>CM052248.1:1097220-1152418 GCA_028455795.1 Lasioglossum marginatum
ATATTCGTGGCATTTTTCTAATGCAAAATCATACCAAATATGATATTGCATTAGAAAAATGCCACGAATACGTTTTTCGAAGTCCCATAAAAAAATAATGAAAAATAAAGAAGTTAGAAATTCGGATTAGTGTGATCTCACCGATATACTCGAGCCGCATGATATACTTCTCGGCGACCGAGGCCTCTCGAGTTTCAGGGCCCCTCAAGGGGGTATACCCCGCAGTAGTGGGGATAGATATGGGACATTTACAGGCCAGACTTTTGGGACATTTATGGATAAAATACTGTAATAAAAACAAACGTAGCTGAAGAGAATTACACCGTTTCGCAAGGTGAAGATAATTTTTACTGTGAGATTATCGGGTGTCGCAACGAGAAGATGTTACAATTGGCGAAGAAGAATCGGTAGTTCTGTGATGCGCAGCGTTTCCATAACGACAGATTGTATGCACTTTGCAGGACGTCAATGCCCTCGTTGCTTTACGGGCTCGAACCGCGCCGAATGAAAACATTTCCACGAGGGGTAGTTTCCCTCGTCCCTAAATGACCAACACGGTTGCACACCCGCGCCGCGTTTCCCTCTGCTCAAAATAATGAGAAACTGACCCGGTTTATTTATTCATCGCTTTTCAACGTCAACAGTAACGTCTCGTGTATATGAAAAAATTTCGTGGTCGACATATCATTTATACATTGTTCCTTGAACCCTCACCGCTAGAACGTAGAAAAGGATAGCAAGAAAACAAAACATATTAATCCGGTGGAAGAATTTTATGTCGCATCAACTGCTAGGTTATTATTGTTAACCGTGGTAAGGTGCTAAGAACGTCAATAAACATAATGAATAGAAAAGATATTTTTCAAAGCTTTCAAAACAAAAAAAAATTCATTTTTTAAGCAATGGTAATAATCATAATAATAAATTTTTGTGATTTTTAACAATCAACAAAACACAAGATTGTTGTATTTTCTAAATGTTTGATACTACATTTTCTAGTAATGTGAATAATTTATTTTAAATGAAGAATGGATCGACTTTCCTAAATGGTGCATCTTTATTCCTTATTTCTTCAAATTTTCAAATTTCTATTAAATAAAAAAGGATCTTAGAAATTTAGATCCTAAGGCAAAATCTTAAGATCTGAACTAAGAATTCAAACGAACGTCTCTTATCGAGGGACTCTTCGTAAACTAAAATTATCTTTTAGGGTTCTCAAGCTTACTAAACGCTATGACACAGTAGATAGCGTTCCCTGTAGAGCAAGATATGGTAAAATCAATAAAAGTACATACCGAGCATAAAACTCGGAATACCTAATCAGTGCACTTAGACAATGATCGTTAGCGACAGTGCCGTAGGAAATTGTTTCAAAATAAAATATATCGTAATATACATGCAAAATTACGAGGACAATTAAATCATCACTCCGATGATTTGATATATCTTCAGAAAATATAGATCTACAAATTTTGCAATTTTTCACTGTCATTTCACTGTTAAAGCGGGCTTATAAATTTTTTTTCAGAGTCTGGTCTGTTGTTACGATATTTTAACGAGTTCAAAAATTGATTTTGTAACATTGAAAATGAAAACTTAATGCTACAAACAAATATCGTATTTAAATATTGTGCATTTAAAAATGTTGAATTTTTCACGCCAGCATGTTTTATCAATAAAAATAAAAAAAACTCGTATAATCAGAAGTCGAATTTCTTCTTCGCGTGATTTCTTTTATCTAAAACAGTTCAACTGGCGGGCTGTTTAAAGTCTCATCACATAAATTCTTTTTATTTTTGTTGTATTGTTTCACTAATAAGTTAATCGAAAAATTTGTGAGAAAAATATTAATTTGTACTACACAACATCCACGGTGTAGTAATCGTGACACAAAAATCTAATTCTTCTAGCTGTAAATCATCCGTTGCTGTAACTGTTATCAAGCAAAGGGAAAATCAGGTGCAGGGGAGGGGGGATATTTCCAAGAAGGGAAAGTCGCGCGTCCAATTACAACACAAATATAAAACCAAGTGAATTGGCTCCTCGAAGTACCGACACGGATAGCTTTGCATCAAGAAAGGAAAATAAATGACAAAACACAATGCGACAACAATATTTCCCTAAAATACCAGAAATTAAACCGTACATTAAGTAATCGGACAGTCTGAGAACATTGCGTAATAAATTTCAGTGGCACGTATAAAAAATAATGTATTAAGCCTCTTCAAAGATTTTTTCTATACGTAATTTTCAGATATCGGAAATGCTATAAACAAATTAAATCTTCCATTATCGAGATCGTTTTCTATTTTATGTATTGCAAGATGTTAACAAGCGATAATTACCAGACAATAAGCAAGCACACTTTCTACGAGAGAAAGGTAATACTTAAAGTGTCGAAGGAAACCGTTACATGATGTTGAGATCGGTAACTAAAAGACTGTACAAACACGGCGTAACAAATGTACACATTTAGAAGTTTCTACTTTCTACTGGTTTATAAAATTATATGGAGTGAACCATCGGCACGCATACACACGCACACTGTACCAAAGTCTTTGCTTCTCGCGAGAAACGATCTGTTATTTTGACACTTACTGACCGATGCACGATAAATTCCTAAGAAAACGATTCGACAGTGTGGCGACTAAAAATATAAAATTAATTATATCTCATCGCGCGTAATACCGTGACACGAACGCTATAAAAAGAGAACGCGGGAGCATGGTGATTCCAAGTAACATGAACCGTGCATAAGGAAGAAACAATCCTCAACAGAGGACCGAAGAAGAGAGGAAAAAGAATTTCAGATTACTTACGTTCACGATGCTGCGACCAGGATTCCCCTGCGGAAGAAATCCCACGGGATCAACTCACTTCACACCACGCCACTATTCGTCACCATTATAACAACAGAGGAGCCGAATTGTTATCGTTTCACTGGCATCATTCTAATTAACAGGTCCCACAAGATGCAAGCAGTTGAGAGACCGTCCTTACGCCGCGCTGTTTGCCGCGCATCTACCAGATACCTGCCGCAGTTCTTCTTCCACCAATGACGGTAACTCCGCACTGATTGGCCCGCCGCTGACCAATCGAAAGTTAGCATCTCGATTGCCGGCGAATCGCAGGGCTGAAAGCTTTCGCGCTTCTAGTCGAAATGTACAGTCTAAGACAAAATTAGGTGGACAGATAATAGAGATATACAGACTGTTTTATTTGAATAATAAAATTTTCTCTTTACCATTCCTGGTAGGACATTTTATTTTGAATCACTTTACATTCCTCGTAGATATACAACTTAATGTAATTCGTAATGATTATATTTATATCGAATTAAATATAAAATAACTGAAACAACTTTTATGTATAAATTTGCCACATACATGTACATGCTTACGTACAAAATTTTACAAATCATCTTACTAACGTAAAGATGGATCGAACTTTAATCCTTTAACAATCTCATTAATGCTCAAAATATGATATCAATATTTTAATGAATACAGGGTGTCTCAAGTAAATTGGATCACTTACGTATCCAATACACCCTGTATACGAGACACGAGCAATAAATTTATAAATGTACTGTTTCACGTACGACACATATTAAATAACTCTGTAATATGAAACAAAAAATTGGATGAATGGCAATATTTAAAAATATTCTAAATTCACATTATTAACAATTATATTTTACAGTAGTAAGTATGAACAATTTACATGTTCATATATTACACAACGCATTAACTCAATTCGAACAAACAGAATTTGGTTGAAACACTTATACCTAGCTCTGACATTGTGGAAAGGACAGACCACCTTTTAATCTCTCCCCATTGAACTGAACATTACACCCATCCGCAACACTGCTCTCGCAATCAATCGACATGACATTATCTGATAAACGCTTGAAACGTTTGGACTGTTGCTCACTATCCCTCCCTGTAACTTCTTCTTGACTTAGAGTTTTTTTGGTGAGTGTCTTACTAAATGGTTTCACAATTAAAGAGTCCTTTCGCAATGTTACTTCCTTCAAATCATAAATAAAGTCTTTATTTAGTGGTTTTATTTTATTACGGATGGGTCGTTGTGGTCTTGGAAAGTCTGACAGACACACAATATCACTATCCTTCGCATCAGACACCGTAGACGATTTCTCCTTCCCTTTATTTTGTAATGCGATTTCTTCGTCCTCCTCTTGTTTCGTAGAATTTACCTCTGAAGACCCAAAGATGACTTCCATCACCATTTTCCTAAGCTCAGGATCTAACTTGAGAGTACTTTGTCCTTTAACACCATTACTGACAGTCTCTTGAGTATCTTCGTTAACTTGTTCTTCCAATGCAGTTGAATTTATGTCCATTGTCTTTGTGTCCACTTCGCTTATCACTTCTTTGCCTGCTTTGTCTCCCATTTCTGTTGTCACTTTGTCTTCTATGTCTGTATTTGTTTCGCATCTTATCTCTGTATCCTTGTCTGTCTCCGCTTCTTTATTCGCTGTTTCTGTCTCTGCTTGGTCCATATCTGTATCATCTAACTGGATTTCTTCTGGTTTCACATAGTTCGGAGAAACACTAATCTCCAACACCTCTGGAGCATTGGATTCTTCCCCTAAATTTGTTTCTTCTAAAACAATTTCCTGCTCAGACACAACATTGTTGTCCGAGATTTGACTTATCATATCTTCTATAATAGCACGATTATTCTGAGCATTGTGCATTTTATTACAATGTGCCACACAATCACATTTAACGAAACACTTGAAGTTACAGATCTTGCACCGGTAACGGTTCCAGCCTACATGTATGGCAGCGTGTCTTCTTAGATTAGTCACAGAGTTAAACTTTCGTTTACATGGAAGGCACTGCAGTTTCTGGAAACTCACTAGCGCAGCTATTTTCTTTTCCATTATCAATGCATGATCCATTTTCTCAACATTATCTATAAAAAAAAATCAATTTATTCTGTTACCTGTTTCTTCGTATAAAAATTTTAATTATCATTTCTTTCTTACCTCCGTCAGGATTTATTCTCTTCGCGCTGTCCTTATTCTTTCTTTTCTTACTACCTACATTATTTTTATGCTTGTTCATATTAGCATAAACAATTTCTAGAGATTCAGGGACAGTATTCATAGCAGACAAATTATCTTTTGCAACAATTTTCTGTACTCCATTCACTGGAGCTGTTGCATTTTCATCGATTCCATTCTCAGCAATTAATTCCCCATTTTGTAACAACTCCCAGTCTGCTTTACTCAAGGTAGCCACAGCTTCAACTCGTATGGATGTCTCATTGCTATTGTTGATCTCCATAGAAGTAGAACTGACTACTGTCTCACTGGAAACTCGTTCTGGTGACACTTTGTTTATTTTCTTGATTTTTGTTGTACTTTCACAAGCTGCAACGCGCCTGTGGCAGTATTGTGAGTGTGCAGATAATGCTGCTTTCCTATCAAACCGTTTCCCACAACCTCCACATCTTTGCAGTTCTGTGTCAGATTCTAAATGATCCATCCACTCCTATTGATAAAATATCACATGCGTACACTTTTATAAAAACTGAAATATTAATATAAGAATTAAAATACCTGTGTTTCGTTGACTCGTGACACACTAGTCGTTAATGATTTACTAGCTTGTTCCTTCTGCAAATCTTCTGCACCAGTCGTGTCCTTAATAAAAGCTGTCTCTTGTATCTGGGATCTGAGCTTTCTTACGTGTTCGTTGCTTTTCCTATGAACTACAATTTACGTTGATATTAATAAACTGATGTAAAATTATATTTTGATTATACATACCCTTGAACAGGTGACGATAAACACTCCATGTGTTCGCGAACGTACTGGGACAGTACGGACATGGGTAGCATAATCTGTGAGATGTATGTAATGTCCTTGTGTGTACGGCCAATGTTTTTTTTGTTGAAAATTTTGCATTACCTGGTGATTCAAAAATATTAATCGAAACAAATACAAAAATGTGTGCTGAAAGAAATGATAATGACATACATATAGAACAGGTGAGCTCAACTTTGGAAATACTTGTTGTTTCTTCGTTGTTACCATTACTTGAATCATGTTTGGACTGTAAAACCAGTCCATCTGGACCTAACACTGCGGTACGCTCGTTAATCATGTTCTTCAGCTCTGTTACCTGAATTGAATTAAAAAATTATTATTGCAGAACTGTAATAATATTTTTGTTTTTCGGGAGTGAGAGAATATTGGTAAAAAAATGTCTGAAGAAGAAAGAAAACATGAGGCGGAAAACGAGAACTGCAAAAGGGAGGAAGACTACTTGATGAGGAATGGACTGACTTGAGGAATTGAGGAGACGGGACAGGGAAGTGCAACAGCAATTGCAATATAGGAAGATAGCAAGATGCAAGATTTAACCAAAGATATAGGTATTTAAGAACATTAGGATTACCAGAATACCTGAGGAGAGAAGGAAAGATGGGAGACGTATGGTAAGAGAATGTAGGGAACTCTTGAAAGGGATATGTGCATACAGAAAATATTAAGTGAGAGGGGGTCAGAGGAAGCAGTAGAATGGCTGAGGAAGCTAGGGAGAAAAAGGAAAGAGAAGAGTAGAGAGAAAGATAGGAAGAAGACAGCTCAAAGCAAAGTGTATGAGTGGGTACGAGGATGTGTGGAAGGATGTGAGAGTTAGTAGGAATTGTAAACCGAGTCCCTTTTTAATAGCCGGAAGGCTAAAAATAAACATTTCTATTCTAATATTTTTGTTTTCCAATAACAAATAATTTCCTAAAAGTTTAATGTTTAAATAAAGTTTGAAGAAAACAAGACACCTTTGGCATAGCGATTTCCTTAGATATTTTTCAATTAAAAAGTTAAAATTTGTAATTGATCACTATACCTGTGTCTTCATTAGATCTACATGATTCTGAGTTGAAACCACTGGTTCAACGGTCTGGTAAACTGCAGATGAGTTTGATTGCACATCTTCCAAACACAAATGCTCAATGTTGGCATATAAACTTTCTTTCTGCTTTTTCTGCAGCATATTTACAACAGAGATGAGATCTTTCTTTTGCTCTTCTTTAGAAACTTGGCTTCTCAGGATCCTATCATTCCCGCAAGTTTCCTGAAGCTTAGTTTCTGGTATTTGTATATTTGGTTGATTTGTGAGAATCTGAAACATATTTTTAACTTGGAAATAAAATAGAAAAATATAATAGAACAACAAGCTAACTTGTCTTGATAATTCTCATCTTAACCCTTACACAACCAATGAAATTAAAATTAGAACGTACACTGCCATCATTTTTGGAAGAGCTTCTAAATGTAATATCAAATTTCTCTTTGCAATATATGCGTTTGTGTGAAATGAGATTGACAAGGCTCCTAAAGAGACTTCTGCATATACGGCACTCGTATACCAAGTCACATTCGTATGCCAGAATTGATTTGACCTCGTCGCTACCATTTTCCAAAACTCTTCTCAGACAGTATAAAGATGACACGCTTGTGTCTATTTGCTGATGCAGTTGTGACAAATCCGGATTAGCAGGTGCTACCTCTTTCGAAGCAAATTTCACCTTTCCAAATTTACCATTTGGCTTTTTGGTCTTTGGTTTTGCTTTCATCGATTTCATTTTCTACAAGTATTATGCATCCAATTTACTATCTTGTCAGAACTGAAAGGAACAGTTGCAGTTACGAAATTATGTAAGCTTTTCAAAAATGCTAAATCAAATGCAAAAATCACATAAAAAATACAAGATAACAATTAATGTAATAAAATAGAACAAGGCAACTACATTGAAGAATATATTAATAATGTTGTATTCGAAATATAGAAAAATTAATTTCAAGTAATTTATTTTTGATAATTTATTTTTTCGACTATAGTGGACACTCGAGGATTTTTAAGAAAGTTACATATTTGGAATTAAAACGAGAAAAGCATATAATAGAGATGTACCGTCTCTCCTGCATTTTACTGCGTAAAAATCGATTTTCACTCGGAAAATTTCGCGAATATGAGAAAAACGAGAAATCGAGAATCAGGTGGGCGTGCTGGAAGTCGATTTCTTCACGGAAAAATCACACAAATTAGTTCTTCTCGGCCGACACGGATTCACGATCTCGATCGGGCTACAACCTCCATTTTTCCGAAAGCCAGAAGTTCTTGGCTCCACCGTTTCGACTAAACGGTATCATGGGCAGCACATTCATTTCAACAATTGAAATATTCCCTATTATTAATAGTTTATGCATTAAACGTTTGTTAATTCTACATTAAAAATTTAATGAAATCGTAGGTGTAGATTGTGAAATTTGTGAGGGAACGTAGACTATAAATTTGGGGTCTTTTGAAAATATAATGAGGAGGTTACGTTGCTCGGGCTCTTGAAATAAATTTTAAAATTTGGATGTGTACTTATTCGTCATTACATAAGATTACATGGTAGAGTAGGTGTTTCAATTGAATAGAATATTATATTAATCGAATTGGATATAAATTAATTTATTAAATTCAAATACATTCATTAAAAACACTGTGATAATAATTGCTAAATTGTATTGATCATTTGAATTAAGATGCATTCTATTCATAAGTTTCTATTTTTGTAATTTACTTTGCAATTAATTGAGTTAATTTCTAACACTGAATATTTATAATAAATGTAATGATTAACACCGCCTATAAGCAGTAATTGACTATCATTATCAATTTCGTTCATTACTCATTTTGTGAAGTTTTCAATATTTCACATTTATTTATTTCATATATTATAATTAATGCAATTAACAATTTTTGTTGTAAGTGTCACTAATCGTTGCAAACATTATTAAATTTAATGTCTATATTAACATTAAATTTATATCTTAAATATTCTAGAATAAATTAATCAATAGAATCATGAAAGCATACTGCAGAATTGCCATGCCATATAGTAAATGTAAAAAATAATTCCATTGTAGTTTTACTATTTAAAAATGATCATTTTCCACTTGTCAAAAGTATAATATTAAACATATAATTTCGTATAACTATTCTGTTAAATATTCAATGTTCAATTTAACGTTTTTACTTTGTACTTTAATTGCGATTAAATTCGTTAGATAAACTAATTTAAACAGCTTATTAGATTAACAATAAATTTATCATATATATATGATAAATTATAATAAGATATATGTATAGTATTTTCAAAATGTCTGAAAAAAGTGAAACTTCTTTTACATATATATATATAGATTTTTGTTTATGGGTTGTGACATATGTCCTAAATAAAAACAATGGTTAACGAAACATCTACAAAACATATGCAACATACACAAATTTTGATATAAGGTATTTATGAACTTTTTATTCTATTTACCTATACCTATTGCATTGAAAATATATTTACAAATGTATATATAAATATATACATATAATGAATCTGTAACAATCTGTAATCAAAAAACGTAGTATCGCGCATGCGCTCGGATCCGGTACTGCGTTCCGTGAAAACGTACTGAAACGTACTTACGAGATTGTCACTTTTGCATGCTTTTTTAGGGAAACTTGATTATATATGAGCGGACGGTAATTTTCGTGAACGTCGATAAGGATCAACGAGAACAAAATGGTTCTAAACGATTTTCCGGATCCAGAAATAATTGGTTGTGGGTTCAGTGCATTCAAAGAGATTGACGAAGTGACTTCTCTGATTTCGGAGTTGAAAAAAGCCGATTTGTCACCAAGTCTCGTCGAAAAAAATCGAGATCGATTCAATTTCATTCTGTCACAATATCAGGATCAGAGGCAATTGTTGGATCCTTATCTAGATGACATTCTACAGCCGCTGATTGACATTGTCAGAGACAAACACTCGACAGAAAGCATGCAACACAATGCATTCAAATACATTTTCATTGTCATGTCTGTCAAAACATACAAAAAAATCGTTACCTATCTTCCACACGAGGTACACTAGAATTTAGCATTTATTTGCTCCATGTGTTCCAATATTTAAGATAATAACATTGTTCTGTGTAGGTAGCTGACCTTCTCCCAGTTTTACGAATGCTAGAAAAGCAAGATCCAAACAACGTAGAGACATGGGAGACTCGATATGTGCTTCTAGTCTGGCTTTCTATAATATCAAAGATACCATTCCCACTTTCCCGTTTGGATACCTCCGACGTTGATTCGGAACAGTTAATAACAGTTAGAATCTTGAAAATATGCAAATTGTTTTGTTTATCGAAAGATGCGTGTGCTGTAGCTGCAGTCTTTCTCATTGCAAACTTCTTGACAAGATCAGATGTCAAGAAGTTGTATTTAAAAGAAATGATTGTATGGTGTTTAGAGTGTGTCAAGAATGATCCTTTCAGGCACGGTCCATTAGCAGTTATAGCATCCATATTGAAACATGGTGCTAGGGAAGATGTTAAGCCATATACTCAAACAATTTTAGACGAAGTTTTGCAATTTCATTTAAACGATAATCCTGCAGATCTCATTAGAAAGTTTGGAATAAAAATTGTACAGAGGATTGGATTAGTGTTACTAGGAACGAAACTTGCGTCGTGGAGATACCAGAGAACCAGTCGTTCTATATGTCTGCAGCTTAGCGCTAAGTCTCCAAATTCTGTGGAGAATTCAGAAGAGACGATGGAAGTTTCAGTGAATCATGATGAACAGGATATTCCACCAGCAATAGAAGATATTATCGAACACTTGATACAAGCCCTCCGAGACAAAGCAATCACAATACGGTGGTCTGCTGCGAAAGGAATTGGTAGAATCACTGCAAGGTTGCCAATGGACTTAGCAGATGATGTTGTGGGATTTGTGTTGAATTTGTTTAGCGGTCGAGAATCGGATTCTGCTTGGCACGGAGGATGTTTGGCACTGGCAGAGTTGGGAAGACGCGGGCTCCTTTTACCTCACCGTTTGAGTGATGTGATACCAGTGGTTTTGCAAGCTTTGGTGTTCGACGAGCCAAGAGCGTATGGATCGATTGGATACTTGATCAGGGACGCTGCATGTTACATTTGCTGGTCATTCCCTAGAGCGTACGACCCAGATATTTTTCAAGCGTACGTGAAAGAAATTGCAGCTACGTTGGTCGTTGTCACTTGTTTCGACAGAGAAATTAATTGTAGAAGAGCCGCGTCTGCAGCGTTCCAAGAAAATGTTGGCAGGCAAGGAAACTTTCCCTATGGAATAGAGATATTGACTATCGCTGATTATTTTGAGGTTGGTGTCAGAAACCATGCGTATTTGAAGATTAGCATACAAATAGCCCAATACAAAGAATATACGAAACCGCTTATCGACCATTTGGTGGCAAGGAAAGTCACACATTGGGATACAGCGATCAGAGAGCTTTCAGCTAAAGCGCTCTTTAACTTAACATCTGCAGATCCAAGCTACTTCAAAGACACTGTTTTACCAAACTTAATAGAAATGTTGAATTCAATCGATTTGAACATAAGACATGGTGCTGTGTTAGCAATTGCAGAGATTTTAGAAGCATTGCATAACTGTTATAATGAGAAAGTTGAAAACATCATTGGACCAACTGCTACAGAAAATATAAAGGACATAGTGGGCACATTACGCAAGAGGGGACAGTTCAAAGGTTTGGGAGGCGAATTAATGAAACAAGCTTGTGCGGTGCTCATAAAAAAGTGCTCGACTGTACACTTTCCAATATCCATGGAAGTAATTTGTAAGTACACATTGCGCATACATGATCTTATACTTGTACGAATGACTACTTTTTAAGATAAATTTGTTTACAGACGATTGGCAGAATCTTTTGGAGGAATGCTTAGGTCACGAGGTGTCTGTAGTAAGAACAAAAGCTGCTGAAGCACATACAGAATTCTTTTTTAAATACTATGCCAATGTACAGAGAGATGAACGTGACGTAGTTATCAACCGTTATCTTCATAATTTACTGTCAAGTAATCAGCTTGTTCGGATAGGTTTTGCACAAGCTATAGGTAACTTTTTGCATATTAACTTTAACAGTTGTGCAGTATTTTATTGTATATAATCTTAATGTATTCTTCCTTAGGATATTTTCCTCTGTTTATAATTTGTGAGAGAGTAAAGGACGTGATACAAGCTCTAATTAAGTGTACAGAAATATCAGAACTTACGTTGAAGTGGGCAGAAAGTAGAAAAGAAGCCATCCATGCGTTGATAATGATGTGTCAAACTCTAGGAGTGAAAGAAGCAGGTTTGTTAGAGTATATTTCACCAGTTTAATCCTCATCCGTCCACCATAATTTCTTTTGACTTTACAGATAAATGGGAAATATTTGTGCACGATTTATACAATTGTTATTTACTGGCGCTGAAGGAGTATACGATAGATAGTCGTGGGGACATAGGAGCATGGGTGCGAGAGGCAGCGATGATGGGTTTACATGTAAAAACAATTTCTTTATAAATCACTTGTCTCTATTATGTGATTTGGATCAATAATGCGTGTACAATTTTAGATGTTAACGAATTTAGTGTTTCAAGCAAATTTGGTATCTGTATTAAACGAAGAGTTGATGGCAAAAGTAATTGGAGGAGTGGCACAGCAGGCTGTAGAAAGAATTGATGGGATTCGAGCACAGGCAGGAAGTGTTTTTAGTGCACTCATTCATAACGATCCTCCTTTACCAAACATTCCGTATCACACAGAATTAAAAAACATATTCCCATACAATGAATGCAAGGAAACCATAGAATGGCGGATGGAGTCTGCAACTTTTCCAAGGTTCATTAAAATGCTGTCATATCCTCCTTACGTAATGAACCTTCTGCAAGGAATTGTGTTCAGTGTTGGAGGTTTAAGCGAGTCTTTGGTGAGTATAAATACACAGATGATAACAAGTTGTTTTATGATACTTATACTCGAATGCTTATCCTAGGTGAAACATTCTAGCGTTTCGTTATTTTCTTACTTGCAAGAGATAGACGAATCTGGTCTCAGGAATATATGCCACAAGATATTAATTATATTTGAAAACAGTCATAAGAATGAAAGGATGATCACATCGATCTTGGCTTTTTTTGGATCGACTACTTAGCTCCGGTTGCATCCAAATTGTCCTTGATGATGCTGAAAATGGCATCTCTGAAAAAATTTTGGTGCTCCTCAAACAGGAGATAAAAAATTCTAATAACACTAAGTTGTTGATTAGTAGCATAAATGTATTTTGTCAACTCTTACAGGTACCTTATTTTCTATGATTGAAATATAATAAGAAAATGCTATTAATTTGATCGTAACAAGAGTAATGATTATAGGTACGTGGACCAGTTGGCAAGAGAGCATTCTGTCAACTGAGCATTTTCCTCTGTCATAAATATAAATGTATACGCAAAGTGGCAGCAACAAAAACTTACGAAGCTTTAACTTTGTATGGAGAGGAAATGGATCTCAGTGAAGAAAACTTGTTTAAAATATTGACTGAATTGAATGTCACGGATTGGGAGAGACCAGTGACTGAACTTCGACCGATAAGAAATCAACTTTGCGAATTAATGGAGGTACCCACCCCCGTTCTACAAAACAAGGTTGCGAATTGAACGTTGTTCGAAAACTTTGGTAAGTGAGATCTTGAAGCAAAAAACATTCAATTATAATTAATACTTTATTAGGGAATGATTGTATAAAAAGTATTTTCATTCTCGACAATTTCGTAGATTTTGTACAAATGTACAATATGAAATATTTACATACATACCATTTTATTCTACTCCTCCTTCTGCAACGTTTTTCAACACTGTTTCTTTGCATACAATTTCATTTTGTCTTTATTAAACTTTTCTATGTTAATCGTAAGATTATTTTTTAAGTGGTGCATTAAGATTTTAGCCCCACATTTTTCTATAATCCACTGCTGGGTCCACCAATTATGATGATCAATTTTATTTGTTATGGGATCTTTTGGCAATGGACAGTCATAGTGTTTTAAATCGACCACCTTTGTTTTTTGATTTGACCTTTGTATGCTATCGCAAACAAGACATTCAAACTCGTCTACGTAGTTTCCAAATTCTTTTCGAGACCACTCATTATTTCTATGCAAAGTGTTCTTTAGTTTTTGATTGTCTATGTCATAATTGTCGATTAATTTGTGTGTCAAATATTTCTCATATTCAGTTCTATTGTTGGAAAGATTGTTTAAAAAACTGGCTAAACTCTTTGGATCTTTAAAATCGAGTACTGAAATTGCAGACATATTGTTCGGAAGCCAGTCCTGAAAAATGTTTAACCATTTGTATAGCGTTTCTTGAAGAAAAATATTTTTCTCGTTAAATCAATTCAATATTTGATTAGAATAAAAATTTTAATACTTTAAATGATGGTGATCCATAATATATAGGTACAGATCCGACTGTAAGAGGCCTCCATAGTTTCTCCGTGATATAATCTTGACAGACTGCATTCTCAAAAGCTATAGTAAATTTGTAATTGGCAATAAATGAGAGAAAATCCTCGCTGTTTAATATTTCGAGGTAATTTTCTTTCAGCCTATATTATAATCACATTATTCGCTAGGTTAACGATAAATGAATAAAATCAATCTTTCTAAATCTGTAGATATAAATCACCTTTTATCGAACTGAGCATTATTCAAACATGTGCCATATGAATCCACACGTATGTACTTCATCAACTCTGCTACATAAGTATCCCTATTACTTGCAGTATCACAGTCAGATTGTATGTAAAGTAGGGGTGCAAGGTTCTCTGTGTTAATTAACTTTGTCTTCCGTTCAGTTGGTACAAAATACTTTCTATCTAAAAAGAATTATAAAAGTAAATTATAGAAATACTTTCTAATTCGGTTGCTTCTAATAATTTGCAATTTCAGTAGCACCATTGCATGTAATAGTAATAAAAAAAACAACATTAATAGCAATCTTAAGATTGAAATTTGTGTTTACCCAATAATTCTGTAACTCCAGGTAAATCAATCAAAGTAAGAGGCACATCGCTAAATCTGCTGAATGTTGAGGTATACCTGAAAAGATTCAGAGTTTCCTGCTGCACCAAAATGGGGTTGTTTCTTGGAGATTCTTCGTGAATCAAACCCCACGGAGCTTTATGGGGATTCCATTCTGGTAAATCATCAATTTGAAAACTGCTACCATAGAAAAGGAAGCTCTGAAAGTCAAAACAAGAGTAAATTAATTAAAACTAATTTAATGTAGAATATTACTAATTTATAATTGTATTCATAGCAACAGATTAATTTTTATACAAAAATTATTAAAAGAAGTCGATAACATTACACTTATTTTTGGATGATACCGAAAAGTTCGATTGCTTGTAAAATAACAGGAATGTTTTTTGCATTTACGAACTTGCCCATCGTTTCCAAAAGGGGTCCACCATAAAATTACAGGCACACTTTCTGCTGGACAAAGCATCGATAACAATTGTTGATACTCCTTAACCTTTATGGATTTATTTTCTACTAAAATTTAGTCAAATATTGAAGGTTTATTGATATTTATATATACCTGAATCGTGTGATGTGTCACTAAATTGAACTAATTGCACCTATAAATTATTCAAAAGTGTCACATTAAATATTTGAATAGATTATTATAAATTTTACAAATAACAGGGACATAGTATCGGATATCCGAATTTTTTTATTCTTTCTTTAATAATAAGTACATAAGTTAAACATTTTAATAAATCTAAAATAAATATTAATTTCGATTATCGAAAAGAAAAGAAATCTCAACCATTAAATTTTTTATATATCGGAAAGCTTATTTGCACGATAATGTAATTGAATGTAATTATAATTATAAATACTGAAACATCAGATTTAGAAAACGCATATTATTACAAAGCAAAACTGTGATACATTTTGTATGCATAATGTATACCTGATAAATTATAATGCTTGCAGATAAGACAGTGAGTACTACGAATAAAAAGTACACTTTTCTTTGTAGTAACATATTATATACTTATTTCTCACTTTTTTGTGATTTAGTATTCAATAAAAAATATTACATTTTATGATAATTCTATGTTTTATAAAATATTTGATTGCTTTGTACAAATTAAACAGTATTTAGTATATTTTACAATACAAAGTGCTTTTACTAAAATAAGAATAAGAAATGAGTAATAATTATCATTCCGATCATGAGTTGTCATTCTTTACTAGTCATAGTCAGAAAATCTGTACATCCAAAGTTGATCGTTTTTACTATATACAGTAATCTCTTCTGTGCAGATATTTCTCAATTTCTAATAGTTAGTATGTAATACCACTGTATATTTACAGAAGGCGACACACACACACACACAAAATTTTGTAATAACGTATAATGTATTTATTCATAATTAACGTTATCTCTAAAATACATGGTCAATTGAAGTTACAAAATCAGATGATTGACGGAATAATATACCACAGGGGAAGTGTAATACAGTATTTTTGCTCTCAATTTCCAATATCATTTTGAAAAGAAGATTCATCGTGCATATTTTTCATTTAATTTCCCTTCCGAATTTACTTCTGCCCTCGACTTCAATACATCTGATTTATCATTATCAGATTTATAAAACAAACTTCGCAGGTATTCGAACACAGTATCTCGTAATTGCTCGTAATTCATATACGAAATGAACATGGTGTATAGTGTAAGAAGAGAGGAACGTCACGCGTTCTATCGTGCAGAGAAACGTCGCTAGTGTCGCTAGAGGTGAATCGAGCTACATTTAGTAGTAGAAGGGGAAGCATTTTGAGGGGAATAAAAGCCCGCCTGGAAATCAGAGTTGCCAGATTACTTGTGTGTCCCCACTTTATCTTCCCCTTCTACGACGCTATTCCCCACCCTTCGCCACGGCCTGGTCACGTAACGCGTTTCGTTTCTGTCGTGCATGTGTCCGGTACTGGTAGAGAGAGGGTAACTCTTTCTCCTCAATTCGTATTCCCTCCCCTCATCTGGCGACTGTGAATAAAAGCCTGCCTATCTAGAGATGAGGGAAGTGTAAACTGGTGTAAACGTATACAAGTACTTCGGACTCCGTTGCTGTACAAAAACTGGAATTATAGTTTATGGTGCGTTTGGTAATGGAAATGATATAAAACCCAAATTTATATTTTCAATAGATCCAGTCCAAGAAAGTTCCAACCCCTGCAACAAACGACATTTATTAAGAAATACTCCGTTAAAAAATGTATTTTTTACTATTACAGAATAAAAACGTAACATTTCTACAATATTGTTTCTATAATAATAGTCATATGTAGCTCAGATACCTTATTTGTACCAAATAATAATGAATAATTCAAATACTTGCAATAATGTTCGGTTTGCAATAACATTCTTACTCAACCTTACTCACATTGGTACGTGTCTGGGAAGGGGAAGTTATTATACCATGTGTGCTTCGTATATTACGAAATGAATTGAATGAACATAGTGTACACTGCAACAAATGTAAAATAATATGGATCTTTTCATTTTAATCGACCTTTGACACGTCGCTGATTATTGGGTAATTAAATAAACTTTATATTCGACGAATGAAGTTTTTGTGTGTATTCTTCTTTCGATACGTGGTTCAGAAGTGAGGTTATATGATGAAACGATTAAATTGCATTACAATTTACAACACAGGTATTCACAGAAGTGTTTGCATACAAGAATGAAATGCAATTCGTTAAATTTTACTGGTGTCTTAAAAATGTTTTGATGCAGTATTGTTATACAAAGTTAACCTAAAAAAATAAGATACATTCGCATCAAATAAAACAATTTTTCATGCAGATGCTTCTATAAGTTGAAGAATATGACAAATATTCTTTACCTACTTCGTGTAAAATTACATAATTCGATTCGTTCGCGGCCCATTTTGAAAGTTAGGAATTGTACGTAGGGCTCAGAAGCCAATCGGTACAAGCCCCTGAGCATGAAAACTATTTAGGATGTAAAACATTACCAATGTATTATAAAGATATAAGAAGATATATGTATTAACAGGTGACACGCAACAAACTGAAATGCAAGAATGATACAACTTAGCCACTCCGATACAATAAAAAAAAGTTAAAACCAAAACATTCTGACACATGTTTTCGTCAATATTTTTTGGCTCGATTTCGATTTCTATTGACAATACATACTAATAAATATGCCATTTTTTTCTTTTAAATACTGTATGACATTTTTGATTTCTTTTTGTTTGTGTCATAATTTCTTCAAAATGTGACGTTAGATAAAACATTACATTATACTCTTTTATTCATCTAAAATACAACAATGTATTTGAATTAATAATTATCCATAGCACAATGTAGATTTAAAAATTAAGTATTAGGTAAATATATTCAGCTAAACTGTTGTTAAACAGAAGACATTTATTTTACTATTTTCTTTTCGAAGAAGAGAACACTTTTTCTGTTGCAGTATCGAATAGTAATCGTTTTGGTAATGCTACAACTTACTCGACGGTGCAGTAATTCCTATGCACAGTTTTTTTATGGATTCGTCAGACATTATGCTATAATTCCAGAAGATTTACAGCATACTTACACTAAAATAATAATGCAACAAAAGAAACTATTAAAGAAACTGAGTTTTGCGAATAGTACTACATCAGTACAGGTGATTAAAAACATTTGTGTATAAATCAATATCTGCGATTTCATAATTTTTTGAGATAAGTACCATCTTTACTATAATAAATTGTTTTGATAATAGGTTCTTGGAAGCGGGGCTAGTGGAGCACCGAGTAGTCTATTTCTTACCACTGATCATGTTAATTATATCTTCAATTGTGGAGAAGGATCGCAGAGACTATCCCAAGAACACCATTTTAAATTAGCTAAAGTAGAACATATATTTATAACAAATGACTCCTGGAGAAACATCGGAGGAATACTGGGTCTTCTTTTGACAATGCAAGAGATTGGTTTGCCCAAAGTAACGTTACACGGTTCAAAAGAAATAGCTGAATTTTTGAATACATCTCTAATATTCACTACTTTCTCAAAGTTAAAATTTTCTTTTGCTTCTATCAATGAATCTGAACCATATAAAGATAGTGTACTAACTATCTGGTACGTTCCTATATCTAAGAGTAACAAAAATAGTAGAAATCAATCTTCGGATACAAGCGACGATCTGTATGACTCAAATATTAATGGAAAAAGAGTCATTGGCAGCACAAAAACAAAAAGGGATGTAACGAATACAGAAAAAAGATTAAAAACTGAGACAAATGTATATAGTTATATTTGCGAGATTCGTCCAAAACGTGGGAAACTGTCGATTAAAAAATGTGAGGAGTTAGGTGTGAAGATCGGTCCACTCTTAAGCGACTTGAAGCAAGGATTGGACATCACGAAAGAAGATGGAACAGTTGTTCATAGCGAAGATGTTTGTATGCAAGAAGGACCTAAAGTTACTCTAATTGGTATAGTTAAAAATGTTTCAATAATTTGAAGTTTTATAGCATTGCAAATGGTTGTTCACTGCCCTTATTAATTTCTATTTGCAGTTGTAGAGTGTCCTGATGAGGAATATTTAGAATCTTTTGTAAATCATAGTAAATTCTCAAAGTATCAACAGACTGCGTCAACAGAAGAAGGAAAAGATGAGAAAGTGTACTTGTTTCACTTTACGCCAGAAAATATTTTCAATCACCCAAAGTATCAGAGCTGGATACAAAAGTTCCCATCGAATATGCAGCATATAGTATTAAATGATAAAAACATTTGCCTGGGCAGCGAAGCTGTTTTTAAGCAACAACATATAATGAATTTACTGCATCCTGAAATATTCCCTTTACTAAGCGAAGACAGCTTGAAAGAAGAAGAAAAGGTAAGACATTTATACGTATCGCTGTCAAACAAAGTTTAACTTTTTTATTTTATTTTCTTTTATTTTAGACGATAAGTGAAAATGTTCATCGAGCAAAAACATTACAAACATTAAGGATTCATCCAAAGCTTATGCCAATTAAAACAACCGGACTCTTTCAATCACCGCAGACTTATGTTGATGGAATTTTTGACTTAGAAGAATTTACAGATACATTGACTGAACTGAAGGCACAAATTAATAAGAAAACAGAAGAACTTGAATTAGCTAAAGCACCAGAATTCCCGCGAATTGTAATGTTGGGCACTGGTTCTAGCACACCAAATAAAGTAAGAAATACTAGTGGCATTCTGTTGCGAGTAGATCAAAATCATAATATACTGCTAGATTGTGCGGAAGGTTCGCTTTGTCAAATTATTCGATTGTATGGGAATTCTGAAGCTCTAAACATTTTGCGCGACACGAAGGTAAATCTATCATTTTTATCTTAATGTCTGTTTTGTTCGATTATTTTAATTGTGATCTTTCTCTTAGGCTATTTTCTTATCGCATAAGCATGCTGATCATCATATGGGTATTATCGGTTTATTGAAAGCAAGAGAAAAGATCACTACGGATAAAGTGTATTTATTGGTACCTCAAGAACTTGCAGACTGGATAAGCTTTTACGATAAAATGGATCCAATTTCACATTTATACAATCTGGTGAACAACAGACATTTCATGTTGAACAATCACAGAGTGACTATGTCCTTTGATCATATATTCAACAAATGGTTGAACATTAAACAGATAGATACCGTACTTGTTAAACATTGTAAGGAGGCATTTGGGATATCGGTTACTCTAAACAATGAGCAAAAGGTCGTTTACAGGTAAGCTAAACGATATGAAAAATATTGGACAATAATAATCATTTTATTCATATTTTTATTTCAGCGGTGATGCTATGCCTTGTCAAAGTCTCATAAATCTAGGTCAGAAATGCGATTTATTAATTCACGAAGCGACAATGGAGGACAAACTCGAGCATCTAGCATTGTTAAAATATCATTCAACAGTGTCCCAAGCAATTAACGTTGGGAAAGAAATGAATGCAAAATTCACTTTGTTGACACATTTCAGTCAGCGATACTCAAAGATTCCTATATTATCAGAAGTATTAGACAATGTTGGCTTAGCTTATGATAATATGGACATCAAATTGTCACATTTGCCATTGTTGCCTCTTTTTTATCCATGTCTGAAAATATTGTACAGTGAACATTATGATAAAATGGAAAAAAGAACAGGTAGGAAGTTTGCTTTAATAATGAAACATACTGTATAAACAGTGATATTTTGTTAACTGTTAATAAATTTTTATTTAAAAGTCAGAATTATATTTTTTGTAACGTTAGACTAACATTAGAGGATTAAGATGTTAATAATTACGAGAAAACATGTTTGACAGTAGCATTTATTGCTTATATAATACACTTAGTTTACCCCGCTTTCCTTAAAATAGTAAATAATGTAAATTACAAGTAGTTTCGTTGAAATTACAGTTTTGATGTCAGATCTCGCTTGCGCATAAAAAATAGAGAGCAGATAAAATATTGTATTGCATAAAAGAAATGAAGCAAATTAAAAATTAATATCTTTCCCTGCATCTAATCAAAACACAGGTGTTGATAGGGAACCATAGAAATGTCGACAACAAAGGATAAAACTTGACCTATTTTTTTATAAGCCTTTAATGCTATAATCGATAAGTTATAGTATATCCATAAATTCCATATAAAACGATAGAAATTCATGTTTCCATTTATTTCGAAGCGGGCTACAGTATAAAATTTCTTCATAAAATATAACTAAAAATGTTTCGATCATTGCACAGCTCGCGGAATGTGAATCCTGTTACGTAGAAAAAGCATGGTCTCAAATTATACATATTTATTCGATTACTGCATCGACTTTGTAAGGGTATGTACACTAGATAGCAAGTTTACACTAATGATGTATTTGTGCGTTTTTCATGAACACTTTACCTATGTACTGGTATTTACATGTACCAATATTTCGTTTGAACTGTCTATTAGATATCAAGAATGGTAACAAATGTACAATAGCTAGATAGTCGAATTGTGTAGCACGATCTATAAAATAGTCGTATAAAATGCAAATAGATAAAAATGACAATGTCTCTGATGAATCTGGATTTCTTAATCTTTGTATCATTAAACGGATTGCTCGGATTTTGCAATCCTTTTATACTTGCTAACAGTCAATTTATCGAGTAGATAGTCGGTAAAGCGTTATTAATAGCGTATGTTTGAGCAATATAAAGTATCTTTGTGTTATGGAATGATTAGGGATTGTTAACTAAGACACTATTTTACCTGTCGACATACCGTGTAAATGTGCTGTCTAGTGTAGAGAAGTTTTGTATAGAAATTTAAGCATTGGAAGTAGTATTAATATTAATGTCGAGACTAGAAAACTGAATTCTTTTTAATACTTAAACGATTTGCCAGATTAATACTTTCTATTTCACTGTATGTGTATATATATACCTCGTTCTTCTTAGATACTTGCTTAACTAAATGGTTAAATTACAAATTGTAAACAGCATAAAAATTGGTCGACGTGAGAAACAATCACCCGTTGGTTTAAAAGCTATTGCAACAAATTCTCACTACCAACTATACTTCTTTTGAAGATAAACCATAAGTGGAAAAAGAAAAAGAAGTTACAAATATTTCCGTAACACAGAATAAGATTGAAGACTTGTAAAATAAATTATTGTCCTTGGTGAGTAAGTTGTCAACCGATCGAACGTTAAGAGTTAACCCCTTAACGCTCAAGCCCGAGACGTTCACGGGCACGCCGAACCGTCCAAAATGTGCATGCCCGTGACGGTCACGGGCATAGCCGATACGCTCGTCGTTTAGCGGTTTGTATATTCTAGCCGCTGATAGTTATGGATCAGTCCCGTGGTATCCTATACTAAAATATATACATTTCTTTCACGGTTTGTTCATTGTATATTAAATAGATAAACACTTATAAACCCCCAGAGTTTACCGTCAACTCTTATTCGTTTCTTCAAATTTGTGCATTTTTGGACGGTAAATTTAAGAAAAATATGAGCGTTAAGGGGTTAAGAAATAAATAATAGGTATATCGAGTAGAGATTCAAATTAAGAAAGGGAGAAAAAGTTTAAATTTACATTAAAACAGCGAATTCGTATCGATTACCTTTCTTTAAATTAAGGAACGTTATAATAGGCTTAATTTCTTTGCAGACATGCGAATGATCAGTCTTATACGATATTTCTCGAGTAGAAAAGTTACTAGAAGTAAAAGTAAAAAATCGTAGAAAAGTCAGTTCGATGATGCACAGTACTGTCCGCTCAAGTGTTCACGTATTACAAATTTCAATATTGAAGAATTCAAATATCGAGTCAATAAATTGTAAAAACAGGCAAGTTGAAGTATCGCTGAGGTTCTTTAGAGTAAAGCTTCAAAAATTGTAGGTGGACACCAAAAAGCGGGTAGTACTGCATATCTAATTAAGTACTCAATAGGAGCCCCTCCTGTACTTATAAATATGATAGTAGATTACATTCGAAGCTATAAACAGGGCAGTGGTTTTAGCTCCGTTCCTTTTAAATTTTGCAATTTTCTTTCTGTATGCGTACGTAACCGAATCATAAAATTTTATTCAATAAATCTGAATTTGTTGATCGTCTTACTTTGTTTATTCTCTTCGAATGGCTTTTCCCTTATTATATTCAAATATTAAGCCAGTTCGTTTAAATAATGCGAACAAACAATATTTCCGAACAAATTTAAAAGGAACACAGCTTTTACATTTCCATTTTATTAAAACTCCCATTTGGTTGCAGATTCGTAGTCCGTGTCTCCCAAACGTAATGCTCCATTCTTACCCGCTGTCAGATATCTTCCCTCAGCAGTGTGTTTTATGCATAGACGAGACGGTTCCCTCAGCTCCAAATAGAAGCCATCTGAAGATACGTCGGAGTCCACATTGACTCCTTCGCTGTCTGCGTGCCAGTACTTGCCATTTTGACCTGTGTGACAGAAAACCATTTAACATCTCTATCTAAACCATTTTATCCTCGCAAGAAAAATTTACCTTTAAATCTAACAATGCCCTGTTCGCATCTCTCCACTCTAATGGTTTCATATGTGGCTTTGTTGCATTCAAGTTTCGAACTTGATGCACTCTTGGGTCCTACGAATCCCTGTTCACACCTCAGGACCAAGACAGGTCTGTTCATCAGGTAGAAATAATATTTCGTGGTATCGACGTCGGCTCCATTCACTGAATCTGCATTCGCATACAGATGACCAGAGCGTTTTGTTGCCAAAAACTTTCCATTGTTAGCACGTAGAGCCACCGTGCCATCGGTGGACTGCCAGACCAAGTCGAACAGAGCATTTGAGGACCGTTTGTGCTCTGATGCCTGGATTCCTCCTCCAGCCTCGAGACTCCAATACCGGTCCTGCATGGTACGCACGTACCACCTCTTGGTGACACGGTCAAATTCCAATTGGAATGTCTCGTGTCCGGATATTTCATCTTGGTTGGCAGTTACATCAACTCCTGTAACGTAAGTGTTTTATAATATGTAAACAGAGATGAAAGAAAAATATATATAAATGATTATAAAAATACCTTGTTTCACAGAAACATAACGTTGATTCAATGCTGCAACAAACGAAGCTTGTGGCAGCGATTCTTCTAGCGAAAACAATTCATCCCGTGTTACCGTCGTGGATCTCGATTTTAGAACGGCTTTACTTCCAATAGGTGCCAAATATGCTCCATATAAGTCCCTTCAAATAATTATACATTACATTAATCACTAGTTATATTAACCAAAATTCTCTAATAATATGGCAAGATAGCCAAAACAATATTATATCTAACCTGAGTGCAAGTAGTCCAGCATGGAACTCAGCCGCGTACAGACAATCACGCGAACAACAATCCAAAAGTTTACCGTCGCGTGCTAAGTACTTATTATTGCATGTATGAAGTGCGTAGTGTCCACCTTCCGATTTTGTATTATCTTGGCTGTTGTCTTCCATGGAAGCAGGCCGAAATTCCAATGTGAAGAGCGTATCCTCACCCCAAGGAACTGGTGCATCCACATGAATTTCGTCCTGCGTTGCACTTAAATGGGCAAAACGCTTCCTTCCAGCAGATTTCAGGTTAACCTGAAAGACAAATCATTTCATAAATTTTTATTCGGTTTCATAACATTTTGGGTTCTCGCACAGCCCTATAAATTAGTAATTAACTCGTATATTCTTCGCTAACTTACTTGTGGTCTTGCTGCAAGGTGCACAAGCCAATACTCTGCTTCGCCTGGAGCTTTGGCCATGCATTTGAGTTCATCTTGACTCGAACCCAAGAAATATCCCCGTTGAATGTTCTTTAAAGCCCATCTTCCACTTCCTTTACAGAAATTAGTCGAACGCTCATATATACATATAAATAACTCACTGTATGAAATAATCTATTGTTATTGAAAAATCTACAGCATCCTGCTTTAATGTTTTTTTGCTAACAGATATTTTGCAACTACCATCGGAAGCCAATTGAATTTGAAAGGCACAGCCAGGGTCGGATGGCTCCTCTGCCTCGCAAGTAACATTTCCAAACTGATCCACAGCCAAATAGCGATCCAAGTGAGACCTAAGGAAGACTTGCTGTTCGCTGCCCTCCAACATCCACAATTGCTTCTTTTTTAAACTAGACCCATTTGCATTGATCTTGAAACCAAAGGTCTCTGCTGTAAGGTACTTAAACTTTCCATTTATTAATCCAACCTGAAAAATATATATATATACATGCATTTATTACATAAATATTTACAAAAGTAAATTTCATTAAAAATTCAATTTTCTATAAAATGCATCATAGTTGAAGAAAATAAATATCATTCTACTAAATTTTTATGAAATTTTGTTATCACCAAAATACGAAATATGCATTTTCTCGAATTTGGTTTGGGAGCACTTTTGTTATTTAATTTTAAGAAATGGAATTTTAACAAATTTATTTGTTATCAATACGGAATATATATATGAAGATGTATTAAAATTTTGTATTCTATTTAATTCTAATAACAAATGTGTTTCAAAAAATAAAATTTGAATTATTTGTTATCAATTTAAAATGCATAATGGTATTTATAATGGTATTTATAAAATATATTATATTTTCGTATAAGATTTATATAAATAATAATAGCTAGATTGATTAAAAGATAATAGCGACTACATTTTTTGTTCGATCTTTTCCTCGAACGTTTTGTGCTGCGTGGGGTAGAATTCTACCCCAATCGATCTGTCCACGCCTCTGTTAGAGGATTAAATGGCTACCAAGGTCATTCACTTGGATTTCAAGCTCTTGAATATATTATTAAACACTATCAATCCAGCTTGATTTTTTCATAGAATTTACGATTGCATTAAAAAAAGTGTCTATGTCACGCGTCAACAAATTAATGTTTGAAATAATTAACTTAATAGTAGTCGTAATAAATTCAATGAATTAGATAAAAATGAAAAAACTCTTCTAATCTGTGAGATATTTATGAAATTACACGAAAAACATAGAGTTAAATAATTAAAAATTACCGTCCATCCTGTCTTCTCGTTTGCATTTTCGGAAACGATGTTTTCAGAACCGTTCGTCTGCATCATGTATTTCAATTGCTTCAAGTTTTAAAGCAAAACCTATTTTGATACAGAAACAACGAAACATCACATAATAATATCAATAATCTTTTTTTACACACCAAAATTTTTAAATAATTCTTTCAACACTTTCGGAATGTGGTGTAATATTTTAAAAGTAAAAGATACTCGTACATTTGTTTAAAAAGCAACATCCTTTCATAAAATGTAATATTCAAATAACTTCTTTAATCTATGACATATTATTATATCATCATTTTACTAGCTTAATTACTTTTTACAAATCAATTTAAAACAACAAATTAAATGACGAATTTTCGATTTGTGCTACTCGAAATGAAGGCAGCGATGACGCCGAAATGGCGGAGCCTAGCTCCATTTCAATTAACATTACAATTTGTTTTAAACTGAAATGTGAAAAACAATTCTATTTTTGAACTGAAACAATAGATTTGTAACAATTTTAATGGAAGCTTCATTGTTTATATTTTTCAAAAGTCATCATCTTCCGAGGTTTAATATTGAATAAGTATGCGGGGTAAATGTTCGAAGAAAGGACAACTTCGAAGCCAAATATTTTTTCGGGTCAAGTACAAGTAGTACATTCGCTCGAATATATATAAAATAACAGTTGTTAATTTATTCGAACGATTTAATTTACCCGTATAAGAAATTATTTGAAAATAAATTATTCGAATTTTATACAGAATAAAGTTACGTTCTCTGCCATTTAAAAGTAATAGTATCAAAGATTTATTACTTTATTTTACGACACGCCTGATGCGGGGAAGTAACAGACCCATCATGACATTTTCAGGGTCAAGATCGTGTTACCATAGCGATGCAAGCCCGACCTAGCCAGAAAGGTTCTACGCAAGTAGCAACGATCGTTAACATGATCGAATATATTTCTATTTTTACACAAAAATCTCTTCTCTCCCGAGGGATACTTTATTTTCAACTCTGAATTCGATGACTCATTTCTACGTGGCTTCCGTCTGGGTGGGGCCAACTCGACGGATGGAAAAGACGATAAAAGGACCTTTCGTCCTTTACCAAAATTTCCTTGTTCAACTCTCACAAATACAATGAAATTTCATACCGAAATAATTTCTTTTCAATACTGAATAAATGTAAATTTTCTTACAATCGATATAGGACGAAATAGCTCAATATTTACTAAAAAAAACGTCATTTACTAATTATAAGAAAATGATTAGTCAAACCCGGAACGTATAGTAAAAATAAGTTCGTTTACAATCACGCTACACAAAAAACCAACACATAATACACTAGGTGTATATTTATATTACAATTTTAGACATTGTAACGAAAGAAATCAAATCAAATTATCGAACCGGCAAACTAAACCAAAATTTATTCAATGTTAAAAGGCGATTCATAAAAGCGTAATGTAAAATCGATAACACCATGAGGAGACGGTAAGGGTCACTGAAACTTCATTTAGTCAATCCAAAACATATATATACGTACGCAATTAAAGTTAATGATAGATTCGTGTCTTAAAGAAAGGCGAACATTAAGAAGAATTTTAAGAAAGCAGAAACGTCACAATATATTTCGAAAATACATTCTACGATATTAAAAGATATATTCGAACCTTTCAAAGGTAATTAGATTAATAAAAAGAGAATTGACAAACGAAGATTCGCTATGCGTACTCGTACAACTGTTTCACGGTCACACATTAACAATTAAACAGATGCATGAACCCTGGGACGCCGGTGGATCGGTCAATTAAGGAGTCGTCGTTTCAAAAACATAATATCCCAACTTCTAGCGGTCAACTTGAATTTCGATTAATCTGTAGCGTGAGAACATGTAAAAAACACATACAGAGAAAATGTTGAAAAGAAGATTCGAACGAGGCTGTTCATTCATAACAGTCAACAAATCACGGAGTTTGTTACCAAGCAGATAACTCACCGACCAGAAGGAAATAGACCGGAAATTGTAGATGTCGTCGAGCAGGAACGCCGTAAAACAGACAGTGCACGCAGGAAGTGCGAGTCACGAGCAACAAATTATGTTCGTCACAACAAAGGTAGTCTGCGACTGACTTGCGTCGTTCACTGCCGGTCGTGGAAAGGATCCCGTAGGCAGTGTCGCCGGACCAGAGAAATTGAGGGGAATATTGTTACCCTTCCTCTGTCAGTACCGGATTAGTCACGTGACATTATGACACGTGCACGACAGAGACGGAACGCGTCACGTGACCGGGCTGTGGTGGAAGGGTGGGAATGGACGCCACCGAAAAATGGTGGAGGGATATGCCCGAAGGATAGGCGGCGCATGCGCGATGCCGGCACCCAGGACTGTGCATAGAATACAGCGCAGCAAAAGTCATTTTCCTTTGCGGCGTCGCATTCGGCGACCTCTCTGACGTCACGCGGCTATCCCCACCATTCCGTTGCGCAGCCAGCAACGCGCAGCTCTACGTACTTCGATCGCTGCGGTAACTGCAGCCTGCAGGGGCAGCTGTGTCGCGTCGTCGGCCAACTGGCGTGAAGAGATCTTCTCTCGCACCCTCTGCGCCGGCGTGGGGCGGTGGCCGAATTACGCGATGGTATGGGGGGAATACTGTACGAATGCTTCCTCTTCTATGTTTATTATAATATTTATTGCTAATATATAAATAGATCTATCTAATCGCACAATTTGCAGAAACGGCTGTACGAATCGTTAGACGCTTCCTCTGTCTTCTCGTTGTAATGTTTCTTGTAAGTATAAATTAATAGATACATATTTAATATTTGCAAAACGAATTTACATACGGTATGGTAGAATTAATATTTTTAACAATGAACGCTTCACACGTTCACCATTCAGACGTGACAACCACAATTTTATATTTTGTGTAAAGAAAATTGGATTAATTTTGTACGTGTCATTTGAAATTACAACGCGTATTTATTATAGGCTATTTTTCGAAGGAAGTTAACTGGGGCTCGTTGGTTATACAGTGCAACCGATTACTCGGACTGAAGGGAAGGGAAAAATTTTCGAGTTGTAGGGAACTTGAATCGATTGACTGATACGCAGAGGTCAACTTCGACTTGTAGAGGTCGGAGTTCTTCTGAATCGTCGAGTCGTGGAGGTAAAATAATTTAACACGCAATAAATGATTCGTGCTATTTTGAGTTGCAGAGGTTTCTACAGCTGAGCGGAAGGGAATGACGAGAAGTTTCGTCTCGTAGAGGTTTTCGAGTTATCGAGGTTCTACCGTAATGACTGTCAATTTGATGTGCTCAATACATGCGTTGTACATATAAGATATTGTAGGACTACAGTGGAGAGTATTGATCCCTTTCTCCAAAAAATGGCTGATCGTAGGGTGGAAAAGGTTTAGTTTCTTCGAGGATCCTGTACGGTCCTGCGGGATTCTGTAAGGATATCGCGCGTGCGCAGTTTTAATAAGAGGATAGCGATAGATAGAGGATAGAGAAGGAGCGAAGGAACGGTGGGGAACAGACGTACACATTGAACTGTCGGCTTTCCGGAGGGCCGTGAACTGCAGATCGACGACCCTGCTTTGTGATCGCTATTTTCTCAGTCGCCGTTGCAACACGATTTTTCTGCTTAACCCACCAGACAAATATCGTAATAGAGTAAACTATCCAACTCTAAGGAAATTATTAATTTTTTGCACTCACATAGTTATGACAGATGCTACACGTCACGCAAATTAGGACTTACACGCTGAATAGGTTAACATGACCGTGAGTTGTTCAATAATTGAACACGTACAGCTAAAAAATGTTTTATTGTACTTTTTGTATCATATGGAAAATCAAAGTTATTTCTCTTGAAAATTAGCAATTGCATTGTTCATACCGATAGAAAACATTGAAGTTACAGAATAAAATGCCAAAAAAAATCAAAATCATAGAAGAAAATAATAGTATATATAGTTTGAAATGATCAATTATTTCAATTAATTTATCATTTTTATTTTTGAAATTATACACGGGAAAGTAATTTTACTTCAGACGAAATTCAAATAAATTATTTTTATAATAATTCTTTCGCGTGCAAATTATTCCAATACAAAATAAGAAATGATTTCGTTCTAAATAACGTATAGGAAGATCATTTTTCCCTTAGCATATAACATTAACGCACGACTAGTTCAAAACAACAAATAGCCAAATAAGATAATACATTGATCCAAAAATAACAGCGAAATTCTTTTACTTGGTATTCTATAAATAATTTTTTAAACTAATGTTGTTGCTCATATTGCATGTTATATTCGTATATCAATTCGAAGCTTATTTATTGTTTATCTACCTGTCTTCATAATATTACTCGTATCTGTATATCTCCACAATATATATTATTTAAATAACACTCACGCCAGCCACGTACTTGAACGGATTATGTCTACAAACGGGCAGATTCTATATAGTTGGCAATTTAATCTTACTGCCACAGACAGTTTACAGTTAAACGATATACAGTTATTTCGTTCTATTTGCGCTATGATATAGTAGACTTTCTGCGATCGCAATTAACGTTTTTAGAAGCGATCCTGTGCCACTTGAAGATTCGCCAGTCTAATGGTATACCTTGTCTCAATTCAAAGTCAAAATTTACATCCGAACTATCTGGTAAATATGAAAAAATGACATGAATATTTCTGTTTGACCCTTTGTGTCTGGCTTTTGCAACCCGTTGCTCTGATCCTCGACGAAAGCGTTGCCTTTGATGCGCAGACACGCCCTCAAAGAAATCAATTCCGACGAAAAATATTCTATACGAACTGCGCAATCGAAATTTCCGCTTGGCATTGCATTTCTTTTATTGTCTGGAACAAAGGGGTGTTGCAAAGCGAATTTGCACATTCCAAACTGTCTTAAACTGTTCCGATGTCTGTATCTACATTTGCAGAACGTCCTCAAGAATGAATATACTAAAAAGGCGAGAAAATTTTAAATATATATATTCCTCGAAGTTACGCAACGTACAAATATAGTCGATCAAAAACATTTATTCAAATTAATTGGGTAATCAGAACTTATTTCTGCTCCGTTCAGGAAGTCTGAGGACCTTCGAGCGTGTCTAACGAGTAGGTTAGACTAATTTGGTTCTTTTTTTCACCGCGGATCGCGGACGCAGAACAATTCTAAATCTCATTCCTTATGGTCGCAATTAATCGCAACCATTTATTCGCGCGTTTTATGCTCACGACATCACGTATTAATTAATACGATAATTGGGTGTAGACTGCAATAATTTTAATTGTTCTCGAGATTACGATTATGCGTTGAACGACAAGATACAACAGTACATGCACGGTACAAGCATCCTTTCATTTAACACAAGGTCCACGAACGATTTTTATTTCGACTGTTTTCGGGAAACGTGTACCAATTGAGTGTAAAACAAGGCCTGGGTAATTTTGGATCATGCGTTCGCAGAATTATTTTATTTTTCTTATATGTTACAACGTTTTTAGTTCACATGCAGATAGGAATGAGACGGCAGGAAATGGTTGGCGTTCGCGGACTCTTCACCTTGTCAAGGACAAAAATTTCTGAGATAACCTAGATGCGTCCTTCAACGTCGTTATAGAAACTGTTACCGAGAGGAGAGGAGAAGAGAAAGACTGACTGAGAGAGAGTTCGTTGACCGTCGAATAGAAGTCAGGAGCGTGACTGTAACCGTACCCGTGATCGTGATCCTGATCGCGATCGTAGCCGTAACCATGACCGACTTGCGGATCTTAAGAAAGTTCTGCATTAGATGCGTTTGTAAGTACATCCGATATTATAATAATATCAGAACTATTAGGTTGTAACATGAATGGGAATTTAATTACGATTAACAAGAAGCTACGTCAGAAGCTAGTCAGAGATTACAAGATTAATTATAAATGAAATTCTGTATTTTGTTAACAAATAAAAGACTTTTACATATTTATGTGACGATCTCCGATATACACAGTCGTTGTAAAGGTCTTATTTATTCGCTGAAACAGAAAGCGGACCATTTTTCTAGAAGTTAAGTATTTCGTATGCATAATATAGGGTGTCGCAAAAATGTTGTACTTCCTTGAAAGGGGTGATTTCTGAAGTCATTTGAAGCAACTTTTTCCTTTGCGAAAATGTTCTCCGCGAACGAAAAACGCGGACCAATCAGAGCGTCGCTACAGCGAATGTTGGCACTGACATTGGCCGAGCCGCAATCCGTCCGCCGTAGCAACGCTCTGATTGGTCGACGTTTTTCGCTAATAATTCCTCAACGAAACCGCGGAGAACATCTTCGCAAAGGAGAACAATGCATTCGCTCATCAGCGAACTCCAACGTATTTAAGCGTAACAATTAATAATACTGGCTTTAATGTCTATAACGGTATCCTGTATCGTGGAATAGCTTCTTAATTTATTACAATTCTGACGATTTTAAGGATTTATTCTATCAATATAATTTTGGGGTTACCCTGGCCGCTGATCTCAATGACAATCATTTCATGGACAAGCATATCACCGACTGAAAACTTGGTGTCGATGAAAGCGTTGCCGGTGAATTAGGTCTATGGTGAAATGACTGTCGGTGAGGTCAACGTAACCCATAATTTTGTACCTATGTGGTGCCAAAAGAATGGTCGATTTCGAACGGTAAGTTTAAAATGCTATAACTCGACTCGGACTGTATTGAAAAATATGATTTGAAGACGAAAACAATTTAAACTGGCATATTTTAAGCAATATAAACAATAAGATTAATTAGAAAAATTATATTTGTAAAACAAAGCGAAATAATTCGCCAATTATTTCTGCACCAACCTAACAGAAATATCGGCCACTATCCTTTTTGCAGCTATCGTTGCAAAGTTGCTAATAAATAGGAACAAATTGCGGTCAAACGTAACAGAGGTAACGTAAAAATGAGGGACCCATTATTAATCTCCAAGGAATGCTCTGGAATATAAAAAGAGAAAACCTCCAATAAATGAAGAAGATATTTAAATTTTACAACGTTCAGTCTTCCGTGGGATACCCTGTATAATTAATAAAATAGTTAAATAACATACACAGTGTTGATAAAATAGGTATTTATATTTGCCATATTACCATACAGACTATAAGAAGAGGACGCTGCAATCAGTACAGACCTTAGGCCATATACAGGGTGATTCTAGGAAGTGGGACAGGAATGATACAGGAAAAATCATATGCCATAATACGTCCTAACTTCCTATGACCTTATTTTTTACGTGGGTGCATCGGTGCAATCGCCAGGTCCAATTGCACTTTATTTTTTTGTTAATCCAATCGATTCCTTTTATTATCCTGCGTATATAACAGTGCTAACCCAAGTATTTTGAGTCGAAAAACATTAATTTTGCGCACTTGGTTTTAGAGATATTTAATTTTTTTGTTTCAAAACTTCGAAGTTTCATTGGGAAAAATTGCCCCATTTTATGAAATACTTATTTATTGCACGATTTCCAAGGCAGTTTCTTATTTAATATAGACACAGCGAAGTCCAATAAACAATTCACATATTTCAAAATATTTTTTATTACAGCTTAGCTCTGTCATTAACATCTTAAAAAATATGATTTTGTACTACGATTTATTTTACGTTTATAGTGATTCGAATTTCGAACACTGTGCTCTCCAATGGCTTTACATATAACATACATATTTAGTTCGTTCGAAATCTTCAATCTGATGTCGCGGTGAAAGGGATTGATCCATGAGGTAGGGACAGAAAAATAATGAATATTACAAACTGATAAACTATTTGACTTTCTGCGATGTAACAAATGTGGCAAAATATGCTTTGTACTTATATACTTGTAAACTAATAAATAACCAACATCGTTAAAGCTTCTCTTATCTGAACCTTTTTAATACTTTTAATACAGTATTGTAGAGATACGTTCTAGCATCCCTGCCCCACAAATAATCTATGTGATTGAACTTCGCGTACTCGATCTTTCGCGTCTCTAGCACATTTGGTAATCCGTCAACGAGTTTCTTTATGTCAGCGGGATCGGTTAGAAAATCATTGTCGCTATAAAATATTACTATTGGTATCTTCACTTTCTCAAGATCGTATTTCGGCGGTTGCGTTGATCCATAAATTTTCAAGTTCTCGGTCACTCCACAGTCGAATTTGCGGAACGATCCTGTGTTAAAAAACAACGACACATAAGATTTATATAAAATTCAAGGAGGTACATGATTGAACCATTTCACGACATGATTTGTGCACTAATTAATAACTTCTAGAATTTTTAATAAATGAAGAGTTACCTGATAAAATGCTCTGACCATAGTGAATAATCTGCTTAGCAGAAGCACCAGCTGGGAAGTGTCCTAAAATTAAGGGCAACATAGACTTGTCCAATTGGTCACTACCAAACCCAGCGATCATGTAAAACCAACACACACAGAAACCCTTGGTAAGGCTACCTGGTGCATTTCGAATGATTGTACTTAGGGTTCGGGCCTGTAACCTGTTGCGGGGGAACCACTGATGTACATTGCAATAAGCAGATCCCCACTGAAACATGATTGTTATAAATATGGCAATCCTAAATCTTGGGAAATCCCTTGACCGGAGGTGGATTTATTTATACACGTCGCTTGAAATATTCATCTGAAATTTTTCAAGATATAGTAAAATAGCTTGTTTTACAGAGGGTATAGCCGAATAAGCATGGCAAAAGTTATATACACCTAGATTTTTCACTTTTAGCTATTAAAATCAATACATCGCAGAGGAAATAATCTTTATACAAATAAAACAATTAGTAATTAACTATTTCAACTTGTGTTTAAACAATTCTGGTACTTCACCAAAAATTACAAAGTTGTTTTCCTCAGTTTTCAAGTCATTTAATACAAAAGAAAATATCGAATTTTCAACTTTAAGAATCGTCTATTGGTTATCAAAAGCTAATTCAGGCATCTGTTAATTTCAAACATAATTACTGATATATATGAGAGAATTAAATGATTATAATTACAGTTGAGTTTTAACATTGTTGCAGTGCAACCACCTCCGATCATAATTGAATAGTAATGTAAATATTTATAAATTTACCTCCATTATGATCTGAAAGCGAACAACGAGTTTGAGCAAAGGACTCCTGTGATTTGAAAGGAATGCTATTGGCGCAAGACTAATCATTCCTTTAATCTTGCGATTGTATTCAGGCTTCTCGCTGGCCATCACATAAAATGCAGTTGTACCTTGACTATAGCCTATGTAATAAAGTTCTGTATACCCTGTGTGTTCTAAAATATAGTCTATCGTTGCTGGTAAGTCATAGAGGCCAATTTCATGCCAGCTAAAATATTAGTAAATATTATTCATCTATTCACATTTCACATTCTCCATCGTTCATGAAATATCTTTTTATTCTGGCAATTTAAAATACTTGCCTGAAATCCCAAAATTCTTTATCTATGGTTGAGTACTTCTTATGTTTTTTAGAGTATGTATTCCCCCTTGCGTTTCCCAACCAGACATCATATCCATTGTCGCATAGAATGTATGCCAATGCCTTCTTCGGGCCCAATAGTACCCAATCAGCCGAACTCGATAACAGTCCATGGTGAATGAGGATTGGTATTCGCTCCTAATGTTTAAAATTATAATATGTTTAATGTTAGGGCAAGATAACTTTCTGTATGAAGGATCATAACAATTATCGTTACCTCTGTTACATTTTTATCGTTTAAGTTCTTCACGCCATTGTCACTGAGACCATTACTTGGGTTTCCATTTGATTTTGGAGGAAGAACTCGGTGCACGTCTAAGCAATATCCATCTTTGGTCCAGATGTGATGCGTTTCCGCTGTGTAACCATGAGCTCGAATAAGTTCAGGCTGAAAAAAATTATTATTATTATTATTCGTGACACGCATTTGCAAAATATATGAAATGTGTTGCACAAATAAAACTATAACTACTCGATTCAACAGAAATATTAAATAGCCTAATAATACAACTAAGTTAATATTGTGCTATGAAATATTAAGTTAAATATTGTGCTATGAACAATTATAGGCCCAAACATATATTTATGTAAAATAAGTTTTGCATATTTCCGTTTATACGACGAAATAAATGTCGAGTAAACATCGCGTGAAAACCATCATTTGAAAATATATGAAAAGGAACAAAAACTTCTTGCGTAACTGCAGCTGTGAAGAGTAATCATAAACTCGTGATTGCTTTCATAGTGATTTTGTTGTTCAGGTGTTTGTGTCTGCTGATCTATCTGAATAAAATCGAGTGTGTAGATCACGTAGTAACATAATTATACGTTATTGTAACATGTGATTTCAAGTTGTAATGTATATAATTTTTTCCCCATTACATTGCAGAAGCATCAATCAGAAAGTCAAGAAGTGTTGTAGGAGACCTTGCAATGGAAATTATGGGAAAACCAAGCAGCCTAGTTGACCTGCAACATTCTCGACAACTCCTAAGCATATGGGTTTAGAGGAAATTTCATAGACTGGTGGCAATGCAATATTTGTTTCGTTAACAAATGGATTACGCAGTCTGGTAAGTGTGAATATCAGAAAAAGGAAATATTTAGAAATATGTGATTTTCGATGACGAGAAAAGGTTTAATCTCAATGAGCTTAATGGTTCCAATTCTTATTGACATTACTTAAGAAAAGAAGAAATGACTTTGCCATGTGGAGTTCAAGGAAGGGGATTAATTCTTTGCGGTCGAAGTCCAGATTATGACCGGCAATGCTATGTTTGCCGTTGAGTAATAATGTAGATTTAGAAAAATATAAAAAATGATGGTTCGTTTAACCGACGCATTTGTACTTGCATAATATTTATATATTTTTTAGGTGATAAATGGTTGATGTGCGTCACCTATTGATCAAGAAAAATATATATATGACTCACGGAAAACATACACTTTCAACTGATTCGACCGCAAAAAGTTAATCGTGAGAGCGAGATCGGGACTCTCTTCTTGCACAATTCTAAAATACATTAATTAAAGGTATGAAGGGGCAATTTTTCAGGTAATCATCATACTTCTATCCGTAAAACAAATTCTACTAAGAAGGAATTTAAAAGCTTTGAAATAATTACCACGTTCAACTTAACTCTCAACTGGAACTCTGAAAAATATTTTTCAGCTAAAATCTAAACTTTTACATCCGAGTTATAAATTTCGAAATTTTCACAACCGAAAACTTTCCTCTCCCAGTACAAATGAACGTATATAAAGCACATTTTTTAAATAAGAACATCGACTTTTTTGAAAATTTCAAAAATGCGTTCGAGTCTATGATTGTTCACATGCCTTATTTATTGTTGTATACAAATACTTCTCCGACATTGTCACACTCTGACATTAATGCACAAACATGATGAATATGTAAAACATTAATTAAAACACACCGAACTGTATTAAATCAATTTCTTTCATAATTACAGCGAACTACAGCGACTGTAACCGACACTGTCGCAACGAGTATTGTGTAAACAAAGTAAAGAAAAAAAAGAAGGAATTTACTGTTGTCATATGAATCTCATCCTGATTGGCTACTGCGCTCATTATACAAGCAAGTAACGAAAGGTGATTTCCGTCACAGAGAAACAGCGTCAACTTTCACCAACAGCCACTTTGTTTCTTGTCGGCGTTTTTCCTTTATCTATGACTGTTTCCCCGAACAATTGATTAAACGCTAAAAGAATAATTTTTTCAAGACTTTGGACTTGTTATTCTATGAGCGTCGAACGATCCGGAAGTATCGAAACGATGATTTTGCGCTGTTCAATCTTCAAGATACACGAACTCAGAGACGAACGGCTCACAACACGCTCACTGACGCTCACAAAGCGCACTGACTGTGGCTACACCGTACGACGTGCGACGTTGTAAGATGACCACCCGCGATGATTCACGCGCACGCGCACGCCCTCTGATTTTATAAATTTTCTAATAAAGAATCGTTTGACTAATTGATGAAATGCATTCAATGGCTAAGGCGTGTCATTCCAGATATTTCATATCGCATTTCCTGTTACAACTTGCCATTAGCAGCAATGATATTTGTAGTTCTCCTAAGTATGGGAGGAGTTCCCATTGGGCAATTAGACGTCCATTTTTCAATTCTGCTCTAAAGAGTCTCGGCATGTCCTATTACTTATTTTCACTACTCGTCCATTTGATATTTCAATACTGCGATATTTATATACATAATACGACCCCGATCCGTGGACAAGCGAGCACGCGGACACATAGGCAGTACTGAACTGACTCTTCTACGATATATTATTTATTTCTTAATTATTAGTTAACGCCTTATTCACCAAAGACCATAATTCCATATGATATCGACAGAAAATGTACATTTTAGTAAGTCAAGTACATTGTACGCTGTAAACATATCGCTGCAGGGAAGATTAATGCGTAGCGTCCGTTTCTAAGAAATGTTATGAAGTGAAATGTAAACATTGCAGTCCACAAGTGGGACAGCACTAGACAGCACGATAGGATGTGCGTTGTATTTTCCCTTCTTAGTCGCAACTCTGTGCAGGAAATGACGATATTATGCATCGTGAGGAATCTCCAGTACATAATTTAGTCAAGATCCCTATTTCACGTGTACGTAGATACCACGTGTAGGTACACGTGTAGGTACACGTGTAGCAAACGAATCTTGATCTCAATCCGTGTAATGATTAATACACGTGCATTTCTGTTTCACGTGTACGCGTGGCACATGCAACGTGTGATCCGTGAGGACGGATCCTTGAATCGAATCCATTCGGCACGTTCGAGTCCGGTGACTGATGCGTTTGCGTTTTTCGCTTGAGGGAGTTGAAAAGACTTCGATAGAAAAACATAAACGCATCAGTGACCGAACTCGAACGTGCCGAACGAATCCGTATTCACAGATCCGTATTCACGGATTTTTACTCGCGAATCCTTAATTTCTTACTACACGGTTCACGAATACATAAAATGGAAAATATTGAGAACGTCTAAAATGGAAGCCGAGTTCGGGTCGTCCTACGACGTTAGCGTTACATTGTTAGCGTTACATTGTAAGCGTAAGCCTAGCACCTAATTCGAAAATATGGAGGGAGTTGGAAAGACTTCGATAGAAAAACATAAACGCGTCAGTCAGCGGACTCGAACGTGCCGAACGAATCCGTATTCGCGGATTTTTACTCGCGAATCCTTAATTTCTTACTACACGGTTCACGTATACATAAAATGAGCTATGGGAAAATATTGAGAACATCCAAAATGGAAGCCGAGTTCGAGTCGTCCTACCACGTTAGCATTGAAAATTATATACATTGAAAGCATTAGCCTAGCATCTAATTCGAAAATGGCCGCTAGACAAATTGCCGAAGATGATTGAAAAATGGACAATGAGTTTTACGGAAGTGTAGGCACCTAAAACGAATAAAGTTGCAGAGGAAACCCGCGTCTAGGGGAACAGCACCCCGACTATACGATATATTATTTATTTTATAACTCTTAGTGTTCGATCGGTTAACACCTTACTCGCCAAGGACAAAAGCTTGCTAAAAGTGTGCTTCCGTGTTCCTGAAATATTTGTAATTATTTCCTTTTATTGCGATCATTTATTGTTATACGCGATCGTTTCTTCTGTCGACCAGTTTTTGTTCTGTTTACGAGTTGTTATTTAATCGTTGAATCAAACTCGTCGTACTCGATATTAATATTAATACTACCCATACAGTAGTATAGACATGTTTAGACGCATACACAGGTTAAAAAAGAAAAATGCAGTAGTCCAGAAGTCCAGATTCATCAGAGTCGTTATTGTTTTTATCTTTTTACATTTTATATTACATATTACATGTGCTATATACATAATTTCATTATATTGTACATATTTAGTGTCATTTTTGGTATTTACCTAAAACATTCTTTCGCAATGTGTACATTTAACATTCCTCTTATTTAACCACGGTAATTATTGCATTATTAGAAAATTATTTTCAATTTACACCGTGCATATCGATAAAAAACGATACGAACATATTCGGGACAATTAACTTAATACAATTCAGACATTTTTGACTTTGCGTTTATTTCGCTATTATTAATATCTTGATCCGTTAATGTTATTTACTTGAATCAAAAGACGCAATGATACATCTACAATATCTATACTTGACGCCAGATAAGAAGATACTTGTTTCGCGCATGTCGTTGCGCGTCAGCCAATGGTCGCGTGGTCGGCGGAATACGGAGTAGGGAATAGCCAATGAACGAGTCCCGTTAGAGTTACTATGCGCAGTAGAGTCTTAAATTCGTCCGCTAGTAAGTACCTTCTTATCTGATAATGAACATTTCTCAAAATTGTCTATTGTTCATTCTTGTCGGTTCTTATAGTTTTCGTGGAACGAAATTGAATAATTACACATATATACATTGCTAATGACTAGACTGCGGATCTTTATGCATTTATGAAATGTACTTTATGAATCTACAAATGCTATTACTAATGAAAATAGGATTTTTTTTTGTTCCAGTTTGAAAATTGCATAAACGTTCGCAGTCTACTAATGACTAACGTGAACATATAAGAAGCGTTGATAACAATAAACATTTTTCGTAGTGTTCGCGGTTATCGCGATAACGATGAACAATATTTTTACCAACATCGTTGCGTGACAACCGAAATTACCCTAGTACAGTGACATAGTTCGTACGCGTGTCGTTATGTGCCAGCACATGTCATTGTCAGTAAAGATTTTCTTCCGTTTGTGTCATATGATCAATTTGTGAATTGATACTAAGTTATAGGGAGTGCCGCAGATTTTATAATTGATCTCTAAAAACGACAATGTTGAAAACAATTTTTTGCCTCGTAGCCGTTTTAGTTGCAGGTATGCGACTTAACAATACTCGCGATTTTGTCGAAATATAATTTTATAATAAAAATAGCCGATTTTGAAATGTTCACGTAGGTATTGTCAATTTTATGAAACAATATTTCTTTGTTGATTGTAGTGAAAGCAAATGGAGATTTCGTGGTGCTCCATAGTCCGAGCACCGTGCTATTCGACGGGGAAGGAGAAGTAGAGCAGAGCTTCCTTACAGAAGTATTTACGGCTGCTCTAGGTTATACTGCTAAGCTGGTTCGTTTATCACTTTTCTGCAATATTAATACATAATATTTTCGGTTTCAATTGTAAACTGTTATTATTATAGAGAGGAACATGGAATGGTATGTCCATCACAGACCCATTCAGGCTTCCAGAAGCTGTAGTTGTAATGGCGATAGAAGGAATAGACTCGTTAGATATACCGAAAGGTATAAGATTTCCTTTAAATGTCAATGAAGGCGAAGAAACTACATGGCAAGCTTTCAGACAACGTCTCGACGAAAGAGACGATGATAATATTTTAGTGAGGATCTATTTGGGCGACGGTCTTGATGCTGTAAGTGTTACAACGAAGATAATGGCTCGATATTTCCAATAAATTGTAATCTCTGTACGAAATTAATTCAGCTGGGACAGTCTGCTCTTGGAGAACTCAAACCCACTCCCATCGACGAAACATCTTTGAAAGCATTGAATTTACACAAGGAGGAAGACAGAAAGTTCCTTGAGGAAGTGCAACTGCTGCATGCAATTGCGAAGAAAGCACCTTCTGCTATTAAACCAGATTCAAAACCCGACGTTTACTGGCTGGTTGTATCTGGCCTGCAACCTGTTTTCGATGCGTATGGAAGTAATTCTACTAGTTCCAAGGAGGCGTTGGTCTTGCTTAATAATGCCTTAAACATGGTTCGTGATGCGTTCATCGAAGCTTATGATGGCCAGGTATAAATGTGTTAATATTATTACCACATTCAACTCAACGCTATATATTTAATTATACTGTTCAGCCTAAGAAATAATCATAATGTCGCAAAAATATGGTAATTATATTGAAGTTGGGTAATAATATAATATTGGGTAAAAATATACATTATACTCAGGAAAATTTATAGAATCGTTTTATACAAGAAGCATTCACATTTTATTTTCATTGCTAAAGCAGCAAAAATTGTTAAAATTGAAAGTTTGGCTAATTAATAATGTTTTCATTCAGGTATTAATTGTGGCCTTCACAAACGATGCAAGTAAAGTGCACCACATCCGTTCAGTCACTCTTGAAAGGCAGAGACGAGAAAGTGCAACGGTTCGTATCTGAAATTACATAACATATACATCAAACATAATTTTATGATGAATAAGGATTTAAATACGTACATTTATTATTGACACATTATTCAAGCTCGAAGACAGATACTGTAATGAATATCGCTTTGAGAATACAAACATGATCGAAGAATTGTACCCATACATAATCATTTATCTCTATGTTAATCGTTTTATAATGCGTACACTTAGTGTTTGGACTATTTCACTATTAAAATAACAATTTTTTAAAAGAGATGCAAATAAAATTCTAGTTGCCATAAAATGTGTTGTATTTTAGCTTTTGAGGAAGTTGCTGATAAGGGTGGCGAATTGGATCTACAGATCTCTCGCATTCTACAGTTATCCAACTTGATTATTTGTTGGACTGTAGTTCGATATGTTTTTGTAGAACAGACATAACGCCGTCTTGAAATGTTTTCTAGAGTATTGTACTACTAGGATGACTATTAGGACACATTACATTTTACAAAAAATTGCTTTCCATACAGCTATTTGACTTTTACAACAGAAGTAATACCCACATATGCTTTTAATACGTGTGAACAGTAACATTCACATGCAAGAGCAATAAAAGTTATGTAAAATTTTTAACGACTGTGTCTAACACCACTATCTTTTATAGGATAATAAGATTAAAAGTGTAGGATCAACTTTGGAACTTAAACAGCTGCACAATAATACATATTTTAATAATAATAATATTCAAATTAAGGTATGTTAATACTACTGCATGATTGAATACTTTATCGACAATGGGCGAATATTTTTCAACTAGAGATAGCATCTTGCATGTCTTCTAAAAATGTTTTTAAATTATCATATATATAATATTTGTGGTATCCAGGACTTCAATATATTTTGTTCTGTTCTGTGTGTTTAACAAGTTACTAACATTGAAACATGAGTCTCGAATTGATAACAAACACATTTCAACAATCAAGCTTTCCGTATTTCCTTTCGCACCGCTTTCAACTTTTAAAATAATACAGAATACATCATTGAACTTTTTCGCTAAATTAATACATTCGAAAAGTACACTATTCCTCGATGATGCAAACAAAGCTTGAAATACAATACAAACATTTACTATGCATACAAATAAATATCACAACAAAATACATTTTAAACTATGGAAGCTGAAAAGCATAAAAATCTATGGTTTGTTTTTCAAAAAAAGGCACTTGAAGCACACTCGTACTCATAATAGCAAATCTGCAAATCTGAAGTAATAGGAGTGGGCTGGACAGCTATTATGACTATGAGGATATTTTAGATGTCCTCTTTTAAAAAAAATAGACTATAATACACAAAAGCAATTTTTAAAATTAACAAATATTATACTTTTTTTTGTGCATACATCATGTACCATCGATCAACTAACAAGATATTTTTATTGACATAACAGAGTCAAATTTAACAGCGAAAGTACACAAAACACATGTCTATCAGTTAGTACAAGTTGCAAAAAATGAAAAAAAAAGGGGAGAGCTGAGAAAATATGTGTCAAAAATATTACAATTATTATATGCACCTAACAAAGTAACGTTACAAAGTTGTTATTGCAACTATACTTTGTTAATGAGTTTTGAATGCATTATGAGTAAACATTCCAAATGCACCGATTATTGGTGGCAGACAGTTCTTTCGATGCAAACTGAAACAGGACAGCTACTGTGATCGCATAAGCTTGAGACGTGCAACATAAGTTGCTTACATAAATATATATATATGTACTTATAGCAAAATGAAGATGAAGAGAAAAAAAATGAAGACGAAGAGGAGTCGATTACAGATAGTACTAGTACTAACGAACCCAACAGTGACACAAGAGACACTACCGTAAATAGTGATAGCGGAGTCACTGAAACTGATCAAGATCAGAATAATATGAGGGAAAACATGAACTCTAACACACAAATTACAGGACAGGTATCACAAAGACTTTCACATGCATTCTAGAACTTCTTCTAGAATTATTAAGATAACGATTTCTGAATAGTTTTATTGCCTAGCAGTTGTTTTTTTGCTGAGACACTTATAGAGTGTCCAAAAAGACTGAAGAAATCCTTGCACAAATGTGTGCGTTTCATTCTTTCAATAGAACGCGTACAGGTTCATAAATATTTTTTGGACACTCCAAATTTTGGTGACTTTACTTATGTTTTGAATGCATTTAGTTTGCTTCTAAAACAATGCTTCTTAATATTTTTTAGAAGTATCGTAGTTGCTTTGTTGGGACAAAATTTTATTATGCATGAGAAGTGTGATACTGTAACCTATTTAACAATACGCATGATATAGTTCTGTTGTGAACAAAAACGAAAGTCGTAGTGGCCTCAACATTTTAGTAAATTCTTTCATATTTTAAATATCATTTTTTTTTTTATATGAGCGTTCATTCTTAGAAATTAGAAGCTAGAAATTCTATAAATGTACTTGCTGGAAGTGATACCAAATATTCTATACTTGTTAATATTTATATCCTACAGTGTGCTATAAATTGATATTTCTTTCAGCAGGCATACTTAACTTGTAATAAATTAATAGATGGTATTTTTTGCACGTTAGTGGCTATTTGGCCACAGAGTAGTGCTTAACAGGTAACAAAATAGTTGAACGCTAGAGGCTTCCTATTTTAGGTGTTAAGAAATTTTGAACAATTTTAATAGACACACAGATTACTTAAAATTGTTGCAGCTTGTCGTATAAGGCGATATTAAATGAAGCTTTTTGTTTCAGGAGTTCGAGAACATTTCGAAAAAGTACTCGCAGAACTACCCAATCATCTTTAACATTGTTTTGTGGTTTGGAATCATTTTCGTTTTCTCGCTTCTCGCCATTTGCAGTACGTATTAATTGTAATGAGTGATTTATAGAAAATGTTCAATTTTCTAATCGTTTTTGTTCGTTGTAGTTTCCATTGGCGACATGGATCCAGGACGTGACTCCATAATATACAGAATGACTTCCAACCGTATGAAGAAAGACAATTAAATGTATATATATTAGCTAATGATATTCGAATTAAAACAATTTGTTTAATTGTGAGCTGTATTTAAAGCCATTGAATTGATTTCGTCAATGCATAATCCTGTGGCAGTAATACAGCTATTATAATGTATGTGCATGGCAGTTGTGTCGCATATGATGCGTATGATCCATTGAGTATTCCTTTGTTGTACATTTTTTCTAGAATTGTTAAACGATTGTATTGAATCCATGTATAATAACGTGTAAAAACCTATCTACTATAATTTAAGCGTAATATAAGTGGTTACAGATTCATAGTAAGTAATAAATACCAATATCTGTTAAGGATGTAGCTGCGAAGTAAAATTATGGCGACACACGCTTAACCTTTGAATCCTTGATATTGGTACCGAGTCGTTGTGATTACAAAAATAGATAAACAATATGATTTTATATATGTTATTAATCACGTGCTCCCTGGGATTTTCCGCGAGCTGTGAAAGTTTTTGTTTACTATCAAATAAGCCGTACGGTAGTCACATTAACAAATATATGGTAAAGATAAATGTTATTTGATTTTAGAAAAGCGGATAAGATTTTTTTGAATCTAGTGGATCAATTAAACCAAATAACTTTTTGTGGTACCTAGGTCACAATTGAACTCGTTCTTGCCACATTCATAAATGTAGCTTTTCTTTTTTATTACATTCCAATGATTTACAAGTTTTTCAAATTTTCGCGCGCAGTCTTACTACCCTCTTCTATGGTTCCAGAATAAGGGATGAAAATATTAAGAGTAGTGGCAACACTGTTTATAAGTAGACTGACGAATATAAACAAAATCAATCAAATGTTTAGTCTTCGGTACATTCTATAGTTCATGCCTCAAATTGATCACCCTGATAATCTACATTCCAGAAACTGTGTAAGACCAGGTAAGACCTTTTAAGGGATGACTCCCGAGGTGATTCGAAGTTACTTTTTCCTTAACAAAAATGTTTGTTGTCACTTTGTTTAAGAACTATTCATGGAGACCACCAGCCAATCAAAGAGCGAGTACAACAGAGGAAATCCGGTGCGGCAGCAGACAGCGTTCAACAGTGTTGAGACATCTATAGTTTCGAAGTACGAATTTGAAATAATTCCGAACAAAAAGTGAACACACTTTTCGGAAATACAGGCGACTGCTCGTGTGGACGGTGAAGGGAACAGGCATCCGAGATGTGGCAGGAAGCAATCAAGTAAGTGTTTCATTAATTGTTATGTTAGCTCCGAGAGGAAATTATCTTTCTGGTCAGCTTTTCACTTTTCTGACCCTCTATCTTTACACAAGCCGACATTCCTAGTGTTGTTTGTGCCAGACAGCTCGTCTCTCAGGTTACGTGTCCGTAAACATTAGTCACTGAATTAAATAATAATAACTCAAAAACGTTTCCGTTTGCGTCATCGGCTTCTTCACGGATAGGCTAAGATTGTGTACAGGATGTTGTGGTCGCTTGTGGAATTCGTTGATTTTTTTAAAATGCTTATACCTCGTGAAGTTGGCGACTTGGTGATTTTGGAGAACAGTACAGTCTTAGACAAGAAGCTAGTATACAATGTATAAATTGATAAAATTTCAATGAATAAATTAAAAAACATGGTTTTATACAATTGAGGACTGGTTTGAAATGCAGAACTAAGAGAAGTCTTTTAATAAGTCTTTTTCTGTTGGCAATTTATGCCGGTTTGGGAGTCAAATCGCTCCCGGTACGATTTTAGTCGGACACGACCATTCGATACCCTATCAAGGAAGAAACCTTGCTGCCAAGCTTCAGTCCGATACCTCCTCTGTAAGGGTAGCTGTAGAGGAAAATCGAGAAACCAATTTCTCGCTCATTTTCCATAATAAATGATAAAAAAAAATTCTGAAAAAATCTGACACATTCTAGATACCGAGCCACATATATTCGGAAACATTTTCAGATTTTTCCGTTGCAAACGGGTTTGTAAAGAATGATTTCATACAAAAGTTTAAATTAATTAATTTCATACAAAATCCCGAGCCTGGTGCGTCATAGGTTAAACATTCCTACGTTCAGAGAAACGTGCGTGGTACAAAGAAAAACGAAGAATACAACTTGCAGTTGCGTTTTGCAGCCATATCATAACGGGGGATGCATTTTTCTCTTCTCGTTGAAACTGCGCGTGCTAATCATGTTTATATAAATTAAGATAGGAAACGGTAATTTACAAGTCGACTTGATATTTTGTTTTTACTAATTTAATTGAAATTGCAATATTTTCAGTTGCGTGTGTATTTAATGGAGAATTCTGCAATGCGTTAAGTATATTCCGAGCACTGAGATTACCTATTGGTTACCAAGCGAAATATGCTCCCGAGATGAAAATAATTCGTTCGGAGCGTTGCGTCAGAAATGGCAAAGAAAGTCAGAATTTCTCACAGAGAGGAGAAACTGGCCGAACAACAATTTTTTGAAGAGGGAAAAGGTCCATTGCATGGTTCTGGACTTACAGAAACCAGAATAGCCCCCTAAGACTTGCTTTATATGGAACATAATAACCCCTGAAATTTTGATTGTTTTCGCTTAGAAAAAATAATCTATGTATTTCAAGTATCCGCAAATGCGTGTGAAAAAGTCCAATGAAAAAACTGCAATAGTTTTTTTGAAAGAAATTCATAAATATTGATAAAAGGATGACATTTAAAACCAGCTCCCCCCTAAGACTTGCTTCGTATAAAAAATGATAACTCATGCAATTTTCATTATTTTAACTTGAGAAAAATAAACCATGTATCTCAAGTATCCGCAAATGCGTGTGAAAAAGCCCAATGAAAAAACTGCAATAGTTTTTTTGAAAGAAATTCATAAATATTGATAAAAGGATGACATTTAAAACCAGCTCCCCCCTAAGACTTGCTTCATATAAAAAATGATAACTCATGCAATTTTCATTATTTTAACTTGAGAAAAATAATCCATGTATCTCAAGTATCCGCAAATGCGTGTGGAAAACCGCAATGCAAATGGTACAATAGTTCTTTCGAAAAAGACTCATAAATATTGATAATAAGATGGCATTCGGCACCAGAATAGCCCCCTAAAACTTGCTCCATATAAAAAATAATAACTCGAGCAACATTGATCGTTTTCACTGAAGAAAAATCATCTATGTACTTCAAGTATCCACCAACGCGTGTGAAAAAACCGAATCCAAAAAGTGCAACAGTTCTTTTGGAAAAAATTCCTGAAGATGGTTGAAACATTCAGACGCAGGATACCCCGTCGACTATCATCCGGAATTGTCATAAACCTGCGGGCTTCTGTCGGTAGGGAAATAGCTCCCTTTTTTGTATCGAGTCTACAAACTCCAGGTTCCTGCAAGAAGAGAAAGAACGGAGATTACTATGCTTGCTTGCTCCGCCTTCGTTGTCCCCACCCGGCCATAGTTCTCGGCCGACAACACCTGTCGTTACAGCAGAGAACGACCGCGCTTTCTGTCAGTCTACACTCAATCTGGCCTGACGTGCACGGCGATAGTTTGTTGTGCCTTCGGAAACCGTATAAACAGTGCTGTTCGCTGCCACAATCGCGAGCTGCCATCTACGAAAGAAAGCAACAAAAATATAAAAGAAAGTACAAAAGACAATATGAGAAATGATCTCCCGGAAGATTTATATGCGCGTACCGTTCGTTTTCAAATTTGTTGAACGTGTCGGGTCGGTTTCGCACACCGCCGATTTGCAGTCGCGGTTGCACGCAGTTCGTCAGGTGCAACGAGTGACGCGCAGTGACGTCGTCGGCACGTGGTGAAGCGTTATCTCGTAAAAAAGACTTATCGGCTCTGCGAACGAACCACCGTTTTTCTTTCACGATGAGTCAACTCACGAAACCGTATGAATAAAGATTGGATGTTTATCCATCAGCATTTGGCGCACCGAGTTAGTAGCCTAAGCAAATTCTGACTCGGTAGAGAACTATTTCCTGGCTATTCGCGTTTCAACAATTTTCGAAACTGAAGTTGCGGCGGGAAAGTTGAATTTCGAGATATTCGAGGTCCAACGAGAAGATCGATACAGATCATATTCGAAATATGACTAAAGCATAGATAAGCAAGGATTAAAAAAACATTGATTATTCCGTCCGCAACGGTCAAATTAAATTCGTCGGGGTCCAACGATCGATAAACGACTTAAAAGATACGATTGAATAAATTTTGTTGATAAATAAGGATCAATCGGGCTGCATTGTTCGCGTTTATTCTGACTCAGTGCTGTAACAAGTCAGACCGCGACAGCGAAATCGAATGTATTCGACGGAGTGCGACAGGAAAAAGGTTTTAAGACTCCGATCCAAGTGTCCCTAAACATTAACAGTGCGACATTAAAAAAATAACTCCGATTTCCTTGCTGGAAATGTAAGAGCAATTTTTGCCTCCAAAATGGCGTCTTAGATCATCGAACACGGTATTCCAGGAACCACCTGGTCGATAAAAACCCGAAGAAGCTGATTGAACGAAGCAGAACACCTGTCTTTGTAAACTGTGGACCGTTTCGGGAACATTTTCCACTCTGTTCTTTAGTTAGTCTGCAATTAATCGGCGCGTCCGCCATCTTTGCTGGCCTCCGAGCCGCCTTTTACTTCAGATCTTGTTACCAACGACACTAATCAGCCAAGATCATTGTTTGCGAACGAATGTGTCCCTCGGGGAGGTCTCTAACACCTTTTGCGATCGGGTCTCGGTGTCTTCGGTGACTTGCTATATGCTCTGGTCGCCCAGGTAGCGGCTCTGAATGTTGTTTTACGTAATGTCTCGTGACGACCAGGTTTCTCAAGGTTACAGCACGCAGGAAACGTTTCTTCGAACGAGACCGGCACACGGGACTGACTAAATCGCGATTAATTAGTGGGGGATTAGTGGAGGATTCATTGCAACTCGCCTCTTAATCGATTCGGCGTCACTTTCGAACTCTTCGCGTTACCGACGTTGATCACAGCTGATTGCTCGCGGTATTCGAAGTCTGGAGAACAGTTTGGGATCTGTTATTTATTGACTGTTCCTGGCTGTTTAGAGATCGACAAGATTGAAACGAGTTCGAGACAGATCTTCGTTGCTTCTGGCGGGGTTTGAGGAAATTGTGGTTGATCCCTGTTGAATCAGCGAGCAAATACAAGATAAGAGGATCACATGATTTTGGTGGCACACATCTTTTCAATCGCCCCAGGGTTTCGAGCGGGCATTTCCCCATTTAGGTGAAACAGTGGAGTAACGGTATTTAAGAAATCTTTACAATTTGTTCGTTGTAATTTAATTCATATTCGTCCGTAATTGCGGAAACTATTACCGATAGAAATTATATTTGCGCGCAGAAAATGTTTCTTACTTCTCGATGTACGTATCAACGTGGCTAAAAATTTCCGAAAAGATTCGTCACGCCACAGAACTGCCCAAAATTCTCCTTCTTTAATTTAGTGACGGTAAACGCACGGTCCTGGGACAGTGCTGCTTGCAAAAACAGATGAAAACTTGATGGAAAAATCTGCTCGTATTGCCTGCAATTATAAGGATAATTAAAAAGCAAATTTGATCGTATCACGAGACATGTGATCCTGAAAATTTCGAGAGAAGGACTCGTGTAGAACGTGAAGCAGTGTTAGAGTGCATAATTCCGTAGTTTGAGCTGTGGGACGTTTGGAAAAGTGGGTGGAGCAAAGTTGTGCAACCGTGAGCAACAGACTATAAATCGCATATAATCGGGACTGATCTGGTATTTAGAGGGAAATTATGGAATCCGGAGCGCAGAGGACTTCGCGGCCCTATTTGTTGAACGTGAAACGCTATTATTGTACGTTCACAGCCCGAGATTGGGAGGATAGTGTCAACGATATCGAGCATAGTCCCCTCTGACAGCTCGGATCATCTCGTCGGATGATTTAATGAGATTCGTCGTTCCGCGTCGTGGGAACATTTTGTATATGTAATTCGATGATTCAGTCTATTGGATCAATAAGGACGCTGTTTTGATGCTGTTTTCTCGAAGGTGCAAGAGGAAAAGACTGGAGCTGAGATCGTGATCGTGATTATTATCGAAGGTTGGAGGTGGAGGACAACGATGAGTGTCAGGGTCGTCGTGAGCGTGACGGAAATCGCAGACATGAGTCCCAAAGATCGATACTTGGTCGAGGGGATTGGTGAGTGGCATTTTTTTCACATGATTAGACTATGCTTCGTTGGCTATCCATTGATCTTTTTATGTGGACCGGAAGACCTTTGGGAGCACGATGACAGTTGGTTTGTCTTGGAATTGGCAGTAGACTCGTTTCCAGAGCTGCAAGGATGCGGGATTCGCGTTCTCATTTCTCGATAATACAAAAATGGGGTGTTTCAGTAATCAAAAACGCTAGATAAAAGATCGATCTAGACCGCGATCGTCCTGGAAAGTCCTATTCTTGCGTTTACGAGGCGTAATTTGCATTATTCGGCAGCATGTAATTATGAAAATAGCTACAGTGACTCCCGCTAATATCCGGACACTCTTAAAAAGACGATAACTTTTTTAATATTGTACTATACGATTTGAACTTTTTTGGGAAGCTGGAGCAATAAGTTTGCTACAGGATGCGAACAAATTTTTTCTCAAAAATTGAAATTGTATTGTAGAAGAAATACTAAAAGTTGCATTTCACAACTTTTTCATGTGGGCCTAAATTGAAAATTTAAGAAATACGTTTTGTAGATCTGCGTGAATTATATGCACTGTGAAAGTTTCATCGAAATCACAGGCATTGAAAGATGTAAGAATCCTTAGATTTACTGCAGTTATAAGCCGAAAATCGTGAAAATCAGCAATTTAAACCTTTATATGGACCATCATAGAACGATAATTATTCAATATTAAAGAATATGGACCATCATAGAACCATGATTATTCTATATTATAGAATATGGACCATCATAGAACGATAATTATTCAATATTGTAGGTTTTAAACGTTTGTAGCTCATTGCAACGTCGACCGATTTTAACGAAATTTTCAGAATATGTTTCAGAATATGAATATACAAAAAGTATTTTTTAAATTTTCAATATAGGCCCACATAAAAAACTTGTAAAATGCAACTTTTACTATTTTTTGTACAATTCCGATCAATTGCAATTTTTGAAAAAATTCTTTTTCACATCCTGTAGCAAACTAATTGCTCTAGCTTCCAAAAAAAAGTTCAAATCGTATAGTACAATATTAAAAAAGTTGTCGTCTTTTTAAGAGTGTCCGAATATTAGTGGGAGTCACTGTACATGCGCAGTTGTATGCTTCTGAATAATGCAAATTACGCCTCGTAAACGAAAAAATAGGACTTTTGAGGGCGATAGCGGCCTAGATCGATCTTTTATCCAGTGTTTCTGACTACTGAAAAACCCCATTTTTGTGTTATCGAGAAATGATTCCTTAAGGATTCGACAGAGGAAGTGGTCGTAATTTTAATCGTTGGATGATGGATCTTATGTTGCCAGTGACCGGGTCTCGCGTGACCCATACCAGGCGATTACACAGTCAGACACACACAAAGAGGTAGTCGAAATCCACACTTATATCGTCGTTCTGTTAATACTGTCAGAACCGACAAAAATTATGTTTATATTATAATTATAATCAATAATTTTTAACACGGTCGCCTACTTACTTTACTACAATGAAAAGTAGAAACTGTGTGTTATACAATGGTCATCGCATTACTGATCAACCGCAGAACAACGCCTCAGCGGTTTAGAGCGACCGCCAGCTAAATAAACTATCGACGCGGATATAGCCATAATACGTTGCACTTTGCATTTGCATATTTGAAAAATACAATGATATCCATAAATTTCTAGGAGAAAGTTAGAAAGCTCTCCTTATATAGTCATTGATTTTTCACTTAACGATTTTTTGGTTTTTTTTTAACAAATCTCTGATTTTTGGTGTCTCTGTCTTTTGGTGTCCTAGGAAAATCTTTGGTATCGGAAAATTTTTTGATATCCGATAAAGGATAAATTAAGTCAATTGGAATGTGGATGTTTATGCACAATAAAGTTTTGTTTATCCAACTTTAAGGACCGACAAACTGATAATATTAACAAACATATAAATTCAGGTTTTGAAGTTTTTATATTGCTTTGTGATCAAACTGTCTGCATTTAAAACATTATAATATAAATTGAGTTGATTTTGAATAAAATCTGGAAGATCCTAATTTCCAATAGACTTCATGACGAGAGACATTAAATCAGCCGCTTTTTGTTAACCTCAATATAATTTTTATACTATCCCAAAAGTTTTAAATAAGAATACGCGCCAAAGTAGAATTAATTTCAATAAATTTCGATAAAAACACACGCAAGGAAACGAAATAATTCACACTAATTTTAGCGAGGGTACGCATAAAAATTGCTCAAATTAATTTAAATAGGAGTACAGTCTTAATCCAAGTGAATTAGATCTTAATTAATTTTAACAAAGTCAAAAGTAGTGAATAAAATTAATTCAAACGAATTTCAATAAAAATAAAAAGATAGTCCTAATACGGATTAATTTAAATGAGGACACAACAAAAAACAATAACCAACGAAGTACATGTTTATTGTCTAAAGTATATGTTTATTGTCTAAAGTCTAGATCACATTTTTGTCCACTACACTAGATGAGACATTAAATCAACAGTTCATTAATTCGTTCTGCCCAGTCATTGTATATCTATTAACGTCACCAAAATTCAATGGGGGTTAACTGAACGGCAAACCATTATGCAAATTCTGAGTACGATCTGCTTCTTTTTTCGGCAAATAAATCATCAGTCGGCCGGGAACGTATTTCGTGGCGGGAGACCCGATACACCTTAGACTTACAATCAGAAATGAAGGACGCGTAATGTCTGATTGGAACTGGTTTCGCGTGAAAGGAAGCGTTTCGGTGTACATATGCAGCCGTTTGATTCGATAAAAAGAGAACCGCTTTTATGCCGAGGGCCTTCGATCGCCAAAAAATCTTCGACGCGGAACGTGTCGCGATTCTTATCTTATGGCGTGCGTTTAACCATAACAAATGAAGGATAACCATACACACGTTGTCCTGAAGTACAGCTGGTTAGATCTTAATTACTAGGCCCTCGTTTTCTTTCTTTATTAAATCCCCATTCCTTAAGCGCAAGTATCCTTGATAACAATGAAAAATAAACGAATATATTTTTGCGTATTTAGAAGAGCTTGGAATAAATGGTTACGTTTAATTATCAGCTGGAACCATCCCTGTCAAAGTCCCGACATTCTTTTGACGCCCTGTATATTTGTAGATTGTCAAAATTTCAAAAGTTTAACAGTAAAATTTCAAAAAAACATCTAATAGTACTATTTTGACACTAGAATTATTAGGTTCTAACATTCTTAATTTGTGACTATTAAGATTGGATGATTTG
>CM052248.1:1152518-1174030 GCA_028455795.1 Lasioglossum marginatum
AAATTTTCTAGAACCTCCTTCGCTGTCTCGTTCATTTTTGATTGCAAGAGTATTTTTTAAGAAAAGTTCCTGGGAGATATCCAAAGAGTTTTCATTGTTTCCAAGCTTTAATAATTATCTAAATAAAAAGAATGTTTAATATACCACGTTTTTAAGACGGACCAAAAAGTATAAAATAATTTTTCCTAGCCCCATACAGATAGTCCCGAAAATTTGTGAATTTTGAATAGCTATGAAAATACTTGTAAGATTTAAAACGAAAAACGTGCGGCGCATGCAATAGATAATTGATGCATGAATAGTTCACCTAAGTCACTAACAATTTTATTGCAAATGATATGAACCGTTGTGCGAGTTTTCTCAACGGCAGCTACTCTCTACACTCCTTACTATGATCTTGCGCCCCACGTTTTTCGTCTTAAATCTTACAAGCATTTTCATAGCTATGATAGATTCACAAACACAAATTTTCAGGACTGTATGGGGATCTGTATGGGGCTAGGAAAAATTATTTTATTCTTTTTAGTCCGTCTCAAAAACGTGGTATATTAAAACTTTTTTCCTATTTAAATAATTATTTTCTGCTTTTTTAGACGAACAGACAGAGAAGAGAGCGAGTTAATATTGCATTGTCGTCCAGTTCTGAGCTATGTTTAAAGTTTCAAGTCTCTAGCTCATCGGGAAGATTGTCTAAAATCAATTGCAAAATTTGTACCGAACAGACAAATAGACAGACAAGAAAGCGAGTTAATAAAAACGTGGTAAAATCTATACGAGGCCCGAGCAACTTCTTCCCCCACTACCGAGTATACCGGTTCCCCCACTATCAACTATTTCATATTGCCCCTACCGTGCCTCGTGCGACTGCGAGGATCAGATTCGCCAGATTGAGACTTGTGTCCCCACTCTACCTTCTACGACGCTACTCCCCACCGCCGCGGCTCGGTCACATGACGCGTTTCGTCTCTGTCCTGCACGTGTCCGATACTGGCAGAGAGAGGGTAACTTTTTCCCCTCAATTCATGCTCCTTCCCCTTATTTGGCGAGGATACGGCCTCCTATATCGGACTTTGGTGCGGAGGATCCAGGAGTAGGGAGACGGGCGCTGAAAGTGGAGGCTTTGACTAGGTAGATCCTCCTCCGATATTTTTTCACGAAACCACAATAGATACGCGTCTGAAATACTGATAACAAAAAGGTATCGTAAGAAAACGATTGTACGAACACGTTATCTGACCTGATTTTCGACACGTTCCCAATGGACTCGCTAAAAATGCTCTGTTTACTTAAGACCTAGACTGATCTTAGGTACATCTGATCGGACTTGATTATCTTATCGCGACGAAATTCTTCCGAGGATTATGCACGAGTGTCTAAAGCGGCGAGATTAATAAGCTCTGTTGCACAATTGTTTGTCGTAAAGTTAAAATGTAAATTGCTCGAACCGTTCGACGCTATTTAATGAGGCAAGGACAGTAGTTAACTCGGTCATGCTGAAACGCAGTCAAATATTTTCCTTGAAAAGCTACGAATTCGGCGCTGCAAGTTAACACATTCAACATTAATATTGAAAGACATAATATCGTTGGCTTTTCAATTTCTATAATTTGGGATAATGGTGCAACTTCTCGTGTGATATGGAAGACAGAAGAACTGTCGAGATAAGAATTTCCTTTCCACTTCCTGTTTTTCAGTGCTGTCTGAAAATCGACCTAATTTTAACGATTTCGTCGATGAGAAGAAGACAAACAAAAATGATATCTTGTAGCACACCGCCACGCCGGAAGGAATCATTTTGTGCGTTTACTGACTCGAACGATTGCTTCTCTGACCTTCTACTGCACTGTCCTTCCTGCAACCGCTCGCGAAGATTCGCATTCTAGTTGCAAAACTGCCACGAACGCGGAGATCGTGAATATATGCTCGCGCTCTCACGAATGTTAACTAAATCTATGTCAATAAGTAATTATTCTTTAGAATGCAAGCATCTACCTGTAATTGGAATTGCATTTAATCGATGCAATTTTGCTGACGATCACTTAGATTGTTGTAGGGTGATATAATTGTCGCTGCTCAACCAGTGGAATTTGGAAAATTTAACGTGTCGTAATTTCGTGCAAAAATTAGAGGACGATCGACCTACAGCGACTCCCACTAATATTCAGACACTCTTAAAACGACAACTTTTCAAATATTGTACTATACGATTCGAACTTTTTTTGGGAAGCTAGAGCAATTAGTTTGCTACAGGATGTGAAAAGAAATCTTTTCAAAAATTGCAATTGCTCGGAATTGTAGAAAAAATACTAAAAGTTGCATTTTACAACTTTCTTATGCGGGCCAATATTGAAAATTTAAAAAATACGTAAACCAGCTAATTACCATCTTCTCGTTCGACACAGCTAATTAGCGCTGCTTTATAAACAATCTACAAAAATAAATTGTTCAGAGATTCAGAAAAATCGTTATTATTAGATTCGCAGACTTCGGAGCTCAGAATTTGCTTAATCGTCGGATTGGTAACATTGTAGTAATTTTACTGTCACTATTGACAATTTTATTTACCACGTACCTATAAGCGTACCTGAAAATATGTTATTGACGCATTGCCCGTCGAGGTCAGACTGATTGACAGTCTGCCCATGAGTCTATAGTAATTCAAGTCTCGTTCGCGAGTAAGTGTCATATTACTGTTATTGTTTTTATACATTATTTATCGGAATTCATATCGTTCGCGTATTATTCCCGAACGATTTTCAGCAGTTGCGCGATCATTATGTGATTCAGATAATTAGCCGTAACTTTGCATTGAATGGCTATCGTTACGTGGAAAAATTTATGAACGCTCTTCAGATCTATAAAACGTATTTTTTAAATTTTCAATATAGACCCACATAAAAAAGTTGTAAGATGCAACTTTTAGTATTTTTTTCTGGAATTCCGATCAATCGCAATTTTTGAAAAAATCTTTTTTCACGTCCTGTAGCAAACCAAGTGCTCTAGATTCTCAAGAAAGTTCAAATCGTATAGTACAATATTTAAAAAGTTATCGTCTTTTTAAGAGTGTCTGAATATTAGTGGGAGTCACTGTAGCACAGACTACTCTGTACTTTGTGCTGCTCTTTGATTACAGGGAAAACTTTCCCGATCAACTCGTGAATTAGAAAGAGAGAGCACTCCTCTTGCCATTGCTCTCTCTCTTTCTCTCTCTCTCTCTCACTCTCTCACTCTCTGACCTGTTCCGGCTTCAGCGCTTACAGGCCGCGTAGTCTATCTCAATAGGTCTAGAGACACAAGTCTCCGTCTGGGGACTCTGGTTGTCGGGACAATAGACCAGCTGAGATCTTTCATTAAAACCCGTTGCAATAAGTATCTACTGAAAAAAAATTATTAGATGCGGGATTCGATTCGGGGCCAGAAGATTCCAAGCCGGATAGTTGTTTTTTTTAACGACTACATGCGATCTCTAAAAAATTCTAAAAAAATTAAGAACAATTGCTTCAATAATATCTAAGTACTGAATTTTTATAAAACTGGTGTCTAATACTTCAACACAAAATATGCATTTTCTTCGAATGTTTGGAGATTTTCAATTTTTTAAAGGATGTTTCCATAATCCGAAAAACCTGAAAAAATACACATTAATAAACAGGATGAGACACAACTAACGTAATAATATAAATGTGGGTCAACTGAAGACTTTAATATGAAATCGGCAATTTTATGTTTTCCGATGTGTTCGAAAATCGATTTTGCAATCAAAAATTTTGAAAAATATCTCAGTCGTGTATGGTAATATTAGGTAGAATATTCGTGAATTTTTTCATAATTTTCTGTTGAACATGATGGGACTAAAACTCAATTTGGATGGGCACTTTTGGCCATTTTATCCGGCTATACCTTAAGAATCAACGAAAAAAGACATTATTTAAAAGTTATAAAATATATTTCTGTTTACATCGTTAAACCCGATTTTTCAAAAATAATTTAGTTCAAATTTCTCTTTGAGACATCATGGAAATAGGAACCTGCCACTTGGTGTGAATTCTTCTTAAATAATAATTTAAAATAATTATTAGAAAATATATCAGACACACATCTTCCTGTTCTGCAAATTTTTCTACCGGTTCAAGCGTGTGAAAAAATTTTTAAAAATATACTATTCTATGTAAACTTGCACAATTTCAAGAAAATTGTGGTTCCGCGGAAAAAATTTTTTTCTGACATGCCATACATCATTTCTCGCAAATTTTTCCACGCCGATTTCAAATCTGGTCTCAAAATTTGTCTACGACCTCGGGATTTTGCATAAAATCGAATTTTTTGCGAACGAAACTAGTGAAATCATTTCTTCATCACTAGTTTGAAGATATATTGTATTTTCTCATATGTAAAACACAATAAGAATAAACATGATGAAGTGTTTGAACGTTTACTTGAGTGGGTCAGGACTCGAAACGTCGAAATAGGCGTCGATTTTCAAGAGCTTAGTTTAAGACCTGACGAAATCGTGGGGCCGACTATTGTTCTTCCTTTACGACGGATAGAGCCTAGGAATATCCCTACGTTCTGACAAGGTTGCGACCGTCAGGCTGATTTAATACGACTTCTCGGACCTTGGGGGATATTTTCTAGGTAGCATTGGGGACTCACAATAGGGCGAATTTGGATTTCCCCAATTCTGCACCGAGTAGGTACTTAGGTACAGTTAGGGACAAGAAGATAGGACACTATATTATTGAATTGTTACTTTTCATTTAGGGGATAGCATAAAGTCCCCTCAATTTCTTGTACAGACATCGTTTCACACCGTTTTTGCTTACTCGACTCAGTTGGCACAACTAAAATGTAAATTTCCAAGGTCTTCATTTTATTTTTCGTGATGAAATGTTCGCGAGTTTATTCTACTTCATTCTAATATGAATAATTGATTTCTCAAATTACCAATTTGCCAGCGTCTCAATGTCTCAGTTCTCAAGTTCTCAGTGTTTCAATGTCTCAGTTCTCAAGCTCTTTACATCCCATTGGCGCCACTATAGGGACATTCATAAAATCAATAATTCATTCATAAAAGCAATATTCATATTAGAATAAAGCAGTATATCAAGGTCTTCATTTTATTTTTCGTGATGAAATGTTCGCGAGTTTATTCTACTTCATTCTAATATGAATAATTGATTTCTCAAATTACCAATTTGCCAGTGTCTCAATGTCTCGGTTCTCAAGCTCCTTACATCCCATTGGCGCCACTATGGGGACATTCATAAAATCAACGGTTTAATTATAATAGCAGCAATATTCATATTAGAATAAAGCAGTATATCAAATGATATTGCTGCTATTATAATTAGATCGTTGATTTTATGAATGTCCCCATAGTGGCGCTAATGGGATGTAAAGAGCTTGAGAACTGAGACATTGAAACACTGGAAAATTGGTAATTTGAGAAATCAAAGACCCGGATTGAAATCTTGAAATAACACGAGGACACGAGTCTTAATCTGAGAACATCGGATGGGTATATATATTATTATATATAGGTATATATATATAATATATATTATTTTGCAAAAATTACTGTACATGCTTCAACCGAGCGTGCATAAGCCCACGAAGTTTCAAAACGATACGTGCAACAGATCTCTTGGGATCAACAGATCTTCTGGGATATTATTGAAACAATAAGTAATGTAATATTATTGTAAGAATTAGTAATGGATTCGTGTGTAGAACTAGATGGACTTGGCATACACATAGACAGCATACGGAAGAAGGAAGAGAGAAGGGTCGCGTACTCGGAAGGCCTAGCCACTTTGGATCGTCGTGTTCCGACTGATCAGAATAATAATCAGCTGCGCATTATGAAGGCAAATCTAACGATACATTAGGATGTTATTATGCAAGCTGTCACAAGAATACTCTTACACCTCGTCAACGATTTCCTGCTTCTCGATTACTCTCGATATAATTCATTATTAACAGCCCATCGATCTCTAATCTCTATGCTAAATTTTTACGAATGACATTTATTTCATAAAAATAAATCTATTTTTGAAATTTTGTCGGTATATTCACTTATGTTCGGAGGATATACAATAATTTTTTCAATTCATAGATAAACATTACACGAATTCGCAGTATATTCGATTCTAGAATACTTAGTATGGTAAATTTCGACGATTTAATTGAACAGTTATCTTAAATGATCTTGGGGATCACATTCTTCATGGGTGATGAGTAAACTCCGGATCTTTATGCAAAATAAAAAGTTTCTGCCTCAGTTGCAAGACACAGGAACTAAATATATATTTATATTTTTCACTAATAATATCAACGTCGCGAAAATAATATATTAATCCTCTTAAAGTCTTCTAATCTTTTCACTGTTTTAAATTTCACCTACTCATTTTTGCCATGAATGCATAAAATCCGGAGGAAAATAATGAAAATACTCACCTAATGGTGAGTATGACATTTTTATATATTTTATATAAAGAAATTATAGTAATTTTTCTAGAAAAATTTAATTAGTTGGATGAATTGGATGAATAGTTAGATGAATTTCTCGATTTTCGAGTTTGTCTCCGTGTCATCAGACTACGTTCCTAGAATACTTCGTCTTCCGACACTGTCGCGGTCTTCGCGGCTGCCAAATGTTTGTTGTATCTAAGCTTTGTTATCAATCCGACGTTCGTTGAACGTCACGCGAGATACTGAGCGAGGTATTTATTTGTCTTTTGAACGAATGTGTGCGAAATGCCACGTTCCGCACGCCAGATATACTTCAAACACCGTCATTCTACATTATCTTCTACCGCTACATCGTCATTCAATGAACACAAAACTGCTTTTCCTATTTTCACATATAAAATATAACGTGGGTCACAAATGATCCACAATCGTCGGCCCTTCAATTAAACCGCTGACGCACCGTTCGATAGCTTACCAACTGTATGCATGCTGCGTAAAATTTCAACCTCGTATCTCAACCGGGAAGGAAGCTATCAGGTAAAATCGAAAATCCAAGATTTTTTATTTAAAAAACGAAAACAAATTGCCGTGAATATCATATGTTCCAGATCTTTTTTTAATCGTTTATATGCGATTGAATGGGTCAAATAGGTCAAAGACTGATTTTTTTCAATCGTTTTCAATTTTTTGCAACCAAGATTTTTTATTTAAACATCGAACACGAATTGCTGGGTTTGTATCTGTGTATTTCATAGGTTACAGATTTTTTTAAAATTTTTTATATGCGATGGAATGGGTTAACCAGATCAAAAACGAAAGGGATTAAAGTCTTTGCTATAGCATATGTATAGTTAACATACATACTTAACCTCTTGCCGTATCATTTTCTTTACAGTTAATTTATAATATATACTGTTACTTTTCTTTTTTTTACTGTTACTTTTCGTTAATTTATAATAACTTACTGTTACTTTTCCGAAGATTCGACGCTTCTAAGCTTCGAAGGATTCGAGGGAACGAAGAGAACTTCGAAGTGCCCGAAATTTCAATGCCACGATTTTTTCTAAATAAAAATATTAACACAAAAATTAAATTAGAAAAAAAGAAACTCCGTTTCTTTTCAATCTTCTAATAATTTACAATACTACGGAGGTTGGAAATTCGAAACTTCGATTCTCATCGCCTTCGAAGTTTCTGAAATCGAAGTTCCGAAATCTTCGAACTCCGAAGGAAAGTAACAGTCCTAATTAGAACGTCCTCGTGCCCAAAAATGTAGTAGAAGAGAGAAGGAAATGTATATTTTTTGTATGGCTACATTTATTTCAATGCTTACACATTGATTACAAACGAATCAAATTTTATTTCACGTAAAAAGAAAGGCGTGACATTCATATTTGTTAGATTTCCTTTAAAATCTTCATGGCGAGTCTGGCTCGCCAAAATACGACGAGGGGTTAATAGAATTATTAATATTACATTCATACAAGTACCTCATTAATATATCTAGTAAATGATTTCCATATAATTGAATTAATTCATGATTAATATAATTATAAAGAAATTATAAAGACGCTTTCATAGTAAATGATTAAATAAATACATTTAATAGCGGAGATATTATAATATGAACTGCACAAAAAGTTCAAATAAAAATCTTGTTATTTTTATAAAGCATCATGTATCGGCAACTTTTAACATACAGTGACTCCCACTAATATTCGGACACTTTTACAAAGTCGACAACATTTTTAATATTGGACCATACGATTTGAAATCTTTTGGGAAGTTAGAACAATTGGTTCGCTGCATAACGTGACTAAAATTTTTGATTAAAATTGAAAGTTGTCGGAATTGCAGAGAAAATACTAAAAGTTGCAGTTTACAACTTCTTTATGTGGGTCTATATTGAAAATTTAAAAAATACGCTTGATGCGGAAAAAAAACGACAGGCATTGAAAGAATCTTTATGGACCATCATAGAACGATAATTATTCAATATTATAGAATATGGACCACCATAGGACCATAATTATTCTATATTATAGAATATGGACCATCATAGAATAATAATTATTCAATATTATAGGTTTAAACGTTTGTAGCTCATTGCAACGCCGACCGATTTTGACGAAATTTTCAGAATATGTTTAATTGGCACAGATCTACAAAACGTATTTTTTAAATTTTCGATATAGGCCCACATAAAAAAGTTGTGAAACGCAATTTTTAGTATTTTTTCTGCAATTCCGATCGCATTTTTGAAAAAAAATTTTTCCCATCCTGTAGCAAACTAATTGGTCTAGCTTCCCGAGAAAAGTTCAAATCGTATAGTACGATATTTAAAAAGTTATCGTCTTTTTAAGAGTGTCCGAATATTAGTGGGAGTCGCTGTACGTCGATGATAGCGGAATATTGAGGGAGGCGAATTCTTTACGGCGCAGCGAATTTACTCGAGCAAGTCATCATATGACAATTCGTCATTGGGCCATTAGATTCAATTATGCAGTACTTCATCTGCACCTACGTGGCATCTCGTGACCGCCCACTAAACTGCTTTCACGTGAGGAATTACTCCATTTAAAGGAGCACGTTTATCACGAGACTATAACTCAGCATCATACACCGTGACGGCATACTACATCGATCGACAAAATTATAGTTTTTCTTGTTATTTATCACTCACAGTTCCGGAGAAATTTAATTTTTAACGGAAAAAGAAATTTTCGAAGATTTCAGAATTGTTCAAAAAGTTCAAAGAGAAGTTCAAGAAAGAAAGACAGAGTTCAAAAATTCCCTTTCAACGGATTCCGACCGGAGATTTCTCGTTCGATAGCTTACCAAGAAAAAACCCTTTCCACCAAGTTGCATCCCTACACCTCGTCCGTAAGGGTAGTCGCGAGAATCAAAGGAAACCCCAGTGTTTGCCTCATTTTCTCCATTTAATCGCATCTGAAAATTCTAAAAAACATCTGACATATTTAGCATATCAAACCACACATTCGAGAATTTTTTCTGATTTTTTAGTTGTTAACTCTGGTTGTGAAAAGTGAGAAACGAGAAGAAACACAGATTTCATATTGGAGCTCAAGAGCGACCACCCTGGAAATTAATTTAATAATTAGGTGTTGTCATCAACATTATCTCCAATGTTTTTCATATTTTCAGTTTGAGTGGGTCGTAATTAAAAAAAGATAAAACCAATTTTTTCGCCGTCTTCTCGGCGATAATTTTGCTATAGAAAGTTAAATCCGATTTAATCAGTGAAGCATACGTGTGCGGATAATAGAACGGATACAGTTCTCGATTAAATCTTGATCATTGAATCGTGTTGTACGTGTGTCATTTTAGATTGATCTGTGAACAGGAGAAACATGCATCGGATAATGGAGAATTCAGATATCATCGGTTCGGATAACCGAGGTTGTTGTGATCGCCAATTAAACAACCAAATATGCTCCGAACTTTGTCATGTTCGGCCTCAATTCAGTCAGAAAACGTCCAAAAATATGTTAGCAAAAGTTTCATAAGGAAATATTTATTTATTTATTACATGCAAAAATACTTTTTTTGTTCTTCTTTTAAAAAATATTTGGAGAACGTTAAATATTCGGATACACCCTAGAATTTTATATGAATTTTATAAAAATAAAATGTTGTTATTATTTCGACGTTTCATTAATGAAAATTAGTATGGGAGCTTCGATGATTCAAGGAACGACAATTAAGTGTCATAAAGATAAATGTAGTTGCAAAACAGGGGCGCCGAAGTTTTCGCGCTGGAAACAGTCCACTGATGACCGTTAACCTCGATGATTTCCGGGTCACTGACAACATTGAGACGTCATAGTACATCTAGCCGTCGCGCGTCGCCGTGAGATAAGAACAAGCGTTCACGTTCCTTTGTCTTTCGGAACCACGTGGAAACACCATTTTGGGTCTCACAATTGGCATTCCAACTAAAAAATAAGAAAACAAAATAACCTGAACAGAGAAAAGATTAATTTGTATTGTAGAAAATTCAATCATGCTGATACAGCAATTTTGCAAAATATTATTATGCAATAGTATAACACAATAGTATAATAATACTATAATATTATGGTACCATAATAGTGTTATAAAACTATAATATTATACCGTGTATATATAATATACACTATATATAATATATATATGATATATATATAATAATATATAATATATAGTGTATAGTATAATATTACACTAATGTATAGTGTAACAATATCTTAACTATAATTATAATTATATAGTGTAACAATATTTTAACTATAATTGTAATTACAGTGTAACAATATTTTACAAAATTCCAACAAAAATGATCTCAAATACTTTTTTTTTAATGGGTTAAAGTAAAAATTAAAGGTTCAATTTTAAGTAAAATTTTATCGATTAAAATAGTATGCTTTTTCAATCTATTTCACCACTGCAACAGATTAGAAAACTGATTCTAAAGAATGTACAGGAACAGTTTCACCTTCCGACGTGTGCACGTTAATATGTTCAGATAGGAAAATGAATGCATTATCCCGGTAAAAGTTTCCGTCGCTAATGACAGAACGACCGCATTATCGCATCGGTTGAAAAGCATTAAGGGATATCCCCGAAACACCTGTCTAATCTAAATAGCATAAATTACTCTCGGCGATTATGAAACTTAAGAAACTTAAGCGAGGCCTCGCCGGAAACAACGGTTTCTGACTGTGACTTTGACGAGCTGTTGATTAAGGAGATCAAGTGTATCTGTTTTTCGATCGCACGGCCTGACAAATACGCCAGTCTAATCTACATCGCAGCTACTAGCGATGCAATAATTAATATGCAATAATTCAACAAACTCTTGCGTTTTCAATCTCAAGTCTTTGTATTTTTGTACTTTCTTTAAAGGGGTGTAATTCCTCAGGTCATTCAAAGTAACTTTTTCCTTCGCGAAAATTTTCTCCGCGGCTTTTTTAAGGAGTTATTGAAAGAATAACACAGGCCAATCAAAGCGCGACTACTAGCGCTCGCGCTGAGCCCGGCTTTGGCATTGGCCGAGCCGGACTCCGTCCTCCACAGCTACGCTCTGATTGGTCCATGTTTTCCGTTGATAACTCCTCAACAAAGCTTCGGAGAACATTTTCGCAAAGGAAAAGGTTACTTCAAATGACCTTAGGAATCATCCCTTTTAAGAAGACACAACATTTTGGGACACCCTGTCTATTTGACACTACTGGAAATTTTGTTTTTAATTTTTTTAAAATTAGAGATCAAAATATGGTTTTCCAACTTGCGTTCAAGAATCTATAAGAATTGACCACTACTGATATATTCAAATTAAGATATACAGTGTAAACGAAGTGCCTTGAAACTTTCATAATCCGTCCAAGAATCTGAAAGATTATTATTAAGTCGTTGACAAGAATTTACCACTATTTATGTGTATTTTACAATTTTTGTCAATAATGTTCATAAAATGTCGCAGGACCAATGCAACGTTGCTTCGCACGTTTAAACGTTATTTGAGCACAATGAAAATTGTTTATCAGTCAAGACGACCTTACTACGATAAACTGCGTGTAGCATTCCTATCCTACCTACTCTTACGTAAATTTAACAGTAATCCGATAAGTATTTTTTATTGTATGTTTCACTGTCACGATCATACATATATTGTTTCCTATCAGCGGGTTATCAGCGATGCTTCCGAGGCACTCTGGACATCATGTTTACAAACAATGTCAACTCGCTTTCTAATCCATCTACAATAATGGACAATCTAGTAGCCATAGCAATTATCTCTTTCAAAAAAGGCGTTCAAAAATTGTATACTAATCGTACACATCAAAAGATTGATGGCCCAAACAAAAAAGTTTTAAGAAATGCCTTTTTTATTTCTGTATGTAACCTTGTAAATTGTAATTATTTGGAAAATCTTTTTTGCATCATTTCGTAAACCAATGCTTCTAATCGATTATAAAAAATCAGGTCGTTTGGTACATTTATAAAAAAGTTATTCCATTTTAAAGGGCGTACGAATACTTTTTACACTCGCTGTACACTTTAAATTTTCTTTAAAGGCCCAAACAAAAAAGTTTTAAACAATGCCTTTTTTATTTCTGCATGTAACCTTGTAAATTGTAATTATTTGGAAAATCTTTTTTGCATATCATTTCGTAAACCAATGCTTTTAATTAATTATGAAAAGATCAGGTGGTTTGGTACATTTATAAAAAAGTTATTCTATTTTAAAGGGCGTACGAATACTTTCTACTGTATTTGGAAATGAACAGTTCTAATTTAAGACAGTGTAAACGTCAGATATTGTTATATTATTTTCAACCTGGGACATTTTTTCGATGACGACGTATTTTCAAATGAAATTTTGTTTCGAGACCAAGTTTCCGAAAAGTTAGAAAATTGTGGCCCGCATGGAATATCCGCACGATGAGAGAATCGATTATCGATCGATGTGGTCGAGCGCACCATAATCTAGAAGGTGTCGCGCTTGACAATATTAATTATCATATAATTACATTGTTGTAATGTTTAAACGAAATATATCGTTGACGGTGCTTAGTATCTTGTACGGACCCACAAAAATAAATGAAATAGTTCAACTGAATGTTTGTTCGCGTCAATTATAACGGTTCGAACAATAAACGTTCCGCTGCGTTTTTATTGCAACGCATTACGCACGGTAAAATGCGCAAATGGTGCATCGATGTTGTATAAACAACAACAAATATAGTAATTATCACAGCAAGGCCTCTGCGGGTGGTAACGTTCCGAGAAGTTATTTTATCAGAGGCGCAGCGTGTCGTCACATACGCTGATAGAATTTTGGTAAACAATGCTGATTTCAGAATCATCTCGAGCCCGAGGCGTTCATTCTCTCCATTTTACTTTTCGGAGAACGTTCACCTCTGATTTCAATGTTATTTTTATCGATTCGCGTGTTTTTCTCAGACCGAGCGACCCAAGAAAGGGTTTACGCTGCTTCGCCAAACACTAATTTGCAAATCATGCTAATCATGCAACGTGCCAGAGCATTCAAGTGGACAATAGTCGGCAAATGAAATTATTCAATATTTCAATATGAAGACAGATTGCTGAAGGTATTTACATTAAAAAATCATGTATCATTTCAGTATTTATTTATGATTATTTATGATTTGAATTATATGTAATTTTAGCATGATTTCAATTATTTGTTATTTATGATTTTAATTATTTAGAATTATGGCACGATTTCAATTGTTCGTGCTTTTAATACGATTTTAATTATGTGTATAGAATTTTGAGGTTAGACAATATTATTTCAGTCAACGAATAGAAACAATTCCTAATTAATGAAGAGAAGGCTTAAAAACGAATCACCTTATTAAATATTGTATTTATTTAGTACAAAATTATAACATATTAATAGTAGCATGAAACTCACCATAATAAATGTTTTTAAAAATTGATTTGATTCACACATTTGGAACATTTTTTATATTTTCATTGATTTTAAATTATTTGAATATACAAAATGTGATTTAGACTTTATTAGTATAATAAACCGGAACGTAAATTTACAATGTAAATTGTAATCGTTCATGAACGATGGACTTTAAAGGATGCGAAAGTTTTATCTCGATGCTGAAACACGCGAAAGTAATGCAGCCGCAAAGAATAGATAAAATTACGATAAAACTTTTCCACGGCGGCCGAACAATAGTGAAGCCTGATCTTTCGACGTAAACACAATTTTTCTTAATAAACAGTGAGAAAGTCTTTCAGTCTGCACTTGAACTCGCCCACGATATCAAGCAATAAAATTTACTCCACTGCGAATCGCGTTTATGAATCAAACACAGATTTACAGAGATCCTTTGTTCTGTATACTACATTTCTTCTCTTCTCCACCTAATGCTACTGGGTTGGCAAGAAAGTGATCTCGGTATTTCAAGATGAAATAAAACCCGATTTTGGGGAAATTTTGAAGTTTTATGAGCGCGGAATTATGTAGCTACCAGAAAGATGGCAAAAAATCGTCGAACAAAATGAAAAATATTGATTCATTGCTTGGATAGAAAAAGTGGCTTTTATTTCACCTTAAAATACCGAAATTACTTTCTTGCCAACCCAATAATATCGAATGATTCTCTTCTAAATTAGAATTATCTGATGATTCTGGTATGCAAGTGAAGCCTTGATCTAAGAAAAACCCTCGGGTCCGTGCTGTTTCTTAGATCCATCTAGAACGTAGGACGGCGCGTGTGAACACGTAAACGTCATTTTAATCAGAAACAAGTCTCTAACTCATCGGGAAATTAGTTTAAAAGATCCACCCATAAGAATGCGACAGACAAACCGACCGGAATACCGATAGAAAGACAAACAGACAAACAGACAGACAGACAGACAGACAGACAAGAAAGCGAGCTAATAAAAACGTAGTAAAATGCCACAAATGAGTTGGCGGAAGTCCCATAAAAAAATAACGAAAAATAAAGAAGTTTTGTAATTGGATTAGTAGTGGTTCACACAGATGTACCCAACTCAGTATCGGATTCGTACATGTTTACCACTAATTGATTCCCACTAATATTCGGACACTTTTAAAAAGACTACACATTTTTAATATTGGACCATACAATTTGAAATTTTTTGGGAAGCTAGAACAATTGGTTTGCTGCACAACGTGACTAAAATTTTTGAAAAAAATTGCAGGTTGTCGGAATTGTAGAGAAAATACTAAAAGTTGCATTTTATAACTTTTTGGTGTGGGCGTATATTGAAAATTTAAAAGATACTTAGATTTACTGCAGTTGTAGGCCGAAAATCGTGAAAATCTGCAATTTTTACCATCTTTAAACGTTTGTAGCTCATTGCAAGGTCGACCGATTTCGACGAAATTTTCAGAATACTTTTAATTGAGACAGATCTACAAAACGTATTTTTCAAATTTTCAATATAGGCCCACACGTAAAAAAGTTGTAAAATGCAACTTCTAGTGTTTTTCCTACAATTCCGATCAATTGCAATTTTTGAACAAAATCTTTTTTCACATTCAAACTAATTGCTCTAGCTTCCCAAAAAAGTTCAAATCGTATAGTACAATATTTAAAAAGTTATCGTCTTTTTAAGAGTGTCCGAATATTAGTAGATTCTACGGTTCCCGTTTTCTTAGATCAAGAATTTATTGTATCTGTATCTTCTTGTATTAGTTCCGACGATTGTTGTATGTCAAGTGAAATTAAATTGTAATTTAATGTCTTCTGAGAACTAATCTCGAGTGATGCTGCATTAAATTAATATTATCTGATGTATTAATTTAGAATTTAGAAAAGACGGTAATTTGAGAACTAACATCGAATGATTTCTAAATTAATTAGACAGATAATTTCTTGCCGCGTAAAACGTTCTGACCATGGCGAAGTGGTAGGTCAACATCATTACTGAATGAACGTTTGTCACGGCTACAATATGGTGTTATGTAGACATTGGAATGAACTTATGCTTTCAGTTGCTAATTAAAGATAATTGTTTCGTCGTAACGCGATTAACGAATTCAAACAGACCGAGCAAATTGATATCGCTTTTCCCGAACGTTTGTTGACAGTGTTACTATTTTTAAGGACAATTAAGCCATAGATTCCTGGAAGATTATAAAATGAGTAGGTGCTATGTAAAACGGTAAACATTCCCAATGAACTTCAGAATACTTTCGTATTATTTTCAACTGAATGAAGTTATTGGAAAAACAAATGAATTGCTATTGTCAGCCCCTGTATCTTGCAATTAGACAATTTTTATTTTTCAGAAAAATCCACAGCCTAATTATAACAAATAGTTTGGTCAACGACTTCCTAAATTTAAAATATGTCCCTTCCAGCAAATGTTCTTAGTAAAGAATTGTTTATATATTCACGGCAAGATCTTTACATGAAATAAATTATTCTTTACTTATTCGGGATAAATTTCTTCATTGTGTTTATATCGCTGTTAAAATATTTTTCAGGAGGTAGACTTTTGACAATGAAAGATAGATCAATGTTATAATGAAAAGAAAATGAAAATGTTAGCAAATTGAATACAGTTGATATTGCAATTTACTAACAAAAACTGTTAATTAACACGCTCAAGACAACGTGCCAGTAATAAAATAATAAAATATCGTGACAGAAACATTACAAAAATAATTATTCAGATCTTGCAGTTAATCGATTTTCATAATCATAGTTGCTTCTGAACAACATTTAGAACACTATCAGCTGACAATTATTCTCTAGCTTTGTAAAATTGTTTTGCGAGGTGCTTCTTGCATAGTTCGTCGTAAAAATAAATTAATGCTGCACAAGTTGCTTCAGAAAATTGAGTATTTTCCTCGAAACAATTCGATTTCCGATAACTTGTGAACGGTAGCACGTGTAATCATGCGAATAATCACAATGACGTCTACTTGATCGATTTATTACCGTTATTATTGCAGGTCATTACGTTGGCCGACAACGAGCGCAAAAATAATTAATTCTAGTAAATCAATCATATAACTTTTATTGCTTTCAATGTATCTCTTTTCGCAGTGTACCGATAGTAATGAGATTTTTACTGAACCATGTTCTCTCACATACATTTTAAAAGTTATTAATTTCAGCCTATACATATGTTCCAAAAATGTTGTACTTCCGTGAAAGGGGTGATTCTTGATCACCTCTATTCTTTATACCTCATCGTTTTGCACGATTTTACCGATTTTATTTTATACAGGATGAAATGATCTATTTAAATGCAGCAAGGGTGCTTTGTTAACCCCTTGCCGTATCATTTTCTTTAAATTCACACTGATTAAATCGTGTTTGTCCCCAGAAATGTCGTAGAAGAGAAAAGAAAATTTATATTTTTTGTATGGCTACATTTATTTTAATGCTTAAATATTGATTACAAACGAATCAAACATTTCAATTAAAAAGAAAGGCGTAACATTCATATTTGTTAGACTCTGTTTAAAATCTTCATGACGAGTGGGACTCGTTAAGATACGACAAGGGGATAAATATTGTTTGTGATTAAAATGGAAGTACAATTGGGGTTATATATGTACAGACGTCGTCGTTTAACATCCATCAGATGCCTTGGTAACAATCGTAGATTATACATAACTATTGCAAGAGCAAAATAAAATGGTAAGAGGAAGTTACCTAACACCGGACAGCACTTATAGTCGGCATTTTATTAAATAATTGAAACGTAACGAAAAGATTTCACTCGCGGAGAGCACGAGGAAAAATAAATGGGAACAAAGTATCCAATCAAACTAACGAGGCCCGCAAAATGAAGAAAATGGTAACAATAAAACGGGTCTGGAACACTATTTACAACTAAACTGTTGTTGCTGCTAACGTACAATTCGTTTACATATTCGTTTACGTAGCGATAAAATGATTATTTTTCTTTTCAAATAACAGTATTGAAAATAACTGATAATTATTATTATTACCATTATTCTGAGATCAATTATTTCAGTCGCTCATAGTGTATCGGGCCATTTTTAAAAGGACAATAATTTTTTGACTCTCATTTTTTCTAACCGGTTGTGATGAAATTTTCCGAATATGTACAATCGACACAGATCTGAAAACATGTTTTTTAAATTTCCGATATCGATTGAAAATATAATGAAAAATATTGTATATACAGTGGGTGTACAAAGTATTCGTACACCTTTTAAAAACGAATAACTTTTTCAAAATTGGACCCAACAGCTTGAGTTTTTTTCAGATGTTAGAAGGATTAGTTTACTAGCTGATGTGTGAATAATTTCTTTTGTAAATTTCTATTGGTCGCAATTGCGGGAGAAAAAGTAAAGGACACGATTTTTAAATTTTTTATCTGTGCCTGTAACAAAAATTTAGAAGATGCCTTTGGTAGGTTTTAGTAAGTTATATACATGTACAAAGTTTCATTGAAATCGATCAAGATTGTTATTGACATTGTATATTGAAAATAGCAAAAACTGTAAGAATCTGCGATTTAAATGAATCGCAAACCCTAAATTCAAAGATTTTTATATTTTAATTTCAACGAAACTTTGTACATGTATATAGCTAACTTAGATTTACGAAATACATGTTTTAAATTTTCATTACAGGCATAGATAAAAAATTTAAAAATCGTGACCTTCGCTTTTTCCTCCGCAATTGCGACCAATAACAATTAAAAGATAAATTATTTACACATTAGCTAGTGATCTAATTCTTCTAAACACCTGAAAAAAAAACTCAAGCTGTTGGGTCCAATTTTGAAAAAGTTATTCGTTTTTAAAATGTGCACGAATACTTTGTACACCCACTGTACATTGGAGAATTTCCCCGGTTTTATCGAAATAACAGGTACGGGATGTTTTGTACTATTTAACGCGGAAGTGTCGGTTACCGGTGACCGTCGACGCGTTAAGGATTTAATTCGGTATGAATGATGAGCTCCGAAATTCAGGGTCGGATCATCCTCGATTTTCGTCTCGGTCATTGAGCCTACAATTACAATACATAGTGGGGACAGTGCCGATGCGAAGCAGAGGCCGCTCTGAATTGAAGAACACGATCGTGCATTATACATACATATGAAGCTTATTGTGATGCCGGGATGTCGATGTTGCTTCATCGAGGCAGGAAAACTCCTTTTCAAACCATTAGTTCACAATTTTCAATTGATAGCTGCATAATTTCGTCATAAACAAATTTGTTCATTATTTAGAAAGAAACGCTCCTCACCGATTACGGTGACCTATTTATTAACACACGATCTTTATCGTATAATACATGTTCAATGAAATAAATTTATTAAATTAAGGGAGTAGACTCCTTTTTCCAGGATTGCAAGGGTGCAGGATTCGCGTTCTCATTTCGCGATAATACAAAAGTGGGGTTTTTCGGTAATCAAAAACGCTAGATAAAAGATTGAACTAGAGCGAAAGTCCTATTTTTTCCTATTTTTCCTATTTTTATGCTGCCGAATAATGCAAATTACCAATACCACGTTCTTAAGGCGGACTGAAAAGTATAAAATAATTTTTCCTAGACCCATACAGATTCCTAACTCCATACAGATAGTCCTGAAAATTTGTGATTTTTAATAGCTATGAAAATACTTGTGAGATTTAAAACGAAAAACGTGCGGCGCATGCAATAGATGATTGATGAATGAATAGTTCACCTAAGTCACTAACAATTTTATTGCACTGCAAATGATATGAACTGTTGTGTGAGTTTTCTCAACGGCAGCTACTCTCCTTACTATTATCTTGCGCCCCACGTTTTTCGTTTTAAATCTTACAAGTATTTTCGTAGCTATTCAAAATTCACAATCACAAATTTTCAGGACTATCTGTATGGAGTTAGAAAAATTATTTTATACTTTTTAGTCCGTCTTAAAAACGTGGTACATAAACAATTTTTTTCCATTAGTTAATTATTTTCTGCTTTTTGGACGAACAGACAGACAAGAAAGCGAGTTAATATTGCATTGTCATCCAGTTCTGAGCTATGTTTAAAGTTCCAAATCTCTAGCTCACCGGGAAGTTAGTTTAAAATCAATTGCAAAATTTGTACCGAACAGATAAACAGACAGACAAGAAAGCGAGTTAATAAAAACGTGGTAAAATAGGACTTTCGAGGGCGATCGCGGCCTGGATCGATCTTTTATCTAGCGTCTTCGACTACTAAAAAACCCCGATTTTTGTATTATCGATAAATGAGAACGCGAATCCCGCACCCCTGCAATCCTGGAAACGGGTCTACCGCCTTAATTATCCCAAATGCACCGTTACCATAAATTAAAGAAAAGCGTAGTAGTTCTCTCTTCGACTGTTGTAAAATAAATCACAGCGCAAGGGGTCAAAACCTAGAAGCGGCACTAATCACGGTCACCTTATTGATAGACCCTAGTGCACCCACACCCCGATACCTGACCAGTTCAGCCGAACCTCGCTTGAACAGGTGCGCACAAAAACATCTAGGTCCACCTCCCCCTCCGGGGGACACATAACTATTCCCTCGGGACAGAAAAACTGCGGTGCAAATGAGAAATGACGAAAGTAGGGGGACGGAACTGTCTCCCCTCCCTGCGTAGATCGCGCGAGAAGGAAGGGGGGGTGAACCACCGGTGAGGGAACGGGAGCATTCTCTGTTCAGTCAGTGCCGTGAGGTCCGTCGAAGGTGAAAAACCTCATCTCTCTCTCTACGATCGCGTTCGGAGCGCGGCGCGTATTGGTCCCGCGAAACTGCTTTCTACCGATCTCTCACCGATGAGAGATCAAAGTGGCTCAAAGTGCTCGTGACCGCGAGCCTAAACGCGACAACACACCGTGTGCGCTGCTCTTCCATGTATATCGGTGGTGTTCCCGCATCTGGTTTTCCTCGAGATCGTGCCGTTCCGTAGATCGACATATCAATCCTTTTTCAAAGTTGGTTCTTCCTCGATTTTCGGACCACCTAATGTGTCCCAGTGAAGCGACCCGCTTCCTCAGCGACGACGCACAGTAGGCAGCCGATATTATGTTGGAATTCTCCGTGCAGCATGCCGAAGTCGGTATGTACTATCTATGTTTGTATGTATGTATGTTGTGACGGGCCTACGTGGGTCGCGTACGGGAAAGAAAGTGCTTTCTCGATTGTCGGGCTTTTGTAACTCGCGGCGAACTGTTTACACGCGCCGCAGAGGACAGGGCTCGCTCGCTTCGGGCGGTCACTGCGTTTCGGAGATGGGGTTTCTCGGAATTTTTAGTTTTCGGTATTTCGAGATTTCGTGAACGTTCCGACAGCTTTTGGAAATGTCAGCAGTTTGACAGTTTTGAGGACGGTGAGCGTTTTCAGAGTTTTGAGAGATTGATAGACGTGAGTGTTCTCGAGTATTTTGAGAGTTTTGTACGTCCAATAGTCTTGAGGATTTAGTAGTCTTGAGCATTTGATAGTCTTGAGGATTTAATAGTCTTGAGCATTTGACAGTCTAGAACATTTGATAGTCTTGGGAATTTACTGATCTTGAGCATTTGACAG
>CM052248.1:1174530-1213641 GCA_028455795.1 Lasioglossum marginatum
TTCAGACATTTTCTGTTGAAACACAGCTAATGTTGACATTTTCTCTTAAAGTTAATATAAAAGCGACGTTTCTTTGTTAAAATTACAGTGCAATTCTCTACTCATCAATTTCATATTAAAATTTTGATAAAATAAACATTTTACAAAACGATCTGATTCGATGAAAGTTCAATATAAATTCGATATTTGTTGCAAACATTTTGAAATAATCTTGACAGTACGTACTTGAAAAGTCAGTAATTACCGGATACGGTGATTTCGACTACAAACTTAGATCGGATCGCGATATTCATCGAGTAGGCGATAGTAGAAATTGTGACACAAATTTCTTGAGAGTACGTTAAGTACTGGAATACCTGTTCGGATATCAATGGTTTGTTTATCTTGATCTACACGTGCTCGGAAACTGTAGCTTATTTTTGAGAAGAAATTAATATCGCGAAAATTATTGTAAATCGTAAATGTATAAAATCATGTTTTTATATTCATTTAATATAATTTTCAGTTTTGTATTCCTACTTTTTCTTTTATTACAAATGCGTCAAGACCGCAGTCTACTCATAAGAAATAAGATCGTGATAATCTCGTGGAAATTCTTGCTTCGCACACACGTAACTTAATAATTATTTAAATAAGAAAAAACTTTTACTATACCACGTTTTTTAAGACGGACGAGAAAATATAAAATAATTTTTCCTAGTCCCATACAGATTCCTAACCCCATACAGATAGTCCTGAAAAGTGGTTGTGAATTTTTAATGACTATGAAAATACTTGTAAGAGTTAAAACGAAAAACGTGGGGCGCACGCAATAGATAATTGATGCATGAATAGTTCACCTGAGTCACTATTATATAACAATTTTATTGCGCTGCAAATGATGTGAACTGTTGTGTGAGTTTTCACAACGGCAGCTACTCTCTACACTCCTTACTATTATCTTGCGCCCCACGTTTTTCGTTTTAAATCTTACAAGTATTTTCATAGCTATTCAAAATTCACAATCACAAATTTTCAGGACTATCTGTATGGGGCTAGGAAAAATTATTTTATACTTTTTAGTCGGTCTTAAAAACGTGGTATATTAAAAATTTTTTTGATTTAAATAATTATTTTCTGCTTTCTAGACGAACAGGCAGACAAGAAAGCGAGTTAATATTGCATTGTCATCCAGTTCTGAACTATGTTCAAAGTTTCGAGTCTCTGGCTCATCGGGAAGTTAGTTTAAAATCAATTGCAAAATTTGTACCGAACAGATAAACAGACAAGAAAGCGAGTTAATAACCCTTTGCACTCGGAACTATTTTAACTAGAAAATTAAACATTTCTTCCGATCTAGAATATTTTCATTCCCTATGATTTTTGAAATTTTATGGACATGAAATTGGTATAATATCTCATGCAATACCTAAATATTTAGTAATTGGTTTGATACCGATATATTTAATAATGGAAACAATATTTTGAATAATGGTACAGCAATTTTTAGTGGTGCCTCAGAGGGGACAACCGAGTGCAAAGGGATAAAAACGTGGTAAAATAATGTTTTACGCACTAATTTCAAAATACGTTTGTCCCATGGTTGCGCGGAAGGTAATTGGAACAGGACTCTCGCAACTTCTGATTAGCGAAATACGTGTCATCATCGCGTTCCATTAACCGGAAGTCATAGCACAGTCGATAGTCCGTTCCGGTGTGTATCGTGCCATTTCATAGGCTTTGCAGAAATCGTTGAAATCGCCTGAAACATCGATGGCGAAACGAAGAGTGGATTCAAACACCAGGTCAAATGATTCGAGTAAAAATAAAACTTGATATCTTCCGGGAATTTTAACCTAACGAAAAAAATTTACGAAATTGAACGTCATTTTTCAATACTTAAATTTATAATATAATTTGTTATTAATGTTACTTCATAAATTAACAAATTTATAAAATTAGAGATACTTCCCTTTCTATTATTTTATATCGTTTTAACCTACGATTCGAAAATTACTTATTTGTTCATTTTTATTATTAGAAATGTACGATTGGTGTTGTTGAATTACAAACATTATTTTCGTCTCGAGCGTTTTGGAATTAGCGCGAAATAAAATCTATTTAAATTTGAAGTTCCTTGCGCAATTTATCGAACTCCTGAAAATAATTAATTTACGAAGAAATGGTTTGACTTGACCTCGTTGAATAATGCTGGCCAGCATGAGTACGACGTTAAGATTGAATTCCGGTATTTTTTTCACCATTTTGTAATTGCATTCGTTTGTTCCGTCGTACGAATTGCACAACAGCCCGAGGACTCGCGCGTTGAAATCTGCGGACTGTCACTCCGGGTCTGTCGGGAGACTGTCAGGAGACCACTGATCGCGATCGCCGCAAGGTTATATTAAATTGGAGTTCTAAGGTCGGCGAATATGGTCCAATCTGCAGTCACGATACTCTACAATTTCGAAAAGACGTGAGAAGATGCGAAAATGCTGCGGGAACAAGGCCGGGAATTTGCCATGGAAGTAACTTTTCACAGTAAGGGAAGAGTAGGGAGGATAACAGAGGAGGGGCAGATTAAGTTGTGTGTGTGTGATGAATGGAAGGATGAACGTGGGTTAAGCATTTGGAAATTGTAAACCAAGTCCACTCCTTCGGCTTGAGACTGGTATTAACCCTTTGCGGTCGATGCCGCCACAGTGGCGGCATTCGCAAATCGTCGTAGAAGTCGTCTTGAAATTCTACAAGTTTAACGAATTTTCTCGACGTTAAAAAACGTTCGTACCATAATCTCCCTATTTTTCCCATATTCCCAAGTATTTCTCAATATTTCCTATATTTCCCAAAGTTTCAGCTTCAATTTAACCCTTTGCACTCGGTTGTCCCCTCTGAGGCAGTGGTTCACCACTAAAAATTGCTGTACCATTATTTAAAATATTGTTTACATTATTAAATATGTCGGTATCTAATCAATTACTAAACTTTTAGGTATTGTATGGGGTGTTATACCAATATTTCATATCCATAAAATTTCAAAAATCATAGGGAATGGAAATATTCTAGATCGGAAGAAATGTTTAATTTTCCAGTTAAGATAGTTCCGAGTGCAAAGGGTTAAAAAAAATTTCATCGCTCTATCTTATTTCTATCGAAAGTTCTTTGATTTTGAAAGAAATTTCGTCCGAATTGCCCACTGTGCGGCGTACAAAGCCAGCGATAATGAAAGACGATCCTCCCGATGCCAGATTCAAATGTTTGGATCAACTTACAATGTTCATCGATCATTATCAATGTTTATCGATCTCTTCGGAGAGGAGAAATTGCCGGGCAGTCAGTCTCGAATGAGCTCTCGAGGAACATCGAGATCAGTAAAAAGCTAGCCACACTGCACGTCGCTCACGTTATTTTACGATCAAAAAGTATATATATCATGAAATTTGTGTTAAAAATTTACGAAATAAACAGTGTAAAGCCAGGACTTCATATCGGTGATTGTTTTGAAAAATATCATACTTTGGAAAATTACGGAGATTGAAAATTCATGTTTTTATGTATTATAAGATCTATTGAACACAACAAATCAGTTTCAACAAATTCTGTGTGTTTCAATATCCATATATTCACTTTAAATCCCGTACGCAAAAGTGACCGCGAAACGCTTTTTAGCCGACCGCAAAGGGTTAACAATAAATGAACTTTCTAATGATTTCGGCGCATAGGTTCAATCTAATTTTGACTAACAAGCAATTTTGCGAATTTTTAAATTATTCCCAACGTTTCGATCCGGATATGGATCCTTTTCAAGGGAAATTGCGCCTGTAAAAAAATTAACAATACATAAAGAAATCAATAAAATTATTACTGCGTTGGCTTTCCTAATTGGGTGTAGTCCAATACATGTATTTTTTATGTTTTCAATTTAATTTATTTGGATCTGACAAAATTAACCTTTCATTAACCTTTTTTTACTCTGATTGCAGCCCTTTCCACCGCCTCCGAGGACGTGGGGGATGGAATTCGGGGGCACGAAAACGACACCGGTAAGGGAAAACGATTACAAATCGATTTATACCGGATGCTCCATAATTTTTTAATCGCCTTGTACAAAAGTCTAAGGTATTCAACAATTACAATCGGGACCACTTCCGAGGTTTTTGTGGTCGCAGAATTTGATTTTGATATCACTTTTTTATTATGGGATACTGGGATCCACCTCTTTCTCTCGATTGTTTGAAATGAAACTCGATAAGAATGCACTTGGTTGGTCATTTTTAACGACTGAATGGTCAAATAAAAATTTTCAAAATTCACATGATGCCAAGAACAGCTACAAAAAATTTGTAGCTTAATATCTTGAGTTTTTTCCTGAATAAAAAATGATATTTCGATGAAATTTTAACACCACCCACCGGAAGCCTATTAATAGGATTTTCAAAAATTATGTTGTACCGAAAGAAAGCATAGAAATTTTCTTTTACATTGCAATCTTAAATGAAACTATTACATTACAAGATTATTGAAGGTTCCATTAAAAAGTGTTTAGCCATGTACCATAGATTTTTCAAAATTATGCAATAATCACCGGTCGGCAATGTGTTAACAACAAAACGGTCCAGTATACATTTATAGAAGTTTTGCTAGATTTCCATAATGCTTTGAAGTACGTGAGAAAAATGTTCAGTTTGAAAGAATCATTTTCGGAAAATCCTGCCATTTGCATTTTGATCAATGCTCGATCAGTTCGTGCTTTTAACATACGTTCAAACATACTGTATGTCCACCGTACGGTTGTAAAATTGAACAATGGTATCACACCGAAAGGCTAATATCTAATTGAAAGGGGGAAGAGAACAATTTCGAATATGTACCGGTGGAGTGACGTGTTATCGGTATCAAACGTAAATGCATCACTTTAATCTGGCGATAGGTCGTATCATTTGAAACACGTTTGATCTTTTCGTCGGAACGAAGCACTTTTTCGGCTAATGAAAAATACAGTCCAATGCAGTCGAGGCCGAAAAACCAATCAGTCAATCGGTCGATCAATCAAGTATCTTTCTTTGATACTCACTTTCGGTGACCTTAGACAATCTAGAACAACTGTTCTTTGTGCTCTGAAAAAAAGGAGGAAGCAATTTTTACAAGCGTTCGACTCGAAGAAAGCTGACTGCCTTGAATTATTTTCTGCGACTGTTTCAAAACTACTTGTCATCCTCCTTACATTTTTATAAATTATTTTTACATTCTTTTCATAAATTGATGGAAAATTTTCTGGATTATAATAACACGAATGAGTTGATGATTAATAAATTTTACAAACGAGCTGTACAGGGTGGTCCACGCAACTTGCATACCTATAATAACTTCCAAAGTATGCGTTGCACGAAAAAGTTTTGTATACAGAAGTTGCACGGTCTGAAGGGGTACATTATGTAGTGTATGTATTTTTTTTACAGGTGGAAGCTTTTCGGAGATTTGAAGGTCGACTTTGTTTTTTTTAATGGAATACTATATTTTTTATACCAAAATATGGAAGAATGTCGAATTCCGAGTATAAAAGTGTTGGCCTTCATATCTCCCAAATCTAATAGTTAACGAGATATTTTTATATTCCTGAGTTAAAGTATGAGACGAATATTATTATAATCTACATCGGTACAGACATTATTATTATGTTAATATTAATCAGTGAAGTCCTAATAAAATCATATAAACAAGTTAGCACGATACCAATACAATGGGAACGATTATTGATCAATTTCGTAGATAAGTTATCAATTAATTAAAATATTGAAACATTAATCTGTATTGATACAAACGTTAAATATTACGAATGGAAATATTATATTGACCTCCTGCCGTGCTATTTTCTTTATAGTTGCAGTGATTAAAACGTCTTTATGCACAGAAATGTCGTAGAAGCGGAAAGAAAATGTATATTTTTTGTATGGCTACATTTATTTTAATGCTTAAATATTAATCAAATTTTATTTCATCTAAAATGAAACGCGTAACGCTCGTATTTGTTAGACTTTGTTAAAAGCCTTCATCACGAGTCTGGCTCGTCGAAATACGACAAGGGGTTAATCGAATTATTAATATTGCATTCATACATGTACCTCATTAATATATCTAGTATATGATTTCCATATAATTGAATTAATTCATGATTGATACAAATAATAATAAACATCAGAATAATGAAATCGAGAGTAATTAAGTTTATCAAACTTATATCGGACGTTTATCAAAATTTCTGCAATTACTATGACTTTATCTTCATTAGTCATCGCACCTTCTGGGAAGCAATTTTAATTTCGAAAGTACTCGTCATCCCGTGGCGGACGATTTCGCAAAACTATCGTACTTACCAACAATGCAAGCTGTCAGTCGTTCGGAACTTTTTACTAATTAATCACAATCGGCCGTCGCGTCGCCACGATACAGATTAGTATTATTATCGCTCGCCGATGGTACGATTCGATTAAAAATCAAAGTTCGTCCCCTCTAATCCATTACCACCTGGCCCGCCGTGAAAGGAAGTTTTTTCTTTTTCGTAAGAGCTTATCTTCGGAATAGCTTATCCATCATCGTACTCTGATTTCGCGTTGGATTATGGACTTTAAATGTTGATATAATTCACGGTGGAATAAATGTCCGTCGATAATAGAAAAACGGACGGTTTATCTTGCCCCTCTAACCCCTCTCTCCACCATTTTAAGTAATATAGATTATTTGCGAGACGGAAGAGATGGCGATCGCTTTTTGTATCGTAGCCCCCGCCTCTCTTTGAGGCGCCATTTTTAAAGAATTTCCGACATATTGGAAGAAATCAACATGGGACAAAGTTATAACGAGTTGTAACTAGTAGTTATAACTAGTTTCAACTAGTTCTAAACAGTTTTAATTAGTCATAACTAATTCTGAACAGCTCTGAACAGTTATAACTGATTCTGAACAGCTCTGAACAGTTATAACTGATTCTGAACAGCTCTGAACAGTTATAACTGATTCTGAACAGCTCTGAACAGTTATAACTGATCCTGAACAGCTCTGAACAGTTATAACTGATTCTGAACAGCTCTGAACAGTTATAACTAGTTCTGAACAGCTCTGAACAGTTATAACTGATTCTTAACAGCTCTGAACAGTTATAACTGATTCTGAACAGCTCTGAACAGTTATAACTGATTCTTAACAGCTCTGAACAGTTATAACTGATTCTGAACAGCTCTGACCAGTTATAACTAGTTCTGAACAGCTCTGACCAATTATAATTAGTTCTGAACAGCTCTGACCAGTTATAACGAGTTTAGTAGTTAAAACTAGTTCTAAACAGTTCTGAACAGTTGTGACTAGCTGTAACTACTTGTAACTGGCTGTAACTAGTTACAAACAGTTGGAAATTTCAGATTCATGGGTACGATAACGTAATTTTATGGAAACAGGTGAAACAGTGAGGTCACAGAGAACACGTCCATGGTCTGTCCGGACTATAAATCTGACACAGGACGTTGAAGAACAATGACTAAACTGATTCAAACAGGATTATCTCTTTTCATTGTCCAGCAAATATTAGATGCAATAAAAAATGGTGGATTACTCACGGATACACCTAATAGAATAGATCCTTGAAGAGATCACGATCCACATGTAACGTTATGCCATGTTTGATAGACAGCCGGAATAGGCGTCGTGAGTCAGTGGTAAATAATTGAACAGTTTTATCATTTTCTGTTACAGAAAGTCCACCTATGTTGCTAACAAAGAGCCGAACATTCGAACATAGTTAATTCAGGGGAAAGAAAGAACCGTTTCAAACGGTGCGCGTTAGATTTTCTTGCCGTTATGCTTATTTATTCCAGGAACTGGCATCAAAAGGGGAATTACAGATTTTTGCGTAACACATATAAGGTGTCCTCCTTGAATACGAGTATGGAAAATAAAAACTTAGTTGAATTCGAAATTACTTGGGAAAAATAGGTAAATGAAGAATACAAACGGAGGAAGAATTAATAACGATTTGTGTTCGATAAAACGTTAGAAAAACATCGTAAGCAAAAAATAAGTGCACGCTATTTATATTATACCTCTGTCACTTGAAAATGTAAAAATATGTACATATCTTGCCTATAGAGCCAGATAAACCGTCTAAGTTTCCTTATCGTTTAGTCCGAACCAATTTTATTCTGCTTTTCTCGAGCAAATAAATCAAGCGAATGTGTGTGAAGCAAAAATAGCAATCGTTATCGTTACGAAATCTAATAATAAAATGAAATAATCAGTATTTTTTTATGAGAAATTTTCTTCGTCGCGAGCCACACTGTCCCCACCATCATTCAGTCCGTTCTCCCACTACTTGCCATGCACTTCAAGTGGTGGGGGAACGTCACCTCCCATCATAGTGAAACGAAGAAGTGGGGGGACGGGCCTGATCTAATTAATAATGTAAAAAATTTACTTTTGATGATATTTCGTGTAGACACGTTAGTCTTTCCGATATCCCCAACGCAGCAACCATGTATTTAGTTTAACACTAGATTTACGGAGCTCTAGAAATAACCATTTCACATTATTTTATAAACATAACAAATATGTATTTATCCAAAGTTTTGGCCATTTTTCGAATAATATATATCTGAAGAAATAAAGGTAAATAATTCCTCGGGCAAGCATTTTTACAATCTTAATAATCGCAAATTAAGAATATTAGAGCCCGTCGTTTTGACGGGTCCCGTGAACCTAGTGTTAATTGCCACAAATTGAGTACCTAAATGACAGGATGGTTAAAAATCATTAAAATCGTAAAAATGTATTTTATCTTTTTCTCTTAATTTTTGCCGAATAATCCAAGACGTAAAAATGCTCGATAATCCAAGACGCCATCTTGTCGGTGGCTGCGCAATTGTCCACCAGCCGAATCATCCGCGAGATTTGCTCGTTATCTCGGGCGTTATCGCGATGGGCATTGATTTAAATATCGTCAGCCTCCAAACGATAAGGTATCTGTTCGCGCGAAGGCTCGCGCACGTCCACGACGGAATGTCTGCGCCAAATATTTGATTTGCTCCGATCCGATCCGATTTGATCTACTCGAGAGAGCTAATCCAGATTCATGGCGTATCGGGACCCCGTTTGTTTGTACGGGGAATACCGCGGAGGTCGTGCTCCTATTTGCACATCACACTGGACTCGATTCTCCACTCTCCGATTGCCGGAGAAAAACAATGTATCGTTATCTGTCCCTTTCGAAAATATTCTAATCCTCGACTTTGTTTCTCTTTTTGGAAGATATCGTCGCATATGAAATATCCGATTTCTAAAGATAACGCTGGACAAGCAGAACATTTTTCCAAACGAACTTATCGATGGTAACAGTTGTATAAGCAACAAACTCTGTCAATGAATTACTTTGTTCACTGTGTCACGGTAGAAATTGAATCTGTTCTTTATTCACAAAATTGTTATTTAGTAGTTGTTGTTCAACACTAAACCTGTCACCACCGGTCGAAACGACCGGTTCCAGATTTATTATTTTACAAGTATTGAAATAATAAAAATGATTTTGTAAGAATCGATTGTGTAAATATCTTTAGTAGAGCACGTATTATAATGGGAGCCGTACAAAGTCTAAATAAAATCAATCTTGTCATTTTTATAAGGGAACATGTACCAGTTACTTTTAACACTAGGTTTACGGAGCTCTAGAAATAACTATTTCACATTATTGTATAAACATAACAAGAATGTGTCTATCCAAATTTTTGGCCATTTCTCCAATAATGTATTCCAAAAGAAATAAATTTGGTAAATAATTCCTCAGGGAAACATCTTTATAATCTCAATAATCGCACATTAAGAATATTAGAAGCCGTCATTTTGACGGGTCCCGTAAACCTAGTGTTAAGGCTCGATATAGGTTTGGTGTTAACACAATTTGTATTTTGAAGTGGCTCGGTGGTCCTATGGTTTGAGAATGTCACCAGATGAGGGGAGGGAGCGCGGATTGAGGGTCACGTGACAGGAAGCGGTGGAAGCGTGGGGGACAGCGTCGTGGAAGGGGAAAGTAGAGTAGGGACACAATTTGGTAGAATACACTACAATCATTATGAAGATAGAAAAACCTAAAGCTAGGGCTAGAGAATTAATCCTTTGGCCTTTCATGGGTCTAAGTATAGAAAACAAAGTAAATAAAGTTGTTCCCTTTTGTTTACGGAACGGTAATATCAAATGTCAACAGAGCTCGCGATAAGTAGAGAATGTATCACACAGAAGTGGGCAGGCTGCGAGAACAAATCTGTTTCAATGAAATTGCAAACACCGTCTATTAGTAGCTTATTATATCAATATTAATTATTATTCTAAAAATCTAGTATTACTCTTCCGGAAATCATTGGATTGACATAATTCTACTTCGAAATTATGCGATGATCGGGCATCTAAATTGCACATTTTCTACATTCGGTATTCTTGAACTTGTATATTCGCATAACGGGCTTTACTATTATAGTTTGAATTTCAAGAATTGTCCACGAAAATGGAATTTTTAATGTATAATAATTATTTTTTTATGACGCTTCTAGTAACATTTTTCTGATTGAAATGATATTATGATTTCGATCATAATTATTTGTTTAATTCACGATACAGTGGAACCTCGATTATCCGTACTGCTCGGTGAAGTATTGGTGTTTGGATAATAGAACAGTTACTTAGCTGGTGTTGGATTTAATCTTTACAGATTTGTATAGTAGATCGTGTTGTATACGAATTGTGAAACGCGAATAATTCAAATATCATCGGTCCGGATAATCGAGGTTCCACAAACATGCTCCAAATTACGTCATGTTTGGACTCGTTTGAATCAGAAAAAGATCACAAATGTATTGGTAGAAGTTTCGTGAAATTTTGCGAAGTATGCAAATTTTATTGTGTTTGGAAACGTATGTATTTGAAACATAGTCAAAGTGAAAATGACGCGTGGAATGCGCCAATATTTGCAGCATATTTTGCTGGAACGCGATTTCTGCCGAATGAAATAAAACCTTGGCGAAGTAGTGGCTCGAAGTCAATAAGCCTTGACGAAAGACGTTGTAAAACAATCTCAACGTTGTTTGATCTATTTAACACGTTTTGCAATCGGATGGCCTTTTCCATACGCGTATCATTCCGAGCATAAAACAATCTTCAAAAGGTTTCCTCTTGCACTCGAGGAAAAATATTTGCTCTACTCCTGTGCACTGTTCAAACAATTATTATTACGAACATTCTTTTAACATGTGTTCGAAATTAGCATTTTTGGTAATCATGGTACAAAAAAAGAACGTAAATACAATCGTCAACACAAGAATGTTACAAGAGTTTATTGCAAAAGAATATTGCAAAAGTTAACAATGTGAAAAAATGTTAAAGAATAAATACTATTTAAGAGCATTCAGAGAATACTTGAAAAAAGGAGATAATGAAAAGTTAGGATAATGAAAACTAAGATAATGAAAATTTTTCAAAAGAATGTTAAAATGTCAAATTCCTCTTTGACATTCTCTCGTTTGGAACGATTTAATTGTCCGTTAAGCAATCAAGGTTTTAGTGACGCGCAGACAGACTGCAAGTAATGTGTCATCGGATCGAGAGGAGAATTAGAATGGAAAGATTATTGTATTCCACGTGTGTACAATGAGTGCGCCGCCTGCATCATCATGTAACATCACCTGCTCGAAAATCTCGAGCTCGTCGGAAAGGTCGGAGGATGACATTGGAGGAGCATTATTCTAATGAATTTTTATAAGCTGCATAATCAGATCCAACGCTCCTTTAATATTCAACTTACTTCGTAATAGTCGCTTTTATTATTCAGTCTACTAAACCCATCCATTTATCGTTGGATTATTTTTCGAACGTTTAGTCATTGGAATTTCATTACTAAATTGCGGATCTTTATGCATTGATGGCTTATAGAAATTGTCGAAAATCGCTGAAGAGTATCAAATTCCGCAGAATTTAGTACGATTTTTATATATTTTAATATCGACATTAATTTTTGAACGTTCATTTATTGATGTTTTGTTGGCTCTGACAAACTATGCTGTTTCCCATCTACAAATACCCAAAGAATTTTGCGCAGTATCCCACAATTGCAACAGTGTGATAATATCGATACGCTCGAGTGATCAGTTATTTCCAGTCGAGCTAATATTAAATCATCGTTAACAGGTAATTTATCATTTCTCGAAGGGCACGGAGTATGTTACTCCATTTTCCAAATAGACACTTGCTGTTTCGAGAATCTTTATTCCGTCTATCAGAAAATTCGTTTATTTACTTTCTTCACTTTTATTAATTTACTAAAAAAGTTGTCTGTCGAGAACAAAAATGGTGGCGGTAACATTGAATTGAATTTGAATTGAATTTCAACTAAATTTAATTGGTATTGAGATACAGCTGAATTTTAATAAAATTATAATTGAATTCAATACATACGAATTTTTAAAAGTGAATTTCGACTAAATTTAATTGGGATTGAAATACAGCTGAATTTTAATCGAATTATAAATGAATGCGATACATACAATTTCTCAAAATGGAATTTCAACTTTTAATTGAAATAACTGAAATAACTGAATTCAACACATACAATTTTTTAAGTATGTAATATAATTTCAAACAAATTTTGCACAATTTAATAATTAGTAAAGAAATCGTATGGAATTCGAATGATACGCAATGGCAAATAACTGAACTATAATTACGAAGAAAACTATAAACACATTTTGCTTGAGGCTAAAGAATCGACAAACTGTCTTCATTTACTTCCAATAAAAACGCCACAAAACATGTGGAACTAAATAGTAGCAGAAAAACAAACGGTAACGTGAACAGTGTGAAGTGATGTTTATACTCGCAATTAGTTTGCTATTTTTACGCGCATGACTTGATAGCAATCGGGAACCAGGAAAGCATTCATACAGGAAAAAATTCTTTTCATGAAAATTAGCAACAACTACTGGATTAATCCACAGGAATATCTATAAAACTGGTGGCAACATCAAAAAATAGTTTCAACAAAAATTGGGTGGTTTCAAGTGAAATTGGCAAGTTTAGGTAATTTTCAAAAAAATGGCTCTCCTGTAAAATTTCCTTTTTCTAATTTGTATCACATATGGATGTTATCAACTTTCTTGACACTCAAATAAAATTTAATTTCTCAAAATGGGGCCTCAAGGAAATAAATAACATCCATATTTAACACTAGGTTTACGGAGCTCTAGAAATACCTATTTCACATTATTTTATAAACATAACAAGCATGTGTCTATACAAATTTTTGGCCATTTTTCCAATAATATATACCCAAAGAAATAAATTTGCTAAATAATTCCTCAGGGAACCATCTTTACAATCTTAATAATTGCAAATTAAGAATATTAGAACCCGTCATCTTGACGGGTCCCGTAAACCTAGTGTTAATCAATTCATTCATAAGAAAAGTGACATAAGTTAGAAAAAGGAAATTTTACAGGAGAGCCATTTTTTGAAAATGACCTAAAATTGCCTAATTTCACTTGAAACTATTTTTTGATGTTACCAACATAGATATTCCTGTGGATTAATCCAGTAGTTGTTGCTAATTTTCATGAGAAGAATTTCTTCAATTCCTCCTTCATCGAAGAAATTATTATCGTCAAGGAAGTTTTAATCACTGCCACCGTAAAACAAATTATAGGACAAAGGGTTAATGGACAATTTTATTAACCCTTTGCACTCGGTTGTCCCCTCTGAGGCACCACTAAAAATTGCTGTACCATTATTTAAAATATTGTTTACATTATTAAATATGTCGGTATCAATTACTAAACTTTTAGGTATTGTATGGGGTGTTATACCAATATTTCATATCCATAAAATTTCAAAAATCATAGGGAATGGAAATATCCTAGATCGGAAGAAATGTTTAATTTTCCAGTTGAAATAGTTCCGAGTGCAGAGGGTTAAAAATTGACTGAAAGTAAGAAGTAATTTTCTTGTTCGAAGCGAAATGAGTTGTAGAGTTCATGGCTACAGGAAAAAAAAGGGTCGAAGCTGTCCGGACGTGTGTCTGCATTCGTACAGTCGCAAAGTTATCGCGCGAGACACACTGGAAATCCTTGAAAAAGTCCGATTTTAATGGTATAGCGCGCGAGAAGACGTTCAAAATAAATTATAAGACAAAGGGTTAATGGACAATTTTATTAAAAATTTTATTAAAAATTGACTGAAAGTAAGAAGTAATTTTCTTGTTCGAAGCGAAATGAGTAGAGTTCATGGCTACAGGAAAAAAAAGGGTCGAAGCTGTCCGGACGTGTGTCTGCATTCGTACAGTCGCAAAGTTATCGCGCGAGACACACTGGAAATCCTTGAAAAAGTCCGATTTTAATGGTATAGCACGCGAGAAGACGTTCACCGTGAGCGTAGCCTGAGGTTTTCCGCGCGGTCTCGGAAACACCATGAAAACAGTCGCAGTGAGGAACAGAACGTGCGCACGCACGCACGCACGCACACGCGCAAATCAGCTGGAGTCATTTAGTCTGTTACGGTGAAGAATAGATTATCCCCTGTAGTATACTACCGGCTGTCAACAGCCTCACTCCCGGCCTCATCGCTTTGTTACGAACGTTTTGTTCGCCAGCTATGGGCACCTTCCTTGAACGACTACGTCACTGTTTGCTCAAATTTAATGTGACCGATACCAGAATATTTTACTGGAACTCCGCACACGTCTGACATTCTTTTTTTTTGTTTATTTTTCCATTCGTTTTTACATTTCGTAAGAATTCATGATTTCATCTTCCGTCGATTGTTCACGTCAGTCATTTATTTGCTGCGAGACAGCAGTGGCGAGCGATATTAATCATTTGGTTGTTGGTGATTGGTGGCGAAGTGATTAATGTCACCCGGTAGCTAAATTTATTAGGAATACTTAGTTTATTAGGAATAATTAGTTTTATTCATATTTATCTGTCGCTCAAACTATCAAACTATTGGTTGAATTTTAACGGCGGGAGTTTTGAATAGATTTTATAAGATTTACTATAAATTTTATCGAATACATTCACTCATTAGCGATATCGAATAAGTTCAATAAGCATGTGTATGTAGCATAAATAACAATTATTATACTGCAAATATTATACAATTATTAAATAACAATACTCATATATTGCATTTATGGGAATAAGATATTAATCACAACCTAAAGAAAAAATAGTATTTTATAATTATATCTATCAATATTAGATATTTTTTTAAAAAGTTCATAAATCATAATCATAAATAAATCAATGATAAAGACACTTTTGTTCAGGCTGATATTATAACTAGCTATATTATATTGGGTTGGCAAGAAAATAATTTCGGTATTTCAAGGTGAAGTAAAAACCAATATTTTTAATCGAGCAATGAACTTTAATCAATCAAATTTTCTTATTTGTTCTTTCTGGTAAAAGATCATCGAACAAAATGGAAAATATCTTATTCATTAAAGTCTATTGCATGAACAAAAGAATTGGACTCTATTTCCTTAAATCACCCCGAAATTACTTTCTTGCCAACCCAATATTACTGGAATTTCAAATAGTCTGTAGGATAATATTTTTATTATATTTTTGTTTGAAGCAAGAATATGATTAAATTACAAATCAACGTGTTCTACAAATATTTTTTATCAGGATCTTGATTCGCTGAAATACATCCAGGATGAGCAACCAAGCAAGATTAAATATAAACGTGGGAGAATAATTGGTTTTATTCGAATTTACAATTATTTTGATGATAGAAAAGGCCGAAAATCATGAAAAATTGCCATTTTTATCACTTTCGATCGTTTATAACTCGTAAATCCTTTAAATTTTCGTTATTGGCCCAGCTAAAAAAGTTGTAAAAATCAATTTTTACTATTTCTTTTCGCAATTCCGACTATTTTTCCAAAATATTTTTTAGACGTCATTTACTAAACTAATTCTTCTAGCCTTACAGAGAAATTGAAGTCGTTTGGTCCATTCATAATAAAGTTATTCTGATTTAAATTGTGTGTGATCAGTTATGCTCGTTAGTGTATATAGTATATAAATTGTTACAAACATTCTACATATATATATATATATATATAATATTAATAACATGTATATGATACATACATGTAGAATATATATATATATATATATATAACATGTAGAATGTTTGTAACATGGGGATATATAAACAAATAATTTCATATATACAGGGTGACCATCTTTCTTTCGAAACCGTTTATGCACTCGAGGCTAATTTAAGCACTGTGGAAAAAGCATAAAATTTATATATAGATAATAATAGTAAATTTCCATTTGGAAACGATGAAAATTTCTAGTCGCCGTTTCGTGCGGGATGTAGAGACTCCCGGTCCTTGGAAAAATCATTGTCGTTCAACCGACGCGCGATTCAAAGGATTAAACTCCGTTCACAGATTCGCAGCAGTCGCCGCTTATCTCTCGTCTCTTCATTTTACGTTTGTTCCGCCCTATTACGTATTTTCACACGAGTAATAAGGAAACTGAGACATCAGATAACGAAACGAACATTCGCAGGAACGGCATGCGAGTCGCGTCGGATGGAAAGAGATAGGATGATAGGGTTTTATTGTCGGTTCAATGTCGAATAAAATTGCTGCGCAACGATACGCCGCCGAATACGTGTGTCCCTGTCATTAAAGACAAGGCCCTCAGCCATATTATACGGAAGAAGTTACAGTGCTATAATATTATATTAGACTGCTGCTAAAGTCCATTCGTGTATCCAACGTTTAAATTGCACACGATATTATAGGCGAAACCAGTAGCGGACCCTGTACTCGAAGGGTCCAGGGCTCCACAAAACTTTATTTCTCCAAAATTAAAACGGAAAGCGAATATTACAAAGCTTTAATTTTTACATACATTTTCATTTCCTTGTTTCTTGAAAAACATTTTCTATAGAGCTCTTAAAAATCAAACGTGAAAGTTCTCGGTTTCTATTTTCTTTTTAATTTCGCCGATAATAAAATGTTTCCTTAAAGATTTGTTAAAGCAAATTTGTTATAAAAGATAAAGTTAAGTAAAACAATGTTCCCGAGGGAAGAAGGAAATAAATGCATCAAATAATTGTTGATTTGCAATGCAACTTTCATAATGGCGAAACGTGACACACTTAAATTTCCATTTTTTTTTAATTGAGAAAAATATTGAGAAAGAAAGCTAGTAAATGTATAAAATAAATTTTTATTTGCATTCTAGTTAATAACAAGATATAAAATAGTTCAACGTGATTTGGTACCCGTTAGAGTAGTCATCCACTGGTTAAGACTGGATTTTGTTAATTAAGAGTTGATCCACCGGACGTCCACGTTCAGTGAAACCGAAGCGAAGCAGAATCTTATTTCCTTCTTTAATGACTTCAGCCGATAGGAATGGAAACGATAATAAATTCTAATAAGGCTCGTATTCCATCGTTTTTTAACAGACCGCTGGTAATTAAGTTTGCACGCAATTTTTTGTTACTTTATAGGCTCTAATTATCGGTAGACTACGAAACGTTTATGCAAACTATTATCTTTTAATCGAAACTTCATTATAGATCATGTTGTTTTCCTCTTCGATGAGCATATCAAAGGAATCAGTTTATTCTCCATTGTATTATATTTGTCGCTGGTTACATAATATTTCGTAATCACTCTTAACCTGCTCGTTAACCTGTTTTGTCATCTGCATCTCTGTACCTGAATCCATTGACGGATTTCTACATCTGGATCTATAGAAATTGATTAAGAATCTATAATATCTATCAAAATCTATGTAAATCTTTGAGAACATATGATAATTTATTCAGAATCTACACGAATTTAGTAAGAATCTATTAACCTTTAGGGGGTTGCGGTGGACACTGTAGTGGTCAGTGATCAGGGATATATTTTGCAATTTTGCGTAACATGTGTATTGGTTGTATATGTACTAACTTCTCAATTTTTTGCATAACGTGTTGGTTGTATCACACACACTTTAAATCGGAATAACTTTTCTATGAATGGACGTCTAATAAATATGTCGAAAAAATGCATTTGCTCGGAATTGTGAAAAACAATAGTAAAAATTGATTTTTACAACTATTTTAGCTGAGCCAATAACGAAAATTTAAAAGATGTGTTTGGTCAACTCGTATAAATTATATACGCTCTGAAAATTTCATTGAAATTGGTTAATTGGTTTACGAGTTATGAACGATCAAAAGTGGTAAAAATTGCAATTTTTCATGATTTTCAGCCTTTTTACCACTGTTGATCGTTTATAACTCATAAACCAATTAACCAATTTCAATGAAATTTTCAGAGCGTATGTAATTTATATCGGTTGACCAAACACATCTTTTAAATTTTCGTCATTGGCCCAGCTAGAAAAGTTGTAAAAATCAATTTTTACTATTGTTTTTCACAGTTCCGACCAAATGCATGTTTTCAACATATCTATTAGACGTCATTCGCTAAACTAATTCTTCTAGCCTTACAGAGAAATTGAAGTCGTTTGGTCCATTCATGAAAAAGTTATTCTGATTTAAATTGTGTGTGATCAGTTATGCTCGTAACTGTATATATAAATTTTTCGTAAAGAAAATTCAAGTTTTCCATGGGAAAATGCCCTAACCTCCAAAGGTTAAGAATGTATTCAGATTTTCAGAATGCATGGGAATCTATTAAAATCTACAAAAATATATTTTTTTAATTTATTTTTTATTTTCTAATTTAAGAGAATGAAAATGCAAAAAAATGCATAAAAATGCATAAAAATTTCAAGGTTTGATAAGAGCCAAGCATTTGCCAGCACCCACGATAATAAGCAATTATATTTCATAAAAATGAAATTCGTTGATAATACTAAATATCTCAAAGTTTAGTATGATTTAAAATATTCTTGGAAAAAAATTGAAAAAAATTGACTTCACCAATTGCAAAGGTAAAGGGTGAAACCGCAAAATCACTAGATGAAAACATTGTTTCAACGCGTCAGTCTGAAGAAGCCAACAGACAGACACGTTGTTGCCACAATTGTCTAATCAGCGTCGATAAGTCAAACACTCTCAAGTCGACTTGACATTTCCACAACCTACTCGCTAGGTGGCTCTCTGTCTCTCACCGTCGTTTTCTGTCTCTCTCTCGCCCATCGTGCTGGTCGATTGACGTCACGAGTTTTTATATGCAGGTAATAGCAACGCTAACGATCTAAATTACCTGTGCTTATGGTCTCGTCCCAATGCGTGAATAAAGAGTTGCTCGATTTGATAAACTTCATTTATGGCTGTCATTGAATATCAATTGCCAATTAATTCCGGTTGTAAGCGAATTGATTTTGCACGTCCCAATAAATTAACTCACTTCATTCAATCGCATTTATATAAATTGTAGCACTTCTCTAAAACTACAAGTTCAAAATTTTGATTTAATTAAATTTAGATGTATCTAGATGGTACCTAGAAAACCATAGACTGTAATGATTTTGTGAATTAATATTAAATTCTTTTGTCATCAACAAATTAATGTCTCGAATTGATTTAATTTTATCTAAATTTTAATACTACAAATTAATAAACTAAATAATAATAAATACACGCATTAAGAAATACAATGTAATTTTACCTTGCATTTAGATTAACAATTTTAAAATTTAAACAATCATTCAATTTATTACATTTTATGCTACGTGGATTTCAATCGCTACTTAAATCAATATTTTTGGTTGTTGTTTCGAGCTTGTATCAAGTGTAAAAGTTCAAGATTTTTTCAGAAATGCATTGACAATTATCCAAATTCCGATTTCTTGAATACAAACAAATTTTTCGATCTACAAGCCAATCTGATTCCAAAGTTTCTGTTTGTGTGATCACGTCGATTGGCCTTCTTTCAAGTCGTGCTATTGAATAAATATCCTAATAAGTGTTAGCTTCGTAATAGAATATTTCCTCGCAGCAGTTCTAGATGAGAAACCAATTCAAAGCTGGACCTCGTCCACGAAATTGTTTCATCTGAAGCAGTTACCTCGCTCTACTACTTTTTCGCCACATCCTTTTTATCATAAAAGGGGTGGCATACAGGACTAGTCCGACGTTCTGCTAATAAAAAGACTTGCCACTAGTTAGGACAGCAAGATCGAGCATAGATTCTCATTTTATTAATGATCATTAGACTGCGGATCTTTATGCAAAATAAAAAATGTTTGCATTGATTGCAAGGCACGGAAACCAAATAGAAATGTCTTTCTTCTTTTAATTGTCTTATCAAGTTGAAACCAATACGCTGATGTCTTTAAATCTTTTTAATATGTCCACTGCTTTAAATCGTGCTTACCCATTTTTGTCATAAAAAAGTTTATTATATTTATATTATTTTTCAGACGCAAAAAATGTCTATTTGAGAATGATCCATATAAGGATCGAAACGTCGAGAAACATGTTTAATTAATTGCACATTTGCTGTTTTTCTATAAATGATCGAACCTTGCGCCGAAATCACAAAGTTTATTATATATTTAATTTTCGATCGAGAAGAATTCACCTATATTTGTCATAAATGTTTTGTCTAACGATCATTAACTTTGACCATATATGATTACAAATGTTGTCCTAAGTAATACTAGTTAACATTTTACGATATTCTAATTTGTCACAAAGAGGCTCAATCAATTTTTACCAACCAAGTAATTACTAAGGGGTAAAAACTATTGTACGTTCAATTTTTTGTACATCATTGTGTAAACTCATCGATCATTTGCATGAACGTAAACACCTGCAATCTTGTCGCTACATATAGTTTGTCTAGTATGCGCCATTCACGGGAGTCATTAACGCGCAGAAAACATTCTCATAAATCAAGCATCTTCGATGTTCCTCAGCGATTTTATGCTGCTCTGGAATTATGCTTCGAAAATATCTTTCTGTCTCACAATCGCCGAGAATAAACAAAACGTGCGAATGGTCGTTTTTCAATGGGTCACCGTGTACATTCCTTTCACTTGTCTATGTAACATATACTATTAACTAAAAGTACATCTTCTAACCTCTTGGAAATAGTTTCCCCGAGTTCTTTTAGCTTTTTAAAAGCCGTAATTACATTTTTATACTGTTGTATTGATTTTAACAAATTATCAATATGTATAGAGTCGTATATTATTGGATTGCGGATTTTATGCATTTATGACAAAAATGGGTACATGTAATTTGAAGCAGTGGACATGTTAAAAATATTTAAGGACCTCGATGTATTAGTTTCAACTTAATAGGATAATTAAAAGAAGAATACAATTTTTATTTGGCTCCTGTGTCCTGCGATCAATGCAAACATTTTTTATTGAAGAATCCATGAAGAATACATGAAGAATCCACAGTCTAGTCATTACCTACATTTATAATAAATTCAATTTTATATGCAGAACATCATAAATTATTATACAATTGATGGTAATATTGCTTAAGTATAATTGTACAACAAGCTTAAGTATAATTGATACAATTCATTAAACGTTTATTTTAAATATAACACACACGTTTATATCAAATGCTAGAAAATGACAAGCAAGTAACGATAGAAAGTCATCTAAAGTTCTAAAAGGAGCTCCTCTATTTTCTGTACCTTTAAAATACTGCCTTTAAATAGTGAAAATAAAATAATTGATAGCTCTGTTACGATATGTATTATATATCCTGAATGCAATAATAATTTCGTCATGGTTCATTGAAGTTTTTATGTCATTGCATTTACCGTGTACGCAAAGTTACGAAGGTCTTTCTACCGCTTTTAACCGTAAGATATAACGCATATATTCATAAAAATGTGGGTCCAAATGATTCTTGCCGGTCTAACCGAAAGTTACCATGCAGAAACCGGCAAGAATCATTTGCTCCGTGAAATCTGAAAATAGCGCCGTTCCATGTAGCGGCAAAATGCTCAAACTGGTAGACAAACATTATCGACGGAGCAGAATACCCCAAAATACGGTGGCGCCGCTTGCGGCGAAATGATCAAACTTCTAGCCAAATTAACGCTGTCGATAATTGCTAGATTCATTGATCTTTGAAAAATTGGTAAAAATTAATTTATTCCGCGTTAATCACGGTTGGAAACGGATGCATTTATTGCTTGCAAATAATTTTAAGCATTCTTATTAAAAATGGAGTGACAGGTGAGATGTAGGACTAGGTATAGGTTAGGTATATTGTGTGTATATGTATAATGCATATGTGTATTACTGATGTTGGTGTTTTAGTAGATCATAATGAAGTATACAGAATACTCGATTCTTGATAACTCGCCTAACTATGAACTGTCGGTAACGTTGCTCTGCCGATAAAATTTGTCTACCAGTTTGAGCGTTTCGCCGCTACGTAAAATGGCGCTATTTCGAGATTCTGCGGATAACTCTCGCCGTTGTTTGCATTGAATCTTACAGCCGAGACGGAATGAATCATTCGCAAGTTTGCTCGTTCGATAGATTATTGCCAATATGTACTTGCTTTACACCCTCCAGACGGAGCAGCGAGAATCATTTGCATGATCGTTCACACGGTAATTACAATAAGATAGATACTTTAACGAGCGTCAATGAAACCATTATTTTATTCTTGATATAATAAACATTGTAAAACAGCTATGTACCGATTACTTTACTTTCACTGTTGACAAGCATCATTTCAGAACATTTTTAATAAAAACATAACTGTAGAAAAATATAGAAATCAGAATAACTGTACAAAAATATAGAAGATAATTTTAGAGGCTTAGACGACGATACACATAGAATCAAAACTTATTGACACGTTGAATGAGCACTCTGATATCCCCAGTGGTCTCAGACGACCCTACGCTGTCGTTTTAAGGTTAAGTATCGTTCAACTCAGGTTATTACATTGCAAAACTCATGGTCTCTAACGAAGACATTCGATATGCATCAATTTAATTGAATCTTCCAGAACTGCCAACAGAATGGACGAAAATATGGTACGTTTATTTTGATACCGTAAGAATTCAGTGGTGTTCTTATCCGTCGGTGCATTGTAGTTTTCCGTAATGAGAAAATTCGTTTTTTATATAAAACGCGACAGAAAAAAGTGCAACCGAAACTGGTGTTATTGTTCTTTAATATTAAGTTCAATTGTCAGTTAACCCTTCGTTCAGCGGGACAATCAACATTAGTTTACCGCCAGCTGCTTCCTAAACGTAATCAACCAGCACGTGGTAATCACACGGTTGTCAGTGTCTGCTGATGGCTTTGAAATTTTCCTACCGTTGCGTTGCCTGGCGAGTCACGCCGGCATTTTTATGTCTACAGTCGACGAGTAGCCCTAGGCTGTCTGGACACTCGTTTTAAAATCTGCAACTAAAAATCTTCAAATAAAGAACAAAAGCATTGAAACTTTTACACCTTCACTGTTCCATCTAATAATTTCGGAATTTTTGAGTGAACAATATTTGCAACTATTCACACGATCTCAATATATATGTTTCAGTCACGCAACACTGACGACTGTTAACCTTCAGAAAACGAAGCCCGAGTCTATTCTAACCCATACCTATGTAATATATTTAGTGTAATTCTTCAACTTTCGATGTTTCAATCCTTGGGAATGAAATTTTGTTTAAAATAGCATAATTCATGTCAATTGGAAAAATTTCCATCCTCATTTATTGGATATTTCGTTACACATACGTTGACCAGAATTCATCAACTGGGTTAAACGAAGAGTAAATCTTTGTGGAATTTTCAGCAGACAACTTATCAATTCTCGTTGACAAATTTTTTGTTTTTAACTTCTTGTTTTCGAAATGGATGTTTTTGTATAAGCAACATAATCTGTATTTTGTAAACAATGGTTAAAAACAGTTGCGCGATCCAGTTAAATCCATGAAAGGCGATGCTGTCTTTGAAAATCGAGTTTATCTAGATCTGAAATAATTGATTACCTTTGAAAGTGTTCAATCTTGCTAGTAATCCCCTTTATTGTTGATTTTATCGGGTAATTAAGAACTATGTGACATCCGAAAAGACGCAATAATGGTGATTACTATAAATACATGTTATGTTGCGAACGATACTGTAGCAAACATTGTTGCTAATCGTGGCTATTATCACTTAAAAATTAACGGCGGAAGATTTGCATATTTCTTCAACAACTTTTCCATCTAACTACACTATCTTGTAACTAGCCACGTTTGCAAAATTATTTTTTTGATGCTTGAAAAAATTTTATTTTTATCTCTTTAATTTTCTATGTTTGCAAAATTATTTTTTTGATGAATGAAAAAATTTTATTCTTATCTCTTTAATTTTCTATGTTTGCGAATAGAATAATACAGAATAATAGAATATAAAAGATTTTATCCTTTGAAAGCAGGTAGGTTAAAAAATGTTGAATCCAAAGAATAAAATGCAGTAGAATGGAAAATGTTGATTCTTAAAAATAGAATAGCAAAATTAAAATCCTTATCGAATTCGTGCAAAGTCATTTTCGATGCAAACGAAACTCTTGATGGGAAAAAGAACTTTCTACTTAGTTCACTGTTGTTTTAGAAAGTACTTTTCAATCATTTCAATTTTTACATAAGCTCCAAGTTCGTTAACAATGTTCTTGCAATTTCTGGACGCTCAAAAAAAGTAAACGTAAATATGATGAGCAAAATTTCATGTAGTATTCATTTTTATAGGTTAATGCTTTAAGAGTTATATATTTTAATTACTTAAAAATTGGTAAATTTATTTTTCTCAAAATAAATTTGATAAAAAAGGCAATTACAAAAAGTAATTGAGGCAGAAATTGTGATATGCAATTTTACATTTTACAGTTTATTTTTAACTGGAATTATACAATTACTTTCAAAGCCTAGAAATTGAAAATGGTAGTTTGAAAAAAATGATCTGGCAACGTTATACAAGCGAAATTCGATAGTGCTTCTCCGTGTGTCACATGCTGATGGATGTTATGTAACCGTTTAATATTGCAGATAGAGATTAAAACGATTAGATTACTAGATAAATATCCAAATTGTTAAAGTAATCAATGTAAATGTATTCAGGTTCGTAATTTACGTTTCATTTGTTCGGCGAACCAATAATTGTCACAACCGTTTCGCAAATAAAAATTAGTGTTATTATCTTGCACATAAAATACCATGCAGATACCATAAACTCGAAAAACCAATTTTCATTGAAATACAACTTGAATATTAAGATTATTGGCCAATAAAATGATCTAGATGAAGTAAACGAAATAATATATTACGTAGGTACCACTAAAATAGACAACACTTATACATATAATGAAATTTATTTATTTTTAAAGTTATAACATTATCAAAACTGAAGTAAATAAATAACTAACATTTTAGTTAATGTTGTCAGTCAGCCTCTCGTTGGTTTATTTGTTAATCAGTCGATGTAACTCTCCGAACACTGTGTTCCTCAATATGTGAACCGACCACGTATTTATTTCCAAAAACAATTTGGAGCACACAATAAGCCATAGTTCGGGTTGAAAGAGACGTTGTGCTAATGCTCTGACACGTGCAACTGTTTGATAGCGACTTTCGTTGATGCATCTGCATTCGTGGCATAAGAAAACGTGCAAAACGCAGGACAACAAGCGTCTCAAGGAAGTTATGATGTCTTATTGTGCAATCAAAATTGTTTCTAGAGCTTCTGTGCCTAGGAATATCTCACAAGTCGGTGTATATTTTGTCTAGGACCGTACATGCACGTTTGTGGACGATCGTGTCCGAACAAAAATGTTAGTTTCACCATTCAATTTTTCCGTAAGTAGAAAAGATGGGACACCATGTATAAGCACACCGCACGTGGGAACGCGGCTTTAACGAGCGGGCTGCGCGCGCGCGCCACTCGTTTAAATTTACGCGCGTCACTCGTTTAAATTTACGCGCGTGCAGTCAAAAATAATGCTGCGGCGGCGCGCAGTGGGCAATTCGGATGAAATTTGTTTCAAAATCAAAGAACTTTCGATAGAAATAAGATAGAGCGATGAAATTTTTTCTAAATTGAAGCTGAAACTTTGTAGAATATGGGAAAAATAGGGAGATTATGGTACGAACGTTTTTTAACGTCGAGAAAATTCGTTAAACTTGTAGAATTTCACGAAAATGTTACTACGCGCGGAAAAAATTTTTTTTCAACACGCTATATATCATTCACCGTAGATTTTTTCACTTTATTATTATTATTTTTATTGTGTTTTATATATTAGAATACGATGTATGTACCTTCAAATTAGTGTGTCATAAAATCATTTCAACGAAAAAATGATTTCATTAATTTCTTGTCACAAAAATCGATTTGTTGAAAAAACCAAAAATCGTAGACAAATCTACGGGAAATGATGTATAGCATGTATTAAAAAATTTTTCCACGTTGGACTGAAAAACCCCAATTTTCTTGAAATTGTACAAGTTTAACGAATTTTATGAAGGTTAAAAAACGTTCGTACCGTAATCTCCCTATTTTTCCCATATTCTACAAAGTTTCAGCTTCAATTTAAAAAAAATTTCATCGCTCTATCTTATTTCTATCGAAAGTTCTTTGATTTTGAAACTTTCGTCCGAATTGCCCACTGTGCGACGTTAGGTGTCGGCCCTCTTGAAAACGGTTCTCTTGCATTCAAATATAAACGCAGAAGCCAGGTCAGGTTGCGAAAATAATCCTAAGCATTCATCTTACCGATTCATCGCTCCTGAACGAATATGAAACTATCCAACTGCACTCCAGGTGCATCGGGAGCCTTCCAATTCCTTCATCTGCTCCCACAATCTCTTGCAATTGTAGGTTATGTTCTTCATTATCGCGAGAAAACGAAACATTACAGTAATAAAATCGATAAAACTAAAATGGGGCAATAATGTTCCAAACCTGTAAAAATATCGATTTATTATTATAAAAATAAACAATTTTTTCATTAAAAATTTTTTTAAATGATAAAAAAAAGTAAAAATATTCAAGCAATAAAGAAATATTGTTTTAAAATTTATAATATGAAAATGCGATTTATACTTGCGACTAAATAAATAATCCCACGCTAACAAAACGAAAGATCGAATCATGATTGTATGATTTCTCGTCTTGAATCTTTTTCTTGTACGCATCATTTAAAAAACATCATTTAAAAATAAATAAATAATCCTAAGTTAATAATAAGAGGAAGATCAGTGAGGATTACGAAGATATAGTAATAATTTGGGATCAATTAGGATTTAGATATTAAGCTACAGAGTTATTGATTGGACGATATTATATACAATAGTGATTGTAATTAAGATATAGAAGCACGGGTACTTCTAAATGATGTATCGGTTGATATCACGCTGTCGAGAAGTGTGATGATTATGGGAACGAGCACGTGGATGTTGAATGCAGCAATTAATGTTTAATTATCTGTGTCCGTTAATAGTGAGACTGGAAAATAATTAATATTGAGGATTGTATGCTTTATAGGAAGAAAATTATACTAATTCCATATCGCACTGTTCTAATTAGTTTTTGAAACGGGATGCAGGTGTCGGAGGTTTAGCTTTGTGAATTAGGAAAGTGCAAAAGGTGCATTAATTACAATTAATATATAGGCGTAAAATATTTGAGTATACGATAATAGGATCGCAATTATTTTTCATATCTCACTAGGTTTTCCATAGAAAATAAAATACAGTAAAGCCTTGATCTGAGAAAAACCTTCGGGTCCGCGCTGTTACTTAGATCCTGTGATCTTACTAGTTCTATAATATTGTATTATACGATTTGAACTTTTTTTGGAAAGCTAGAGCAATTAGTTTGCTACAGGATGTGAAAATAAATTTTTCCAAAAATTGCAATTGATCGGAATTGTAGAAAGAATACTAAAAGTTGCATTTTACAACTTTTTTATGCGGGCCTATATTGAAAATTTAAAAAATACGTTTTGTAAATCTGTGTCAATTAAACATATTCTGAAAATTTCGTCAAAATCGGTCGACGTTGCAATGAGCTACACACGTTCAAAGATGGTAAAAATTGCAGGTTTTCACGATTTTCGTCCTCTAACTGCAATAAATCCAAGGATTCTTACATCTTTCAATGCCTGTCGTTTTTTCCCGCACCAATTTTAATTTACACAAATCTACAAAACGTATTTTTTAAATTTTCAATATGGGCCCACATAAAAAAGTTGTAAAATGCAACTTTTAGTATTTTCTCTGCAATTCCGACAACTTGCAATGTTTTTCAAAAATTTTAGTCATGTTGTGCAGCAAACCAATTGTTTCAGCTTCAATTTCAAATCGTATGGTCGAATATTAAAAAGTTGTCGTCTTTTTAAGAGTGGCCGAATATTAATGGGAGTCACTGTATGTACAGTAAACGCCCCTTTACTGTCCGGATTCGTGGGCACGATCACTGTTCAGCGCCTACCCATTCCACTGCTCTTCTGTCCTTCTCTATGTTCTCTCTATTGCAGTCTCGCTCGGCGCGGTAGATAAATCAAAGATATTGTCCGGGTACGATCACTGTCCGTGCAAAACATGGCTGTTGGACAGTAAAGGTGCGTTTACTGCACAAAGTAAATTGCGAGGAAATAGATACAATTTCATATTATCTACATTAAAATTTAACATTTTCCAAATTATAATTGCGTTATTTAAAATAATAAGAGTACAGTAAAAATGAACAAGTAATAAAATAAAATATACATTACAGTTACAATTTCCATAAATTTTTATACTTTTACACAGAATGAAATACGGTGATGATTGCCCTTTTCCCTCTAACATAACACTGTAGCTCCGCGATACTGCGATTTCTCAACAGACTATAGCGCTTTGCCCACAATCATCATCTGATGGACGATATAATCTTGGAACAAGACATCTTATCTGAACCCTGGTCTATAAGCATACATATATGGTCTAAGGCTAAGGTAAACACGGACCGCGGCCGAAGACGCGCTGCATACCGTCAATAAAACCGCTAGCATTAAAACGGCATTAAAAGCATTAAGCATTAAAACCGTTTCCAGAATCGATGAATATTCATGGTGAGATACTGTGAGAATGCCGCTTTCATTCTTTACCGGAGAGCTTCGTTTCGCTATCATTTGAAAAATAAACATCGTTTCTTCGTTTCACCGCATGCGATCGTAAAAGCGGCGCGACGCCGCGCCGATCGTTTCGCCATGAACTTACTAACATCACAGCGGACGGCCATTACGGGCATGCACGCGTCGGTGTTTTCTTCATTAGCCACGCTATTAACTCTATTTTCATTTTTATTGTTTCAGAGTCCTTGCAATTGTTGTCCCATCTCGGTGAGTGGTCTTTCATTAGTACACTGCGGCGGGCTCTCGCGTGCTGGTTAAAAACAGAGACGAAATTATGTTTGAAGAAAGTCGATTCACCCGCGATGCGTCACGGTAATTGCCACTCTAATTTCCTTTCGGGAATATCGCCGGTTGTTCGCATGGTTTTCGTTCTTGTACACGTTCTCTCTCCTTTCCTCCCCCTCTCTCTCTCTCTCTCGATCTGATACACGCAGAGCTGGGCAAACATTTTATGTAAATAAAAATTTCGGATAAAGTGGGTCTACAACCCACTTGGAAAAAACCCTCTTTATCCGAAATTTTTATTTGAATAAAAATTTTGTCCAACTCTGGATACACCCGTAACCGTGGGACTAACATCGAGGATTCTGATACTAATAGAATATTCAACGGTCAAGGCGGGTGACAGAGTCTCCATGTTCATAGTTCGTATTTATAGTTCATGCTCCATGCGATCCATTTCGACGTTTTTTAATTAACGAGTCCAGGGGGGCTGGGTGAGGCTGTTTGTGGGCTGCATGGGCTCAGGGAGTATGCGCAGAATGAGGCACTAGCAATCTTTCTATAATTGTGATTTTTAATTGATAAGCCCGTCAGCGTACAGGATGGTCCAATAACTACGAAACGCGTTTTCTAAATTTTTCATACAAGCCCACATAGAAAAGTTGCAAAATACAACTTCCAGACAACTTGCAGTTTCTTTCAAAAATGTTGGTCACGTTGTGCAGCGAAACAATTGTTCTAGCTTGCCAAAAAATTTCAAATCGTATGGTCCGATATTAAAAAAGATATCGCCTTTTCAGGAGTGTCCGAATATTAGTGGAAGTCGCTGTAAGTATTGTATGAGGTGATATAACAATTTCGTATCCATAAAATAAAAAAAGTCGGAGGGAATGTTTAATTTTCGAGTTAGAATAGATTTGACTGCAAATGGTTAATAGTCAACGAGATATTATTGAAATTATAATTCACCTCTCGTGGAGAGAGTATTCCAGAAGATACTACCAGAATATACCATCTTCGAAAAATTTATTTTTTTTCTATTTTGCCAAAAGTATGTGGCCCTTGGAATATTTGACACGCGTGGCCGAGCACCCCATGCAATACATATCACTGCCGGATTTCCGAATTGGTTATTTGTTTCCTTTCCAATTTCGAATTTGTTTTCATAGACTGCTCGGCAAATGCTACATAGTACTTAATCAAAAGTTAAAATTAGCTGTTTAAACAGTGCCGTGTTATCATTCCGTGCCTCCGCTACATACGACGTCCGCTTATTCACCTGTTGTGCGATCTATATATCTATCGATCCCGTTCGAATCGATCCCGTTCGAATCGATCCCGTTCGAATCGATCCCGTTCGAATCGATCCCCTCAGATATTTCGAAAACTATTAATGCTGTAAAGACATTATCAATCACATGAACAAAATAAATACAATTTTCCTGCAATAATTTGATGAAACTTCTATGAACTTACATCTCAACTATTTGTCTTGATCCGATTCTATTTTTATTTCCCGTAACATAACAGGACTTGAAGTGTTCGATGAAAGCCGTCGCGTTACATGTAAAACTATTTACTTTGGTCTCCAGGGAAACACACGATCCATTTTTAGTAACTATCGATCATGCGACGGTTTCGTGACGGGTTCTCGAAGCGTGCGCGCGTGAAGTGGTGTCGCGTCGCCTCATGGCGTGGTCGATAAAGTTATGTCAAAGTAGTTTCGTTTCGTATTTTTGCAGATATTGTTGCTCGAGCCTTCTCCTATGTCGAATTAACGACTTGGAGTCAAGTTGTAAGGTGTAGAAATAAAATGATTAGACATGAGAGATTAGAATGACGGGAAAATGTTACAGTGCCGGATTAGTCACGTGACGTTGTGCTAGATGCGCGACAGAAATGGAACGCGTCACGTGACTGGGTCGGAAGCGTGGAGAAAAAGGGGAAGGTAGAGAGACGAGTCTTATATATAAAAAAAAGGGAAGGAAAATATATATAGGGACAACATATCTGACTAGATTTTGGTTCGAAACATAGGTTTGCGGGTTGTCGTTGTTTGTCCTTATTTGAGCAGATTTTGGGCTGGGTGATGGCCGATTCTAAAGAGGGAGGTTGAAAACACCACGCTCAACTCATGATTTAACGAGATTATGTTTATATCTAATGATATGAGTGTCCAAAGTAGAGAAAAATCGAGAAAACAGAATCCAAAGCAGAATCCAATGTATGTTTCTGTCACAAAAAGACTTTTTTGACTGATATGGGCACAGCAAGATGCGCTGAACCTTCCTCTATCAAATGAACCTTTGGGCAGCTCAAAATATGCTCGTACCAGGATGAACAACGGAAGCCCGCAAACCCATGTTTCGACCCAAAATCTAGTCGGATTTTAGTTCCCTGCATGATTCCCTGCTCTGGTCCATTTAGGCCCCTAAAAGCCTTAGCACACTAGACCGCACCAACGCCGCTGCGCCGCCGCCGTTTTGGTAGTTTCAATTAGGGCTGTAACTTTCCTTCGAATGCCATTACATGGTTCCTAATGAAACTGATTTTCCCCGATAACGCGAAATTAAAGATTAAGAATTGATAGATTGAGGCACTGATAAATCGATAATTCGAAATTTCAAAGACGTGAATTGAAATCTAAAAATAGCTGTTGCATGGTAATAACTTTATGCATTATATAACGAAAATAAGTGGATGAACTTTAAAACAGTTGTCACAAAATTTGCGGAATAAGCATTGTACGGCTCCACTTATAGAATTTTCTTTTACATGTTTCGAACACCACAAACAATATTTTCTTTTATTTCATAACAGATTCATAATCAGCGACCCGAAAAACCCCCGAGTATCAATTTTGAACTAAATTGGAGTAGTACTCCTTCGTATTTTGGCCACGTTTCGGCGATTTCCGACCACTGTGGCGTCCCTTGCAATTTATGCAAACAATTTTCATTTTGCATAAAATTAATGGTCAACAGAAGGACACAGATGTAACATCAAGTAATTAAACAAACGCGAGAACTAAATGTGAATGAATCAACCGACTGGTTGATGAATCCGAGTTCGGTGCGAGGAATCAATTAATCATCAGAAGTCCGACAAATACCGTTGACTCTGATCCCGGGCGACATCATGTAAACGACACGTGTTAAAAAATTACCACTGTACAACAGGAAACTTCTCTAATTAGAAACTGATTAATCGGTTTCTTCAAGTGCTAGCTTCCCTCGCTATTTCGAGACGCAGAACCACCCAATTTAGCAAGTAGACGAAAATAGAATAACCGTCGCTTGATAGGGATCACTGATCTAAAGGCGACGTCACACCAAATGGAATTGTCTATACATATCGGACGTACGGCTGCGACAAGTGTTCTGCAATCAATATTAAATTACTTTCATTTTAGTACAGTGAATGATCGATTTTATATTGAGATAGCCAAATCTTGTTACATTGAATTCTTATTGCAGTAAGAAAAAACCTCGGGTCCGTGCTGTTACTTAGATCCTGTGATCCTACTATTTCTTCGTGAAATTGTACCGTGTTTAATGCCATTTTAATCAGAAAAATGCCACAAATAAGTTGGCGATGGACCCATAAAAAAATAATGAAAAATAAAGAAATTTTACAATTGGATTAGTAGTGGTTCACACCGACATACCCGATCCTGTATCGGGTTACGCGACATGTTTACACTTCACACTGCTCGGTGTGCCCCACAGTTAAGGGGATATTCGCTTTCGTAGATCGTACGGTTTCTGTTTTCTTCGATCGAGGCTTTACTGTAGCATTAGTATCGTGTAATATTTTATGCATTTACGAGAGAAATGAAAAGAGGAGAAATTCGAATCAGCAGGAAGATTCGAAAGATTACGGGATGTCGATGTGTATTTTTTAACTGTTCGATATCATTCGAGAAAGGACATTTTTGTTAGGCTCTTACGTCGCGCCATTGATGGAGATGACTTTCGTTTTGCACGAAAATCCGCACTTTAATCGTACGGGAAAAAGACGTATGGTTTGTTGTACCGTGGTTTCAAGTAATAAATTGAATCGTATGTTTCTTAAACCAACTTAATGTGTAGATATCAATTTGTAAGTGAAAATAGAAAGTGGAGAGTTCAAGAGGTCGTCTGTATATGTACAATAATTCGAAACTGGCGGAGTAATGACTTGTACACTTCTCCACCCGTAATTTCGCGTGTACTATAGTGGATACTATAATACACACACTGTATAGTATGTTCGATTTTTATTACATCGATGTCAAGAATACACTCAACAATTTATGAATGAAAATAGACGAAAATTATTAAAAGGTCTGTACTTTAAAAACAAATTGAGAATTACCAAACTGATGACTTTTTAAATGTCTCCTAATTTCGCATGCATTACAGTATAGCGTTTTATTTTTAACAAAATCTTTGACATCCATATGGGATACGTACTTAAACAGTTTTTACGATTGAAAATAGGCGAAAATTATGAAAAGGTCTGCACATTAAAAACTAATTGAAAATTACCAAACTGATGACTTTTTAAATGTCTCCTAATTTCGCATGTATTACACACTGCAGTGTTTTATTTTGAACAATATCCTTGTAATCAACTTGAAAAATTGATATCCACAAGTGAACGTTTTATAATTTCACTTCGCCTGCTCCAGTAACATTTATATCTGTTTATTTCCTCTGCGAGGATGATCAATACACGGAATAGAAGTCGGTAACCTTTGAACTTGCAGAAGAAACACTCCACACGTCCTATTATACTGTGGATATCGATTCGTTCAGGTTAGAGGAAGAACGAACACTCTCGAATTGACTTCCGGAGAAAATGTTCTAATACCATATCCTATTCCACGACTAGACGCCGGATATTTATGAAAAATGAAAACTTCGTGCATCAATCGTAAGACACACGAGCTAAATATGAATTTATATTTCTCCCGGAGTCTAATTTGTTAATCAACATTTAGTGAACTTTCGTTTCGTTCACCTTTCGTTATTTGAAATTATGAAATGGCGGAAAGAATTGCCTGGCAATCTCTAAATAAATAATTGTGTCTCTATAGTTTTCAATAATTAATTCATTCTCAAATTCCTAATCATTTTCATTGATGTTATAAGAAATTCAAAATCATTACGATAATTACAAAATTCGATGAAAGAGATTTATCATCGAAACCGACTTAAAGAGACCGATAATGATCTCGAAATTTAATGATTGATATTTAGAATTCTTTCAAAATTACATTCTTGTTCAATTAATTTTTGATTGTCAATTATTTCCGAGTTATTTCATTATATTTGACTAGCCACAAATTAATTGCAACTTTTGGAGCCATTTTCGCTGTTTAAAATTTTCCCCAGCTTCATTTCAATTTTAAAAATAATTTATCCTATGTTACAGTTACATATATACAAACGGAAAGACGAAATGAAAATTGTGTTGATTTATATCGAACGTTTTTATTTTTCAAAAAAGTTGCCAGTTCGAGAGAACAAATCGCCAAAACATTTTCAGCATGACAGACGATGTTTATCAGCTGAAGAGGAACAATGCAATTTCATGGTCGCAGCTTTTTGCTGTTAACAGTCTACGCTAATTGTATTAAAACGTTTCTGGAAGCTGGCAGCGTTCATAATAAACTTGCGAAAATTAAAGCTGTGACGCACGAAGAGCTGCTATTGCTAGCGTTCTGGCAACGATTACTATACTCTCGAAATTCCGCGGACCAACACTCGAACTTCTTCCATTATAACTATTTCTTGCCGATTTTTTTCAATCATAATTTTACATATTCTCAATACGTAAGATATGTATAGAAACTACATAATATTTTATCGGGATGTGAAGGTCACCTTGAGCTTTTGTATCATCTCCTCTGGTGTTTACATATGTGATTCGAAAGAGTTACGAATGTTGAGTAAAAAAGTATTGAGGTATATAGTCTGAAAAAGTAATAGTTACCGAGATATTCTTCAGTTCAGTGCATCAAATTCGATGATAGCTTGTTTGTTGTCAATTATTTTTTCGTGAAACTTTCGCCAACACGTTCGCGGCGCTTTGCCGGTTAAAATGATATCCGACACGGTACGATTTGGACCGTATTTACTTGTTTAATCCACGATTTAGTAGAACCTCGATTATCCGAACTGGTCAATGGAACTCGACTAGACTCTACTACTAAAAACGAATTGTTACATGTACCCGGTAATGTGTAACAATTTTTGTATAAAACATTTCAGTGCATCAAGTAGGCTACGAGTATACTCAGATGGTACAGTATTAAGTAATTCACCCTGTATATGAATCAGCAAATATGCTCCGAATTATGTCGTGTTTGGTCTCGTTTTAACGAGAAAAATCCCACAAATATTTTGATAAAGGTTTCATCAGAAAATGATGAAAAGCAAAAAAGCTTTGTCATTGGATTAGTATCGTTTCACCGATACACGGTGAACCACGAAAATATTTGAACGCACTTTAAAACAGTATAACTTTTATATGATCGGACCAAACGACCTGACTTTCTTTTAGCAATCAGAAGAATTGATTTACCAAGTGACGTGCAAGGAAGATTTTGAGAAACTTGCAATTGCTAAGAATTACATGAGAAAGTAAAAGAGGCGCCATTTATAATATTTTAAATGTTAATAAATCTTAATAATTAATAGATATTAATAAATATTGATAACGTATATTCTTTAAATAAAATAAAATAAAATAATTTAAAAAATCTGTGGATTTCAAGCAGAAACTGATCAAAAGTCGTGTAAAACTACGATTTTCATCGCATTCAACCACTTGTAGCTCTCGGGTATGTTAATCGATTTCGATGAAATTTTCAGCATATGTATGACCAACATAGATCTACAAAACATACATTTTAAATTTTCATTAAGAGTCCAAATAAAACAGTTTAAAAAATTGTTTTCTTTTGCATGCAACCTTGTAATTTTTGGAAAATCTTGCATATCATTTCGTAAATCAATGTTCCTAATTGATTACAAAGAATCAGGTCGTTTGGTACAATTACAAAAAAGTTATTTCTATTTTAAAGGGCGTACGAATACTTTTTACACTCGCTGTATCCCGTATCACGTTATGCTTCGAAATTCTGATGCGTAGTGGAGATCAATTTTTCAAAACTACTGTACATACGTCCCTATCGCATTACATCAAAACATTACCTTGTACATTCACATTATCACCGTGGAACACATGCGACACAAACGGCGACCGAACAACAAAGCCAATTAATACGATTCAAAGAGTTCCAGTGACAAAAGGATGCTCCCGAACACTGATGATGTGCGCATTGAATCGCGCCCATTAACGTTGCGTCAATTAATCGTTTACTTTTTGCCAGTTGTCCTTACACACGTGTCCCGTTTCAAGCGCAGCCATCTTTGCCGAGTGTATCTACCAATGCCACGTGCGGAAGTTAGCCAATAGACGGCGCGTGTCATTGAAATGATAACCGTAATATTATGGAAAAAGGTTTCTAATTGGCGCGCCGGGTCGCCGGCAAACTAAACCGTCACTCTTGATATCAAGAGACAATAGCGCCCGCCAGAACAATTGTATTGCTACTGTGCACGTGTGTGACGTTTCTTAACGCTTAATCTACCACATTAGGAGGAGTCATTTAATATGTAAATGTAATGGCAGAATTGACAGCAAGATGACCTTGACCTTCGCGTATGCTGCCAAGGTCACTCTCTCATTCAATCGTCACTTGTTGTTCTATGAAGAGTTGCTCAGAGCTGGGCAAATTTTATTTGAATTATGAAAATAAGAATTAGCTATTTGAAATCGTTAGCCATCTAACTTGACCATCTTGACACTAAACCTATCGAGCACTAAAAGCGATGAAAATGTTTTAGCTTGTGAAAATGACGCGACTCGATTTATTCAGATTTTTTGCCATTTTTATTACAACATGTGCCTGGATAGAGAAATCGAACGAAACAATTTCCATGTGAGCTACCTAATAATTTCAATAATTGTGAAATTGAAAATATAAAACCGGTCATTTGAGCGGCAGTGCTAGGTTTAGTGTTAAATATTATTTTTTATAATTAGACTGCGGATCTTTATGCATTTATAGCTAAATAGAGTAGATGAAATTAAAAACTGTTGGAGAAATGAAAAAATTGGAAATGTTAATATATGATTTCTCCTGTATTAAAAACATTAAGCGAAGAAATAATATTCAATTCGGTTTCTATTTCTTGCAATCGATGCAGACAATTTTTATTTTGCATGAAGATCCGCAGTCTATTTACGATAGAAAAATGGTCAGAGGAAAATAGTATATTCTTTTCAAGGTCACTGTTTTCCAGATTGCAAGGTCACCGAAATTTTTTTTTAAGAGGCTACGGAGGGTCACGTGAAGGTCAACATATCGCACATGGTTGAATTTGTTATCTTATGAGCTATAAGTCTGTTGTAATGGAAAAGTTGTATTGTAATCTAGAGAAAAGTGACCTTGAGAAAATTTTGTCACCTTTTATTCTATCGTAAAAAATGAGTGATATTCAAGATGGTCAAGTTAGGTGAAATATCATAATGGCCGTTAAAAATAGAGGATTCGCTTTTTAAAATGAGCGTGGGCACAATCGCCACCCGATTTCAGAAGGTCGCGAAAGGTTAAAGTGGTTAAACTCCGTCAAGACATTTGCAAAATTTTCAAGAAAAGGTCATGCTCGGAGGATATTGGAAAAGTACGTTAAAGGTCGCTGAAAGTAGAGGTTTTTCTAATGAGCGTAAGTAGATACGACCTTTTTCAGGGCATAAGAATTTTTGGGGTTACGAAAGATTTTTTGTATTTATCAAATTTTCACACATCCGACAAACAGACAAGCTAGAGCTATCGAAAGTGCACGCTCTGACTTTTAAAGATGAGCCCTCCTGACAAAGGAGTCTTCTCCCTCAAATGAAACTATTAGATGACGTTATTGAGGGTGACTTGTTAGTTCACAATGAAAATTGCTGTTGCTATTGAAGGTTCCATTAAGAAATGTTTAGCCATGTACCATGGATTTTTCAAAATTATGCAATAATCACCAGTCGGTAATGTGTTAAAAGGGATTCGAATTGCCAAATCCTATACACACTTTTTGGTAAGATTTTGATAAAAGAAATTTGTCTGAAATAACAGCATGGACTTCGAAAACACCGTTGTTCAAAAGAGAAACGCAGGAGGAAGAGACGTCTGGTCACATTATAGGCACTTTCCTATAATAGCGTGACCTTATGAGCTGTAGGTACATGTTCAGACACTATAGTATATGTATAGAAGCAGTGCAGAATATTCTCGTGCGGTAGACGCAAACGTATTCATCAAATAGCAAATTGGGAATATGTACCAGGTGGTGTGTGTTTCTCAAACACTTATTGTTCGCTTTTATTTATTCTATCAGTTCCTTCCGGCAATACACTTTATCTCGGTTGAGAGAACTGATCTTGAGAAGTCAGAAATAATTAAATTTATAATAAACATCTGACAACAAAGTTAAATTCTCCATTCAGCTTGAATTCAATACTTCAATTTACCTAATGTTATCTGGTAGTCACGTGTTGGCCGAACAGTAATATTGAAATATAAAAAGAGGAGAATTAAATATGAAATTGTTTTATTGTTGATATAAATTTAATATCAATTTGATATCACTTGATTTTATTTTACTTAAATTACAAATAAAATTAGTCAAGTGCTGTATAATATAAAAAGAG
>CM052248.1:1213741-1227342 GCA_028455795.1 Lasioglossum marginatum
TTAGTATTCTTTCTACAATTCCGATCAATTGCAATTTTTGAAAAAATGTAGCGAACTAATTGCTCTAGCTTCCCAAAAAATCGTATAGTGCGATATTAAAAAAGTTTTCGTCTTTTTACGAGTGTCCGATTATTAGTGGGAGTCACTGTATTTTAAAATAGCTGGCAGTTTTCATAATCATTTGTTTACAGTTGTTTTTCCCCAATTCAAATATATGCACATATATTTAAATAATTGTATTTCAGTTACTTGTGTATTTCGATTTACTCTGTGTCAATTTTATTATATCGATTTATGTGAAACTGTTTTTGAATAAAAAATAGCCGTACATGTTTAAATTCTCTTTTCATTGATGGTCTAGAAAGAATCTGCTCGACCACCGATCGATATCTAAAAATAAAAAAACCGCATTGTGGTGCCGTCATTGCAACGACGTCATATGGTATGTTTATGGCGTCACATGTGGCTGACGTTGTTGTATCGTTTACGACGTCACGGGGTGGGTTAATTTTAAAAGCCAATATCCACGAGCAAGAATGTAAACGTGAACATTTAAAGTAATTTAGTTAGACGAAATTTTCGTAACCTATTCTCATAAATTGTAATGCGACGTCACGGTGTGTTGTAATGCAGATGTAATCCTCGATCGAAAACTTGGCACGATCAATGCACCAGATGCATATGTGAACAATTTATAACATGAAATTTTTCTTGGACGTTTCTTTACCTTTGCTTTCATTTCGAAAAGTACAAACATAATTTATAGAGAAATTTAAAATGCAATAAAGATTCTATGAAAAATATAGAAAATGTGTAACGAATTGAAGTCATTCGAAAAATACTAGAATGATCTTCAATTTTTATTTGCAGAGTATATATATTTAAATATTAACAGTAGTATTAATTATAAAAGTATATATTTACCTGGAAGTTTAATTTTTCTAATGATATTTAGACGATTCGTGAACCTCGTATATTATCATCAATTTTAATAATTGTTAAATTATTAAATGTATAAATGAATTGTGTGAAATATCAGAAACAGGTTTTTTAGAAAATGAAATAAACGACAAAGAGATTCCTGTAGAATGTTAATCGGCTTTGTTATAGCATATTGAATTTTGTTTCAATAAATTTTTTCTATCGGTTCCAAATATTGTTACCGAGTCTATGAATACTCGGTTGAGAATGTACAATTATCGACGTTATTGGGAGGTAGAAAAAATGTCGAGAGAGAAAACAATTATTATCGGCTCCCGGCAGCTCAAAATAATCCAGATTAATGATTGAAGGTCACTTTTTTCTAACTCCCTGCGAAGCACGGTATCGCGAAGCCGTGAAACGTTATGAAAGGAGAATATTGTGGTTGAAGATATTTATACACCGAATTAATAATCCGAAGATTAAACATAATCACGAGAAAGTAACCCTTAACCTTAAAGCGAGCTCTTTATCGCTTTACTATAATTACATCCGCCAAATTTTTGCAAAACAGATAACTATGACGGATTAGGCTGCTGCTTCGAAGTTCAATATTCAATTCAAGCCAGAAAATGTAAATTCAGTTGTTACATTCATAAAATTGTGTTAATGTTGATCACTATCACTTCAACGACTATAAAGGAATAAATAAAACATCAAACAGAACACTAATCGTAATTAGTAATAATGATGTGATAATACTTTGTAAAAAGAACGCTTTTAAAAAACAACTAAGCGTGCTTAAGATTAAACAAATAAAAATTTGTCTCCCAACAGACAGACAGGCAGACAAGAAAGCGAGCTGAAAAAGTAAATGTGGCTAAAATTACATAGACAAACAAATGAATGAATACGGATATACAAATACAGGCGTAGAAAAATAAATATATTAGAAAGTAAATGTGGCTAAAATTACATAGACAAACAAATGAATGAATAAAGATATAGATATACAAATACAGACATAGAAAAAGGAATATATAAATAAATTGAGAAATATAATTAATTTTTTGAAACTAATAAATTCCTGTTTGTTGCAGATCCTCCCGTGGAGAGCGTGTACATGATATGCGGCGTGCTGATTGCTATGGTGTTAGTAGGCGTTGTTATCGTCCTACTGGCTGTAACAATCAGGTATTACAACAACAATTAATGAATTAATTAATTAATGAAAGCGAATTTTTATGCATTTTTACGCTACAAGTCTTATTATATCAAGTTGATATACCATTTTAATTTATTTTATTTTACATTCAGTTTGATTCATATAGCTTATTTCTTTTTTTAGTTAACACTAACCGTACCACGACCGGTCAAATGACCGCTCTCGCATTCTTTATTTTTTAATTATTGAAATCGTAAAGATGCTTCCATTAGAAATTATTCAATAAATTTCTTTGTTCGAGCAATTGTTTCGTATTATTATGAAAACTTTGATGAAATCTAAATAAATTCAGTCTTGTTATTTTTATAAAACAATATATAAACGAAACATTTTGTACCCGGTACGGTGTTAGTGTTAAGAAATCCTTTTACTGCTATATTCCAGTAATATATTATGGTATTTCATTAATTTTAGTTTATTCCATTGATCAATAAAATTATTTACGACTTGAGCTAACTCGAGCTGACTTGAGGTTTTCATAAAATCAAATATAAAAATGAGCATCTGCATAAAGATCCGCCGTTCAGAATCCAATACACGTCGTACAGCCGAGGTTTCACACTACGCACGTTCGAAAACAAGATTGAACGTGTTTACATTCGAAAACAAAATTGAACACAGATGATACGTTGAACCCAGCGTTAGTATCTCAGGTGCAAAATATTTTACAATATTTATCAAACCCGTCGGAGCTGTCACGACCTGCACCAACAAATCTGTTGTTTTTGGCAAGAGGAACAGCTTCGAGAGCTTTCATGGCGGCCGCCGCCTGATCTAGGGAACCTGGGATCGAGATCGCGGCTGGATCAGTCGGATTAATTAGACTTCGCAGATAATACCGATGAAGGAGGAACGAGTCTCTCGGAGAGGAGATAGAAAGCGCACAATTGGATAGAATTTAATCTTGGCTCCGAGCATTAATCACATTTTAATTGGACGTGCATCAACAAATCGCGTGTGCTCGCCTACTAAAGTTCAATCCAATTAGGGTCGACAGTGGAATCGTCTCTCTCTCTCTCTCTCCTGTCATCTACTTTCACATGAATCCTCTTCCACACATGTGGGAGTATCATACCGACTATAATCACCTTACTGCCCAATTTTAACAAAAATTATTTCCTCCACGTTCCAATATCCATACGAAAGACATCAATTTTCGAATAGATTCTCACAGTGTTCGATCCGTCGTATTTGAATTGACAAAATTTGTTTTCTCCTGCAACTACAAAAGCCAGTTAGGTATCTCTTACGTAGAATGATTCTACAGACTCTGAATATAAAAATATACAGTTTTCTACCCTTAACACTAGGTTTACGGGACCCGTCAAAATGACGGATTCTAATATTCTTAATTTTCAATTACTAAGATCGTAAACACTTCCCTCAGGAATTATTTACCAAATTTATTTCTTTGGGTACATATTATTGGAAAAATGACCAAAAATTTGGATAGACACATTCTTGTTATATTTACAAAATAATGTGAAACAGTTATTTCTAGACCTCCGTAAACCTAGTGTTAAGAACGTTTAAATCATTTTGTGAATCTTCCGATTTTCAAATTGTTCGCATTGCAACCAGATTTCGGCAAAGATTTAATCAACGATTGACGAATAAATTTCTACTTCAATCGTTAATCGCAATTAACAATTAAACTCCTACTTTAGTCGTTAATTGCGGTTAACGATTGCATTCTTTTCGATTGTAATCAGATAATTAATTAATGATTAACCGCTGAAATTTCGAAATAAAATGCGGAATCAAAACTGTATGGATACCGAAGAAAATGTAAACTGAGATTAGGTATATTGGTCTATAATACGATGTCTATGTACCTACAATTTATTACAATTTATGGATAGATCGTGTGACGATTAACATCAACAATTGATTAAATCAGTCTCCGATTTTACGACGATTTCTTTTTTAGTCTGTCTGTTTGTCGCATTCTCATGTTTAATCAACGATTGACGATTAGCTTCGTCAATCGATTGAATCAATCAAGGTTTTTCAATGATTACCTTTTTTAATCGTATACATTAATCAGTCGATCTTGGTTAAAATTTTAATCGATTAATGCCCAATTCCGATTGTAACTACAGTGGGCGGAATTAATATTCGGACGCTCTAAAAAAGACGATAACTTTTCTAATATTGTACTATACGATTTGAACTTTTTTTCGGAAGTTAGAGCAATTAGTTCACTACAGGGTGTGAAGAGAAATTTTTTCAAGAACTGCAATTGATCGGAATTGTAGAAAAAATACCAAAAGTTGCATTTCACAACTTTTTTGTGTGGGCCTATTTAAAAAATACGTTTCGTAGATATGTGTGAATTAAATATATTCTAAATATTTCGTCAAAATCGGTCGACCTTGCAATGAGCTACAAACGTTTAACGATGGAAAAAATTGCAGATTTTCACGATTTTCGGCCTCTAACTGCAACGAATCTAAGGATTCCTACATCTTTCAGTGCCTGTCGTTTTTTCCCGCACCAACCGATCTCGATGAAACTTTCACAGTGCACATAGTTGACACAGATCTACAAAACGTATTTTCTAAATTTTCAATATAGGCCCACATAAAAAAATTGTGAAATGCAACTTTTGGTATTTTCTCTACAATTCCGATCCATCGCAATTTTTGAAAAAATTTCTTTTCACATCCTGCAGCGAACTAATTGCTCTAGCTTCCTGAAAAAGTTCAAATCGTATAGTACAATATTGAAGAAGTTATCGTCTTTTTTAGAGCGTCCGAATATTAATTTCGGCCACTGTATGTACGTCAGATTGGACCCGTTCCCCCCACTTTTTCATTCCGCTAAGTTTGGGACTGACGTTTCATCCAGAAGTAGTGGGGGAAGGACTGATTGATGATGGGGACCGTGTGGCTCGCGACGAAGAAGTCCAGGCCTGATGTATCAACGCTTCTTACCATCCTCTAGACTCCCAACGTTTTCACGAAAGATCACGCGCGACTTCACGTGATCGGAACACGGAAATCCTGTAAACCATAAAAGAATTTCACGATAAATCCCAATAAATGATGTTATCGCGGTTTTACCCGTCTCTAGGTTTTCCCGTTTGCCGGAACCGCGCGTAATCAAGATCTCGCGGAAAGGTTTCCCCGCACGTGTGATTTCGTGCTAACGAATTCTGCATCGCGATCGAATCCGCGAGTGTTTTATTGCGATAGATACGCTTCCGTCGAAGGCTTCTTAATCCTATTAACACTGGGATTCACGATTTTTTTCCGGTATTCCTTTATCTATTGGTCTTCCCCGAAGCAACCACTCATTCGCATCTCTTTGCTCGGTGACTTGTGTCTCTGCAAACAAGGCGGCGGATGAAATTAATGTTCAGTGAATTTTCAACAATCTTTCGCTGATCTTTATCCGGCCGTAGTTTACGGCTTTTTTACATTTCCGTGAGTCCGGCAAAAATTTATAGGAAACATCGGACGATTCCTTGTTCGAAAACGAAGAGAAAATGCGGAATGCTATTTTTTTTAACGTTGTTTTTTTCATTAACTAAGCCTCGAACAAGAAAATTTTATTTTTTGTAGGCTCTTGCAAGAGGAAATTCAATTTTCTCGAAGCTTCGTGATTTTTGAAAATGAAACTCTGCACAAAATTATAGTGGAATGAGGGTACCAAGCGATTCCTTGCGACATTGTGGAACGTAATTTTCGCGTCCACCTGATTTTTTAACGAATTTTTCTTGAAAACTGAGGCTCGAACGAAAATTATATGAGCCGTTTATTTTGAAAGTGGCCTAAGGTCCACTTAAGTTTAAATTGAGATATTTAAGAGTTTGCGTTTCAATGAAATTAACACTAGGTTTACGGAGGTCTAGAAATAACTATTTCACATTATTATATAAACATAACAACAATGTGTCTATCCAAACTTTTGACCATTTTTCCAATAGTATATACCCCAAGAAATAAATTTGGTAAATAATTCCTCAGGGAAGCATCTTTACAATCTTAATAATCGCAAATTAAGAATATTAGAACCCGTCATTTTGACTGGTCCCGTAAACCTAGTGTTAAAAATATAGGATACCAATGTATCACACTCCTTAAGTGTATCGAAGAGAGTTAAATTTACAATTCCTTTTAAAATAATAGCAATTATTAAGTGAATGATATGTCTTATTAATAATTAATGTCTTAATGTCGTTAATGTCTTAATAATAATCTTCTTATCAAGAATGGACTTAGGCCACTTTCAAAATAAGAATCTGTATCATTCTCTTAACCAGCTAATTTCTTTTCTACGAAATCTTTGTGATCTTAAATATATTAGTTACAATTTGCTTCAGAATGGAAAGATAACGAAATAGAAATGTAATCATTAAAATTGTTAGCTTGATTTTTCTCGGAAATGGACCTAGGCCACTTTCAAAATAAACGGCTCATATATTCTTTATTTCTTGTGAACTTTTGCAAGAGAAGTCGCGTGACGGCAAGGAAAATCTATTTCCTTCAACCGTTGTATTGTTATACCCTGGAAAAGCCGCGAATGTGGCGGCGCGGTGAATTCCCATTTGCAAGACAGGAATGTTTATCAGTCCGGTCGTTACGCGACAGATATTGAATGGTACGATGAGTCATACGTTTTATCGCGATACCTGAAAACTAGAAAGACGTCGATAATTTCTTAATAATGTATTGGTCAGAGCGGTAGCAAGAGACGTAGAAAGAGAAAGAGTTACACTTTAACAGTGAAACGGAAGTATTAGTCATGATATAGCTGTCCGATATCGGTATCTATTTATAATGTTGCTACACAAAAACAACTAAGCAGAAACTCTCGAAACGATTGTTCATCTTTAGCATGTCTAATCGCTGTTTCCACTACTTCTGCAATATCCGTTTTCTGGATGTGTGCTTCGAAGAACAGCAGATTAGGAAATGATACCTATACGAGACGAGGCAGTGAGGTACTGGACAAGGTATACATATAGTATCCCATTTCATTAGTCAAGTCGTAACATAGCAAAAGTGTCGGAAAATGTTCCGCTAAAATTTGTCGTTTATATTGAAAAGATTGAATTAAAAATTCCCAATTTTATATCGAGTGTATAAGCTTTTAGATCAAGGCTTTCACATGAAGGCCACCTTCATCTTTTTAAATGACACTTTGTATTTTTGACTTGAGAGTATTACAGCCCGTGTCAAGACGAATTCAACAATCTAGTATACCATGACCTTCGGACGACCATTTTAAATGGAGTGCCATTTTAAAAAAATGAATGTGGCCTTGACAATAATAAAAAAGAAATTCTCGAACTTTTCTTTTATTGCAATGTGTACAGCCAATCGAAAACTGATCAACTTTTGTTTTTTGTCACGTTATCGCAAGTACAGTGTTTTATCGATATAATCGCTATCCCGTCACAGGGATAGTATTCTTTGACTTTTGCCGAACGTAGATAAGGACAGCCGAGCTCGAGAAGCTCGGTCACCGAGAAGTGTAAACATAACTAATCTGAATTTCTAACTTCTTTATTTTTCATTATTTTTTTATGGGACTTCGAAAAACGTGTTCGTGGCATTTTTCTAATGCAAAATCATACCAAATATGATATAATTCCGATGATATTTACTTGTAAATGATATTTACTTTAATCGCCTATTACAAGTAAATATCATCGGAATTATATCATATTTGGTATGATTTTGCATTAGAAAAATGCCACGAATACGTTTTTCGAAGTCCCATAAGAAAATAATGAAAAATAAAGAAGTTAGAAATTCGGATTAGTGTGATCTCACCGATATACTCGAGCCGCATGATATCATACTTCTCGGCGACCGAGGCCTCTCGAGTTTCACGGCCCCTCAAGGTGGTATACCCCGCAGTAGTGGGGATAGATATGGGACATTTACAGGCCAGACTTTTGGGACATTTATGGATAAAATACTGTACTTGGAAAATCGTGAAGAGTGTTAGGTGGGACACCCTGTATGTGTTTAATAAAAAACAATCGACTCAATTAATCAATCGAGCACCTTTGAAACCGTTGACGATTTGGATGTTGTTTTAAATAATAGAAAGATGGTTTATGGAGTGCATAATTTGACTCGAGTAGTTTGTCCGTAGGTGCGTGCATTGAGATCGTATGGAGGTCGACGTTCTTTTGTAGATATGATCGTATAATTTTTAATCTCCTGGTCGATGCAAATGTTGATCTTCTTCTGCAAATTACACGTACTTTATTTGCATGCGTACTTTCGCATGAATTTTACTGAATTCGTGAAATATTCTGAAATAATTAATTCTCGAAAGTGATTTTGAAGTACTTGCTCGATTGCCTCGTATCGTAATGCATTTCCAATGTTGGACTACTGATTATTTTATTTTGAATTCACACGACACCGTCGATACGTGAGTACTGAGTCATAATTTCTACGTATAATTAGCGACACTTCATCTGGTGTTAAACACAAAGAAAACACGTCTCTTTGCGATCATTTCTTCCATCACTTGGTCACCGCGTGATGCATTTCACTCGAAGGGTACACTCGAATGCATGCTGAAAATTCAAGGGAACCTATCAGAGTTGTCATTAAATGATTATTTTAGTCATTATGATTGATTAATTAGTATTATATAAAAAGGAATTCCCAATTTAATTCAGAATTGAATCTTTAAATTGTTCAACAATTACACCTACTATTACATTAAATTTTTCATTTGATTTAAGATTAGACTTAATTTAATGCAAGATTATAAATCCCGTTTGTTTGTTTTGAATTAAATCTACTATAAAATTGAATTTTTAATTTTATCCGGAATAAAACGTCAGTGGAGATTATTGTTTAAAAACAGACATTTATTTGTGGGAACAATAATGAGCTTAAATTAAATTTAGAGTACTAATATCTGATAAACCGTCATAGATCCTTACAAAGGAAATCGGATTTAGATTAGTTCTTAATGCGAAGTGACGCGAGGGATTAGCACCGGCGATATCAATCACTATGACTGATTGCTGTGTCTTTTGCAACGGTAATCAACATTCCTTTTTGTTTTCCTAATTCCTCTATTTCTTTTAATCAAAATTCTCTTGAAAGACTTAATTCATTAGTTGATAAAATCGGGAGTAGCATCAATAAAACTAATACAGTAACAATGATATAAATATATTTCGCAATAATTAAATTCTAGTTTACATTTACAGATCCGTTGAAATAATCTTGCCAGAGTTTCAAATAGAAACAGAAACTACAAAGATACAAACTATTAGGTTATCCCAAAAGTTTCTTTCGGAATGTGTCCCTTTAATGTTGCTAAATAAATACAAACAATGCGATAATCTTTATGTTAATGTTTTAGTACATCCTGACATGAATTTTCATTATGTGTGCACGAATCGAAAACCAACTTTTGGGACAACCTAATATGTATTTATATAGCAATATTAAAGGAACACATACCGATAGAAACTTTTGGGACAACTTATGATGAATCCCCTTTCTAACAACTTTGTTTATCCTACGGCTTGTTATTTATAACAGCCCAATTACATTGTTATTTAATATAATAAGTTTTCATTATGTTGGTCACTATTGATGGTTATTTAATATCACCAGGATACTATGATATACATACATGCAGTTAAAAATGGCGTTTTCACGGTTTGAAATAACCGCCAAATATCGATTGGTTTGTGTTTCGATCTACTGATTCTGATTGGTTCTGTTTTTATTGGCTTTGCGTTTCTGCTTCGATAGCTTGTGTGACGGCATGGCAATAACACGTGTTTACAGATTTCAATTTTGTTTTTAATAATCTCATAAAGCAAGTGACTGATATGATACAGAATGTTGATACGGAAATACAATCCAATTTCATTACAATAATACTTGAGTCTTTTGTTCAATTTCTTCAGACGCAGTTTTCTTCTTTCTTGAGAATGATCCACATATGGATCGAAACGTTGAAAGTCTAATTTAACCTGGAAAATTTGCTTTTTTTCTAATTATATGATCGAACCGTTGCGCCGAGAACACTATTACATCATTTGTTTAACAATCAGGGCCGGACTAAGCCAGCGCGGGGCCCGTAGCAAATGTAACCAGGAGGCCATAGGTTTTGCATGACAATATCATAAAAACAAGAAAAAATGAATGACTTTTTTATTTTAGCAAAAACTTCTGTAAACGGTAGCCAGGGCTATTACACAATTTTACAAGGTGAACATTTTCTGCTGCAAGCGCGGGGCCCCAGAAGCGCGGGGCCCGTAGCATTTGCTGCTCCTGCTACTGGGCTTAATCCGGTCCTGCATACGATCGATGATAGAAGAATATTTTGGGACAACCTAATACAAATAAATATTAAAATCTTTGTTATCTCAGTACCGCAACAACTCCATCAAGAAACGTCATTCGAAATGACGTTTGAACGTGACGCCACAAAATCCCCCAACAGTATATCACCAAAGTCATATTCCCATCGCCTCGTAGCACTTCTTACAAAAGGTTAAGGCCACCGTGGCCACCCCCGCAGGAGAACTGTTCAGACGTCTTCGAATCCTCGAACGTTTCCCCGAAACGGCGAGATCACCTGATCGTCACTGGCTTCTAGGTTATTTAAACCCATTGTTCCTAATTTCGAGAAGTCTCTCGCCTTCCTGCGTCTCGCCGGTATGACGACAACAACAAGGCCTGGCTGTTCGTGTCCCGTTCGAATTCCAACGCGAGCGGTCCGCGATTGGTCGGGTTTGTTCAGCCCGTCCAATCGGTTCTCTCGCAGCGATGGCGTCACGACGGTCGGACATAAAACCGGGACGCATGCCATCATCCGGCTCAGACCCGAGTCGGCTGTGCGATGAGCACCAGGTAGTCGCCAGTGAGTTCTGCTCGCGCTGCCTTCGGTAGTGAGAGAAGCCGGGTAGGCTAGTGTTGGTAACAGCGGAGCGATCGAAATACGCTCTGTTGACAACTCAGTGTCACCCACGCCGAGGATTCCCAAGCTAGTCAGCGGTGGCAACTTGCGAGAAACGACAGGAGAATATCCTCGCGATGAAATGACCAAGTGAGAGAGACAGACAGGCAGATATAGAGGAAGACAGAAGGAGAGGGAACAAAGACTGTGTTGGCAGTGTTTTGTTTTTTGTTCGGCGGTGTACAAAGAGGAGAGTCTCCGCTCCCGGAGAGTTTCCAGACCCGTAAAGCTGACCGCGTTGCATGTTAAACTCTCGAAGCTGTACCTGAGATACGAAAGAAAGATGGTCGGGAGCAACGGGACGATGATCGCGATTCGCCTTGTCCGCAGCAAGTTGCGGAAAAGGGAGGATCACTCGAATGCCGTGCACCCGGAGGCAACCGTCGTGCAGACGGCGACGTCGCCGATCTCGACGATCGTCGCGTCCTCGTACTCCGTCGAGGGATGCTGCACGCAGATGTCGACCACGACGACGTCCACCGATCTGGGTAACACGCCAGGAGAACAGGACAACGTGTACGCGGCGAACGGAACCGCGGAACAATTCGTATGGCAGTTTCCACCGCCTTATCCACCGCCTCACTCACCGGCGCAGTACGCGTTGTGCAACGGCCAGGTTGGTACACCTTTTTGCTTTTTCTCTCTCCTTCTCGTCCTTGTTCTTTTCAAAAAAACCGCGGAATTCCTCGGTGAGCCGTGTACGACGCTCGTAACGATCCATCTCGAAAGCTTTAGAGTCTCTTCGGGTGGACTGTGTTTGTTATAAATGTTATAAATCTCCGTCACAAAAGAATAACAAATGTCGTATTTCCGAAGGTCCCTTCCCAACGGAACCCACCTCGGACACTCTTGACGGTTCTTTATGTTCTTCTCGAAAATCACACGGTTCCCTGTGATCAATCAGTAGAAAAATGATCGTCGGCTGATCCCTTGTGCACAAGTGGAGTATGTGCGAATTATTCGTTCATACAGCGCTTAGTTTTTTGAGGTAATCAAGTCCGATGCTTGTGGTTTTGTTTCCTGTGTTTAATTTTAACACTAGGTTTACGGGACCCGTCAAAATGACGGCTTCTAATATTCTTAATGTGCGATTATTGAGATTGTAAAGATGTTTCCCTGAGGAATTATTTACGAAATTTATTTCTTTTGGAATACATTATTGGAGAAATGGCCAAAAATTTGGATAGACACATCCTTGTTATGTTTATACAATAATGTGAAATAGTTATTTCTAGAGCTCCGTAAACCTAGTGTTAAAAATACGTGTCGGGCGTACATTGTGTACAAATCGTTCGCAAGACTATTCGCGATGATTCGTGGGAAAAAGCTGTTAGGCAATTATTCGTTTAAAAGTGAGGGCAAAATTGGTGGATTACCGCTTTGTCGCGCAACGATTTCTATTCGATGAAGTTTAAAAATTCGCAACGGTCTTTTCTAAGTGTTCTCAGAAGTCCCGTGGCCCTCGATAAATCTTAGTAAATAGTGGTATCTAGCGATTCCTCGTAAAAAGCTGAACAGACAGTTTATGGGACATTATTTTCTCACGCAGAGTTTCGAGAAGATCGAATTAGCGTCGACTCGGTTACAACGTCTTCTTTATTCCTTCTTTTCTTCTTCTCTTATAATCCCGAAGCCTTGTCTCTCTCCTCTCTGCTCCTTCGTCCAGCTGCGTCGACCAGTAGAGCCAGTATTACCAGATTTCACTGGTTTTATCCCCTACTCGGCAGGATAACTCGAGGATTCTAACCGCCATTTATATTTCGCTCGGCCAGCCTAATTTTCATCTCTCACGGTGGTAGAAAGTTCGCTCGAGCATGAAACACGCCGATCCCGACTTTACATCATAATACAACGGTCGTTAGGACACTGAACCGTGATCGGTGGGGGAGAGAAGGCTTATTGACAAGTGGAAAGAAGCGCGGGCTTTTTGAATCTGTCTCGAACACAAATACGGTGTACCATGAAAATTTCAATTTCGAATAATCTAATATTGACGCTTGTTTACGTCGGTGTATTTATAGACTGTTGTGGATCGATAGATCAAAGGGTTACATTTCAATTAGACCTTGCTATTAGATTACAGCAAACTCGACGTTTAATGAAAATAAAATGTATGCGTTAAAAGCGAATAGTAAACGAAAAGTAATCAATGAACAATAAGGGATGTATAGCTAAAAGTTTTCGTAAAGAATGTTCTCATGAATGTATTACCCGATCGGGTGATACTTTTACATAAGAACATTAGTGGATATCGTTATTTTTAAATATGTCTGGTATTTTGAATAATAGAGATAATTTTATTTTGCATAATGATTTATAGTCTACTTGTATTTGCATACTACGTCAAAGTTGATGTGCATAAAGCGATATAACCTAAACATTAATAGAGAGATAAAAAGAGAAATTCAAATACTGCCAAAAATTTTTAACCGGAAGATCGGGGCATTGTCTCTTTTAAATGTTTCCTATTTTAAATATTCCATAACATTTTGTGAAG
>CM052248.1:1227442-1246308 GCA_028455795.1 Lasioglossum marginatum
CTTAAGATTCGTCTACAAAAATTTCAAATTGCATAAAAGTCCGCAGTTTAATTATAAATATCTGTTTTGAAAAAGGAGGTTATATTTCCTCAAAAATTGGGCGCGTCGATTGAACAAATTTTACAGACCCGCATCCACCAAACATTTATTGAACAGTGTTTCATCGTATACCCTGTGATTACTGATCTGTGTGTTTGCCGTATACTAACTTCTTTCCTCGCAAGTGTTCATTGTCAGTCGTTTACCGGACACAGCTAATACGCGGAAAACGGCTCAATAACTTGAACTCGTTTGTTCGGCCGACGTAACCGTTAACGTCATTCATTACAGCTGTTAATTCGACGTTCAGCGTACACACAGTTTGGCTTCCCGCGAAGCTGAGTATGATCACATTCGTATTCGTCATTTTCCTTCAGAATTTTTCCTCGTGCGGTGTCCCATTTACGGCGACATTTTTCTCAATTTAAGAAACTGATTTTAAAACACTTTTATATGGTTTTAAGTACTGCTTTCATGACTGTCGAATTGGGATCCCAATCTTGTGCAAATTAAAAAATGAAAGGGATCATTACATAGAATAAAAAAATCGATTTTCTGTAATCTTTCCATTTCTTTCTTTATGATAGTTCGTTTATTTTCGTTGAATTAAATTTTCCGAATGTCAGTTCGCATGGAAGGCATATGTTATTTTGGATAAAAAGAATTTAGTTTTATTCAATGTTACGTTACCAGTAATTCAATGCTCACTGTTAGCTCACTGTTCGTAACATTACCACGCGTGTTATGTAATACTATATATTAAAGCTGTCTGGAGAATGATTTTTAGTTTATGTAACGATTTCGCAAATGAAATGTTGGAATTCGCTTGAAGCGAAAGCGATAAACATATCGACGTAAAAATGAGTGGCTTTGTCTAACAATGTTTGAAGAATTCGCTGAAATAATAATCTTGCGGAAAGTTATTGCACGTCTGGCAACGTGCCCCAGAAGAATTGCTGTGATAACAATAAATAATGTATTGCGCGAGTGTGGCCACCGTTTCAACTGAAATAGATAAACTGTATAAACGAGAAGTGGCAGCCTGGCAAAAGTATGAATTTTCTTAAGAGAGAAAATGTTTCTAATTTTCTGCACGGAGGAAAGTGAAGTACATATGGCATCGTAGGTCAGAAAAATATATAGGGGAACGTTCAATACGTACAAGCTGGTAAAGTTTGATATCGATATCTCTAACCGTTCCGTAGTAATCTGGTCTGCAATTCAAAAATTGCAGTTGCGAGAAAGACGGCTTCATATTATGTGGGGCACACGGTATACCTAAATCGCAATAACTTCCTTTAAAATAAAATGTCGAATTTCTCGAAGATATTACAACATATTTCAAAAACCTTTTGCATTCGAATAAACACGAAATAAAACTCCATAAAAATTTTTATTCTTTCGTATGAAATTAGCCTAACTATGCCCTGGGGGCACATGTGACGCTGCCTTTCAAGGTCAGTAGCATTGCCAACCTTTCAGATTCGCGTACAGTATATTAAATTAATCTTTCAATGATTTTTCAACTGACTAATATTGGCATACTAGCTGATATTTAACTGGCGATAATACAACAAAAATATCTATTGTCTACGTGATGGATAATATCGTTCACAGCGTCACTAAAAATATATTTGTACGTTGCGGTCTGCCTCGTAAAAAACAAGAAGAATTCAGTATAGAGTTCCATCCAGAAATCGTCTAATAATTCGACCGCCTATTAAGATATATTGAAACAAAAACATGGGCGATTTTAAGAACCAATAAAAAGATGATGTCGGCACCACAAGATGTTTTTTACAATACAGTCAAAATGGCAACTGAAATTCTTGCGAATTTTAGATATATAATTAAAATATATTCGAATTAAAGTTATAAGTAGGAATGTAATTCCTAGTATAACATGTAATCCATGAAATCCGGTTGATATAAAAAAAATTGAACCAAAAATTCCATCGTTAAAAGTAAATGGAGCTTCTGAATATTCAATTATTTGGATAAGTGAAAAATAAATTCCTACTATAATAGTAAAAGTAAGGGGTATTATAGATTTTTTTTTATTATTAATTAATAAATTATGTCTTCACGTAATAGCAAATCCTGAGGAAATTAAAATAATAGAGTTTAATAATGGGATATCATAGGGGTTAAATATTACAATATTTTTAGGTGGTCATGTTATTCCAATTTCGATTCTTGGCGCAATTGCATTATGAAGATATGTTCAAAAAAAAGAAATGAAAAAGCATAACTCTGAGATAATAAATAAAATTATTCCTAGTTTTAATAGTTTCCCTAAGATCGCGATCGTATATATTCCGACCAGAGGCGTGAAGTGACCGAAATGAAAATAAATCGTTTGAAATTTCATTTGAGAACATTACCGCCATTCCCGTCGCTGTGAAAACAGAGTGTCGTGCTGTCTGGCGGGTCACGCGGCGTGGCATGGCAGCGAATTTGGCTGGCCCCGGTCTAGTCGGTTGACTTTTATCGTCTGTCGCGTCCGTGACGTCGCTCGGGCGATTTTCTTCGCCTTAGAAAACGTCGTCGGCCGTTTTTCGACGGATAGACGACGACGACGCACTTAAAAACCCGCTTTCGCCCCTCTGGCTGGCTCTAAAAATAGCGTGGGTGGGCGGTCGCTGCCGTTTGCCAAACAACTAGTACAGGGTGCAGCTGTCGGCGAAATAATGCGTCTATCCTTGACGACAGCCAGCATTTCTATATAGCGTACGACAGGAGATACGGTTCGCCGGGAAATGTTTTCCTTTCGAATTTATGTCCTCGATGGAGATCCGCTTTTTTTTTTCCAAGCCATCGTGTATACACCTCCCTACCGTCGCGGGTTACCTTCTCCTTCGTTCCACCATAGCATGTGTCTTTATGCTAGGACAGCCCTGGCCTCTGACGATCGTTTTCGCAACCCGCCACCTGGATACACGATGTTTCCCACTTTTTCGAGACGGGCACTCTTTCTCTCTCTCTCTCTCCCGCGTTCGCTCAACTATTTCTATCCTCGACCAGCCTATAGTCACGCCGTTATTCTTCCGGAACCCTCGCCTCTGCTATAGCCAGGGCCGGATTAAGCCCAGTTGCAGGAGTAGCAAATGCTACGGGCCCCTGGGGCGCTTCTGGGGGCCCCGCGCTTGCAGCAGAAAATGTTTACCTTGTAAAATTGTGTAATAGCCCTGGCTACCGTTTACAGAAGTTTTTTGCTAAAATAAAAGGTCATTCATTTTTTCTTGTTTTTATGATATTGTCATGCAAAACCTACGGCCTCCTGGTTACATTTGCTACGGACCCCGCGCTGGCTTAGCCCTGGCTGTCCTTACGCTACACTCTCGTTTATATTTGTTCCTACCGCTCAGGATAACCGTGACGCCTTCGCGAAATGAGAAAATCTGTTTTAGTTTTTATTTTTCGTAGCATTGAGTAGCAGAGAGTCCAAGAAAATTCACGAGGTACTTCGAAGTGCGTGAAACGTGTCGAGTCCGCCAAATAAATTACCCGCGCATTACCGATTCCAGTTTCGCTGGTCTGCTTCCGGACGAAGCTGACTCGTCGGTTTGAAATGCCACAGGATAGTACAATATAACGTGATATAATCGTTTGCGCAACAGAGTCACGAAAGTTTTGGAGAATCGTGTGGGAGAGGATGCTATCGAATAGCAAACGTTTCTGGCCGGTGTATACGTTGGACAAAAGGTTCTCGAAAGGTTTTTGAAGTGACGAGTATCGATGGGGATGGGACTTGACATGAAAGCCAAAATTCATCGACGAGGATAAAGGAGAGGACGTCGTTGAACGTTCTATCGACGCGAACGTCTAAAAAGGGAAGGATAATCGAAAGAAAGAAACTGACTGCTCGAGCTTTTAGAAGCTGAAGAAGGTGTCTCGTGCGGATCTCTGCTACAGCTGACTAAGGATAAATCATTCGCGTTATTCATCGTGCGAGAACAGTTGAACGGCAGCTTGATAAAGCCGCTATTAATTCACTGTTAGAATGAAATCCACTTATCCATTTATTAGACTGGTTTATATTCGCATGTCTAATAAATCCATAAAGTCTATTTGTGTGTTGTCTGGGAACTTCCACATAAACGTGTGGATCATGTTACTTCCGCTATAGTTGAGTCACTTGCGGAGCCAGCCGCGACCCCATGTTTTTCGAACGTACAGTCACGGCCACGTGTAGCCACGCTATCAACTGTACGATGTATATCGATTACCGCGATTTCTTTTTCAAATTTCTATCCAACAAATGAAAAACGAATCGAATCGGCAAGCTCGGTGTCTTGTGATTTCCAAGAATCTTTCTGGAATCGAGAACGAGGAAATGTGGCGCCGATTGCCGCGAAATTGTACCGGGTGGCTAATCATTTCCGCAAACTAGTCATTACATTGTTAACGAAATTGTTCCGACCTTAGACCGGCACTTGAACGGTTTCTTTTTTTTCGTCGAAATGGATCACTTATCGTCGTTTCGGTGACGCAGTCGGCGCTACGTACGACTACGCTATTAAAAACAAATTGCCCCGAGTGACATTACTATTCTTTCGATCGAATATGCTCGCTCGAACGCGCTCGCGTCACGGCGCGGTAATCCGCATTGTTCTTTTTCTTCTTTATCTCTACGACTTCATAATTACGAGCAATCAACTTTACGACCGCATTGTGTTTCCCCGGAAAATCGTAAAAATGTTTTCGTACTCGCAAGCGTTTTTTCTTGTCCTTATGTTTACCGAGAGCTACGGGAAACGTTGATGAGTACATATTCGCAGTTGTAGAGGGTGGCCGGAAAGTCGCTGGAAGCCTTTGAAATTTGTCAAGTTATTTCGTTTCGAGACGGTCTAGTCACTTTTGGGCCATCCTGTATTATATTTGTTGAACAGTGATTACCTTAAAAGACACCTGAGGAAAAACAGTCGAATTGAAAGTGCAATAGAGTTTCACATATTTGGCCTTCTCGTACTGCTATTATTTGTATAATTATTATCATAGCGAGCTTGGTAAATTAAAGGGGTCTTCTGGTCTGGAATAGGGCTGTTGCTTTTCCGAAGCTTCGAAGGGTCGAAGGATTCGAAGGAACGAAGGGAACAGGTCCCATGGAAATCACCGACACAAATTTCCCCGACACAGTTTTCACCGACTCCAGATTTGACCGACAATAACTTTGGCCGACAACGCCTTTAACCGAAAACGACTTTAATCGACAACGATTTTGACCGACAACGAATTTGGCCGACCACGAATTTGGCCGACCACGAATTTGTCCGGCAACGAATTTGTCCGACCACGAATTTGTCCGGCAACGATTTTGACTGGCAATGATTTTGACCGGCAACGACTTTAGTCGACGACAGTATTATGTTACTGTTGGTTATTACTGTCGTCGGCTAAAATCGTTGTCGATCAAATTCGTTGTCGATCAAATTCGTTGTTGATCAAATTCGTTGTCGGTCAAAATCGTTGTCGATCAAAATCGTTGCCGGACAAATTCGTGGTCGGCCAAATTCGTGGTCGGCCAAATTCGTTGTCGGTCAAAATCGTTGTCGATCAAAGTCATTTTCGGTTAAAGGCGTTGTCGGTCAAATCTGGAGTCGGTGAAATGTCAGTGAAAACCGTGTCGGGGAAATTTGTGTCGGTGATTTCCATGGGACCCAAATTAAAGGGGTCTTCTGATCTGGAATAGGGCTGTTGCTTTTCCGAAGCTTCGAAGGGTCGAAGGATTCGAAGGAACGAAGGGAACCTCGAAGTGCCCGAAATTTCAATGTCAAGATTTTCGATAAATAAAAATATTAAGGGGCAATGTGACATAACTAGAAATAAACTAGAATCTAACTAGATTTTGGGTCGAAAAGTGGGTCTGCGAAAAACGGCTTTTTGTCCTTATACGAGCTGCACAAAGATGAGATTCATTTGATAGAGGAAGATTAAATACAGCGCGCTCTGATCATGATATCAGTCAAAAAGTTTTTTAGAGACAGAAAAATACATTGGAATCTGCTGGTGATTTTCTCGATTTTTGCTCCACTTTTTTCTGTCTCTAAAAGACTTTTCTAACTATCAAATGAACCTTTGATCTTCCTCTATCAAATGAACTTTTGTGCAGCTCAAAATATGCTCGTGTAAGGACAAAAAGCCGTTTTTCGTAAACCCACTTTTCGACCCAAAATCTAGTTAGATTCTAGTTTATTTCTAGTTAAGTCACGTGGGTACCATTGCCCCTTAACACAAAAATTAAATTTAAAAAAAGGAACTACGTTTTTCTTCTAATAATTTACAGTACTACGGAGGTTCGATTCTGATCGCCTTCGAAGTTTCGAAGCTTCGAAATCTCCGACCTTCGAGGGAAAGTAACTATAGTCTGGAACTTCAAAAAATTCATTTCTTAAAAGCTAGAAACTTTGAAGCTTGAAATGAACGGTGTGACTAGAGCACTAGTTAATTGAATGGCGGTCTAAATGCAAAATAATTAATTTGAGGTTATCCGTTGTGTTCTAGGATACTCTTGTGCACGCGCTGCCGTCGGACAGGCCTGGATTCGCGAAGGGGATCCGCAAAAACATCGGGGGGGCGCTGGCGTCGCCTGGTTAAGCGGAAGCCGGAAACGGAGACTTGTGCCATTCCTCCTGAGCTGAAAGACCAGCTGAAGACGATTTACGTCTACTGATCATCGAACCGTTCATTAACCCCTTGCCTAAAAACAGGAGAAAATTTATATCTATCATACGCCTATACTATTCCCCAATAGCTGTACATTAACAAAACCGAAATAGAATTTTATATCGGTTGAAAGGGAATCATTGACATGCATTTTCATCAGAATCCGTTCAGAATCTTCATCGCGAGTCGGACACGATATTGTAAGGCAAGGGGTTAAAACCGTTGTCGGTTTCGTCAGACGTGACTTCCACTCAATCAATGTTTTCCTGTACGTATACCGAGAAGGAGGGCGAAGATGTACAATAAAAAGAGGATCGGAGTACGCGACGATACGAAGCAGAATACGACACCCGAGCGACGTTATGGGACATCGACATCATAAAGAAGAAGAGGGCGAACATAAAACGAAAGAGAACGTGTGGAGCTTTAACGCGAAAACATATCACAAAGTGCCTAAAAACTGATAAACCATCTGACCACATTGCATATTTTTGCATAGATATATATATATATATCTGTAGGCATAGGTTGCGGACAATTGGCAGTTTAACTGTCGCCGAGTTGATCGAAAGAGAGAAAACGACACGCATAAAAGATCCCGGTCAATCGACAACCGTTTTCGTTTGGATTGTAACCGTTTGAGTTTAAATTGTCGCTCGATGCCTCGTACGCAGACCGATTGGCGATTTGTTTATGCGAGAGACGAGGCAGGGTTGTTTGTATAGAGGTTGTTTTGTATCTGCGCGTGCGCACTCGATTAAAGAGTTTCGTTTAGAGAAGCAGGACGACGGCGTCGAGAACCCCATGAGACTGAAATGTAAAATGTACGACAAGACAAGTTTACCCTAGCTGCTTTTGTGTACGTTTTTACATGATTAATAGGAGAAGAAAGTCGCTTTTCAATCGTTAGTATTAATGTATACCTGAGACAATGAACGACCGTCGGAGCTGCCCTAAGCTGCTGCGTCCTGTATGCCCGTTATGGCAGCTCTGTAGCTGAGACCGTAGCCGTGCGCGCTCCCTCATGGTTGTTCGCGGTTACGCGAATCTGGAAACCAGGCTTGAGCATTGCTTTAATAGTATATTTAGAAAATAGAGACTCGCATTATTTTATCTGGTTGGCTGTTTAAAATAATTCTATATCAATCTACTTCGCATGAAAATGATTTTACCGTGGACTATTTCATTGTTCGGCTCAATGAAATAGCTTCTTTGTTGACAGAACTTTTCGTTTTAATCCAGCACAATGTGCCCAAGCCTGTCGAGAAACTAACCGAACGGTACAACGAAGTAATTAGGTGCAAACAGTAGCGCGAACAATGTTCTACAATCCTACCATTAATAATTATGATATAATTTTCTTGAAATCTCAAGATGATCCATTTGAAAGCCGCGAAGTGAAAGTAACGAAACTGGAAAGAATTATACTACAGTACGTCTTTAATCGTCAATGAAAAACCTATAAAAAGAAATTTGAATTGGAATAGCTTCCACAGCTTTTTCGACTGAAATCCCGTACAGTGGATTACAGCCTGGCCCCCGAAACTCGCATGTGCCGGTTACGCAGTGGCGGATTAAACTTTCCAAGGGCTCGCAACTTGACATTTCATATGAAATAATTTTTTAGATAGAATCCGCCACTGTTAGCGTAACAAATAGGGGAGCGCGAGACGGCAGCGACGCAGCATTTTGTAGATATTGTAACATAGACCGATCTAAGATTTGTTAATAATTATTCGACGGCTCATATTGAGCCTGTACTACAGCGCTGATTATGGTATTTTACTTGTATTGTTGTATGAAGCAATACTGTGTGCTGGAACGCGGCCATTCGATAGTGGCAGCGGCGGACCGTGCATTCAGAATACGTAAAATTCTATATTTCTAAAAGGCAAGAAAAAAATACCTGAAATAATATCTTATTTATATTGAAATTTGAATGATACTAAAATCGTCATCTCTGGTCCCAACTACACTATAATTTCCGGGGCCGTGGAATTTGCATATTCCCAGAAACAAAATACCTCGAACGACGTTTTATTTATATTCGAGTCTCGTTGATGACAAAACCGTAATTTGTTGTCACGGGGCCTCCGCTGTGCGTAGGTCCGTCGCTGGATAGTCAAGCTATTCGTTTCTGTGTTAAGCATACCCCCGCACGCGTGGCTTTTGCGCAATATCGATAATTTATGCGGATCGAACCGTCGAAAAGACAAACGTGCGCATTACCCAGCGCCAATTCGCGCAATCTTCGCGCGTGACATTTGAATTTCGTGCGTCGCAACGCTGTAGAGTTGTACATAATGTCGTAGCATCACTTCGTTCGGCGGAACGGATATTTTAAGGATCAATGACGTGCCTACATCCGTGTATGATAAAATGTTGTTTTTTTTTTTTTGTAAGGATGAAACTCAGGTGGAATTCCGTATCCATCAGCTAGTCACACGATACTAATTGTTCGAGATGAGAGATAACGTGTATTGTATACCTTTCGGAGCAGCTTGAAGTTTTCCTCGCGAATACCTGTCTGAATACAACAATATCGAATAAAGTATTCAAAAGGACGTACGGGCTTTTATTTCATGCCATTGTTGCCAGTGTTCTGTGTATGATTTCAGTGAAATTTTTCATTCTATGCACTCGAATCTCTTCGAATTCGAATCTCTTCGAACTCTTGATGGGGCTAAAATATATTTCAGATCGAGGTCGAAGGGTTTCATGGAGGAGGCCATAGAAGAATCGTTCCTTCAAAAGGAGTAATATGTAAATCAAAAGTATTACGCCATTTCCAAGTTGAGATGGACTTACGGTTTTTAAACACAAGTAACTTAATGTTTCTTTGTAGAAAATCACAGACTCCACCAGCAAAGAAAGTTCGTTCATATCAAAGGACCTTCATATGTTTGCCACGTGACCGTATATAAGATACGCGTCAGATAATGTGCCTCGTGAAATCATTTATCTGAAACATTTCTTAGTTCCGAAGATATTCGACAGGATCGGTTTAAATGGATCCCCTGTATATATGCATATAATTTCAACGAAATTTTCCTGTATATAGTATATCGGTATTATTTTATTAAGAAGTTTACGCAATTGGACTTGAAGAGTTATTTTGGAAATAATCTTCGATGCAACCATTCTGACATCGATACGCATCGTATATTTGTTACGACAGTTCAAACTTTTCAAATCGAATTGACATCCAAACAAGTGAAGTTGATTATTTTTAAGAAATCGAGACAACCTACGCGCCATCTTTACCTAGTTCAAATTAGATTATATTATGATATAGTTATACTGAATTGTTATTTTAGTGAAGAAATGTTTAATTTTCTACGTTAATAAAGTTCTACAGGAGTTGAGTTTTGATTCTATGCATTTTTCTTAAGATTGTTTGGAAAACAAGACATCGAGAGACATTAGTTTAATTATATATATATGTATATAAATAATTAGAAAACCAGTTTCAGTAAACTATAGTAGATATTCAGATGTCGAACGACTTTTTCATGGAGAAACGGTAATGATGCACGGCCCTTTTACAGGTTAAAAATTGTGAAGAATGTAAAAGGCTTTTATAAAATGAGGAATGAAGTATATGAAACCGTATATCATTGGAAATCTTGATTTCGTGACGTAAGTGGCAAATCGATATTTGTTTTCAATAAAAATTAAAAAATAAACGTAATGAAATAGTTAAAGTAACTTGTTGTTTAAACTACTTTCGACTTGACTAGGACCCTGATTAATGTGCCTCTATGACAAGAAGTCACAATTGTACGTGCTTTATATGTTTATTGTTTCTAAAACATTCCTGATATAAATGAAGTATACAAAATACTCGATTCTTACTAATATGCACAAATTCGGACTGTATACGGACTGTCCGCAGATAGTCTGATTTGCTAAATGTTCTACTTTTCTTGAAGGACTTTAGTGAGAGTCTCCTCTATTTGGGCATGATCAGGGCCGGATTAAGCCAGCGCGGGGCCCGTAGCAAATGTAACCAGGAGGCCATTTTTTTAAAAACAAGAAAAAATGAATGACGTTTTTATTTTAGCAAAAACTTCTGTAAACGGTAGCCAGGGCTATTACACAATTTTACAAGGTAAACATTTTCTGCTGCAAGCGCGGGGCCCGTAGCATTTGCTACTCCTGCTACTGGGCTTAATCCGGCCCTGGGCATGATATATCGCAATGACTGGACAATCTCGTTTTACAACACCAGATACTTCTTTCTCGAAATAAAATGTTTAATCTTTTAATTCCGAGTGTAATTAATCGATTACAGAGGCCGTTCTCTCGATCATCTACGATACTATATCATCGGTACAAAAAATGGCTAAAATTAAGGTTGCGAATGGTTTCGATCAAAGCAATTTTTTCATAGAATCATAGATAGGGACAAATAGGGGTCGTATTAAAGTCGACTGTATTTTTTTTAATGCAATCGTACATTTTCGAATACGCTAAAATGTAACAAGCCATTTACAGTCAAGAATAATTAGTTGATGACATATTTTAAACAACACTGTTTGACTTTTACGTGACCCCTACGTGTACGTTTACATAAAAGTGATGAGATAAAATAGAGTTTTACTTTCAATTAGCTCTTTATTTTTAAAATTTCAATATTTCTTGATATATATATGTGAATTTATAAATAGTCAATATCTACTATAATGTTTGTAACACGTTCTCGGTAATTATTAATTAACAATAATTTTTTGATAGCTCTCCTTTTTGAAAATAAATATTAAATTTCGGTTTGAGCAAAATTTAAAATTGATGTTTATTGTAATGTAAGTTTACTTAGTAATAAGACAAAAATTATGTACAATAATACAGTGAACTTGAACATTTTTCGTTTTTAATATTTATTTTTATTATTATTGTTTAAAAATTGTTTCCGTTCAATACATCGCTATAATACCGTATCACGTGCATAATACCGTATGCATACAGAAATCATCTGCGGCGTAAAAAATAGAATTTCACATCCAATAAAATTCATACAGATTATTATATTGATAAATGTACAAAACAATTGTAAAAAGTAAGTGACTATATTGCACAACTTTCATTTCAAGAATTTATTTGGAATTGTCATCGTATGATGTATTAACCGAAAAATATAGGTTAGGTTACTCCTTTTCCTCCTTATTCACGCACCAGTTCAGGTCGTTACTGCCGTTACGCACTAAATATACTATGCTATTTTACTATGGCAAAGCAAAATATGAACGATAACCACGTTTTCAAGAGCATACATTATTGCTATTTTATGTTACACACTCATTACTAATTACAATTACAACCACGAGACAATTTTAATTTCAATCTGACAAAATTTTAGGTCAATTTTAAGTCTTTTAAATTTATGGAAGTATGGAATCCCACGGACACTTACAAAGCAGTTAATAATACTGTGTTGTAGTATATAGATTTTAGAAAAACATTGTTTTAAGCTACATGACGAGTCGCTTGACAATTGAAAATGATTTACAAAATTATCAACTGCATAAAAAGCCCTTATAAATATTCTATCAAAATTTCCGAGTAGTTCTACTAGTCAGGTGACTCGTTCTGTATATTTAAAATAGTCATTTACTGTTGCATCTTTATGTTGTTCATAAGCATTATCAAGCAACCTTGAAATAACCTTGGAAATGTTGACTTTACAGATATCTACAGACAATCATCCTACACAAGGTATAAGAGCGCATTTGCTACCCTGCGAAACATGGGTACTGTTGCACAGGATAATCCAGTAAAGTCTTCGATACAGAAGAAGCTGGTAGATTCATTCGATCCATCTCATCTCGAAGTGATTAATGAATCTTATATGCATAATGTTCCTAAAGGGGCCGAGACACATTTCAAAGTAGTTGTCGTGTCCGATAAGTTTGTTAACCAGCCGCTTCTCAAGGTGAGGATTTAAAATGTAGTCTTTTGCACGGCTTTGTGCGAAGTTATTTTTAGGTATAAGTCGGGAAGACTTGAGTTGTAATAAAAAATATATTCGGACGTGTACTACGATATGATCTTCGAATGAAGTAGAACTTCAAATGATATAATTCTTTTTAAATAGCGTCATCAAATGATAAATAATTTGCTGGAAGCTGAATTAGAGGGCGGAGTGCACGCACTATCGATAGTAGTAAGTACTTTCGAATTTTAACTAAAATTTATGCTACTATAGTTGAGTAATATTACTCGACTGAATTTTCTTACCGCCTCTTTTTAAAGGCAAAAACACCTGATCAGTGGGAAGACAACAATAAAGTCTCTCCAAGTCCAGCTTGTAGGGGTGGTTTCGGAAGATGAGATTCTTTGGTAAAGATCTTTCAATTTAGCTAATTAAAGATAAGAAACTAAGCTAATTCTCAGACAAAAACTCTCAAAAGAAACTTAGCAAGTGTTGTTAAAAAACATTTAATCGAAATCGTAAACCAAGAGTAAAAAAGAAAATAAAAGATTACATTAATGTCATAAAGCAAAAGTGTCCAGTCTTAGCTTTCCCTCGTTCTCTGTGAAATAGAGTACGTCAGCGAGAGATTGCTCTGCTATTGCCTCTTCTGCTCTGTCGTACATCTGCAAAGTACAATTATTTATAACTTACATAGTATCGCTTCAATCAGGCTTAAGTATCATATGCGTAATATATTTAAAGAGCAAAGATTCGAACAACATATTATCTTGAATTATTTAAATTTTCTACACAATAATGATAATATAATAGAAATAATAATTTATTTGCTTCTATTATAATAAAATGTGCTCGAGCCTGACATAGATCCTTTCCTTTTTGACTTGTATTTTACATACCCCTCTGAAAGTAACTTCCATGGGTGGGCATTTGAAATTAGGTCCAAAATTAACAGAAACTGTAGCACTTTTGTGGATAGAGACTGTAGGATAATATGCTCCTTTGTTGACATCCAGAAATGCTTCACCTTGACTGACGCCATTTTTATAAAATACAATCTTGCTGCCTTCTAGAGGCTTCAGAGCTTTCAGTGCTTCAGGTACCTGGTCCTTTTCTTCATAGTATAGATGACTTTTGAACTTCACTAGAGGCTGAGAAAAAATTCCTTGTGCATAATGTTTGCTCTTTCAAATCTGATCATCCTTTCCTCTGACATATTTTTCTATTAACAACTTTACTTACTCGATCTTTGTATGTATTAGGTAAGTGTGAAGCATCATGCGTGTCAGGTAGAACAATTAGAAACCCTAAAGTATCACCTTCCCCATAACTGTGACTGTAATGTTTGCCTCTACTCTCATGGAATCGTGTTCCTTTCCTGCAAACAAATACCTTCAACAATTATTCATTTGTTTTTTAAATATACGTTTAGTTACATAATTTATATGTTTTCAGTCATACGCTATCGAAGCAAATTATTCGAACAGTAAAAGCGAGACATGTTTATACCTAGATCTCCAAGAATATCCAAACTTGTCATAACCAAGCGGAGCTTGAAGATTAGCGTACTCTTGACCCCATCCTAATCTAGTAGCCGATCCCTCTGGCATCTCCTCTATGGTGGCCTCCCAGTACCATGCTCCCCTGCTCACATCTAAAAAACATACTAACATCAATCGAACATAAAATCTACATAGATCGAAGGTCCATAACAATTTACTTCACGTTTACTGCAATAATGAAAGATCTAAAAATTGGATCACAATTCTGACATACTATGAGTGGCTCTGACCATGCAATAGCCCTTTTCACCAGTGACTGCCAGCCTGTCCTCGGACACTCTGAGCTGCGGAGCTCTATCGTGCAGTGCTAGCAACACCGTACTTGGACTGAGACCTCTGTACAGCCATCCTGGGATTGGTTTTCCTGCCCAGTCACTGCTTTCGTCAAATTCCTGCGGATATTACAAATTTATCTATCACTGATCAAGGAAAAATGTAAAATAGTAATGTACCTGTCTGAAAGGGGCATGTGGATCGGGTTCTGCGAGGATGTATCTGTAGCCATCTTTGTTGAAGGGATGTTCTAGGGGATATCCATGCGCAGGTAATTTTGGTGCAGTCATATCCGAGCCTCTGCCTTTCTTGCCCGGGCCACTGCCAGCACCTTCTCCTGGGAACTTGCGCTTCGCATTGCGACCACGAAGCCCTCCACTAAGAGGCACTAAATGTTCCATAGTTATATTATTGAAGTAGAATACATTCGATGAGACTGCGGTTCGTTGAATTTAGATATATTGATGCAAGAACACAATTAATTAATTTTGAATACAATTTCACTTGTTCTATTTGTTACGTAACGGTTTCTGTAACTGACGTTCTCTGTTACATTTTAATGAGCAAAAAATGACACGATTCATTAAAAAGATTATTTGACTGTAAGCATTACGATTAAGCAGGTTGCTGTATGATATCACACCACTGATTATAGTCTTGATAAGATAAGAGCTAATCAAAATAAATAGAACGATTCTGAAAACATACTGAAAAATAGATGCATACTAAATGATTCCAGGTAATTGGATGTCATGATACCAGTGTTAGGTTAAATTTAGTATTTTGCAACAAGATGTAATAGTGTAAAAATAGACAATGTATGTGAATATAAATCATCTGTAATTGAACATTGTTGAAACGATGTCACTCGAAACGTTCGATATTAATTTTCTAGCAATGTAAAACACTGGAACTACTTCGTTAATTGAAAACAAAATATTATAGCTCTTGGTAATGGTTTCTGGAGGAAACAGATCTGCCATACAGCATGGTATAGTTAGGTTTTGTTTCAGACCATTAATTTTCTAAGAAACATTGGTACAGCTTTTACAGTTAAAGCAGGACAAATTCTTACATTTAAGAACTTAGCCCTCTTTCGAAATTTAATTTTTTAGTAATCGAGAAGAAAACTGATCATCTATATTTGGTGTAATTAACGTTAACGCTCACCAACATGTTGCACACCCATTTCAGTTACTTTCAAGTGGCCTCCTTTAATCATAGCCTCATAATTTGGTTTAATCATCAGCAAATCGGAACAAACCAGTCCAAATAATTGACCGTCTGAACTACTTTCATCGATAGTGAATAATGCACCAACGTCTTTCAATAGAGCCCTGTGTATCTGCATTAAAATCATCATCATTAGAGAAATAATGTACATACAAATGTACATACAAACGAACACATCAACTATCACATTAAAAAATCGTCGGTAATTTGTTTAGCGAAACAAAAGCTAAAAAGCCAAGATTCATTTACAGTAACTGTTATTTTTACCTGTTTACATCTTATAGGGTTGAATATTATTTATTACACTTAATATTACGGGACAAAAATTAATTTTATGAATGTAATATATGAATTATGCGATAGTTAATGTGTTAGCCTGACAATGCAAATATTATTTACAGTAGCGTGCCAAGATTGAGTGACTCTGCGAGGCATGGTAGTCATGCTATCCCAATGACATTCAATGAATGGAATAATATCCTTATCCTTATGAAAAATAATCCTCGATTCACTGTCTTTCTGCGCCATTTGTAGCAAATTCGCTATCGCTGTTACGCACATTTGTGGGAATGCTAAAAAACGAAATTTCTAGAATACATATGCAAAATGGAAACAATAAACCTGATGGACCCGTATAATCTTAACGACTCTCCTTACGTGCTTGATTTTTCTTGAAGCTCTCCAAACCGGTTGGAGAACAATTCTTACACATGAATATATAATTCATCATAAACGGTACTAGCTTGCCTAACTGATATCCAATGCAGGATTCGTGAAACCATCTGGAACAGCTAGCACACAGTAGTTCTACAATGTTAAGATTCCTCTCCTTCCCACTGAAAACATGATATAAATAAATGTATAATCGACGTACAAAATTTCTACTGCTTCGAGTGAATTTCATGTAAGTTACCAATAACAATTTCCAGATTCGCTGTTTGCGGCTCGACCATTAGGCTTTTCCGATGCCTCCTCTGACTTGTGTTTCTGTTTACTTTTATCATCCGTCTTTACTTTGCTCTTATCTTCTGCAGGTTCGGTTTGAGACTTGTCCGTCTTATCCATCGAGCTGTAGAAATTGTATTTACATACATGCACAGTACTTCACAGAACTGTTTCAAAAAATGAAGTGCATTGAATTCAAATTTATTAGTCTTATAAGCTTTTAATTATCGAAATAGAACGTCTGCGCAAATCGACTGAACTAATTTCATAAGATTTTGCACCGATGAATTATATTTATTACATTGTGCGAAGTAAAATTATTTTACTCGATTCGAACGTGTTCTATCTCAGAGGTTAGGACTTTAATTCTTGTATAACAATATTGCATAAAAATTGTATTAAAAGATCGGTAAAATTGAACCGAATGTATTTGTATACTTTCATGCAGGCGCTGTAGTTACACAGTTCAAGAAACAAACAATCGAACATAACCTCAAAGGTGTTTAACGATAAAATTGTTGTTTTACTTTAAACTAAAGAGCATTTTAGCATTGAACATATTTATTCGATATTTAATCATGGTTTCTTTCTCATAGATTTGTTATATACACAGAGAAACTGTTACATACCTTTCGAACTTCTCTTCTGACATTTTTGGTTATGATCTCGAATAATTCGTTGTTTCTTACTGTTGTACAGATGCGGAAGCGTTATTGTTGTATGAATGTTTTCGTATTGGTAAGAACAGTCGAATATAATTTTGTTTAATTCATGACAAAGTGTTCAACTTTGATTCATCGCGTTTTCAAACGTTCACGGTCATTGATTGGTTCTGACAAGATTAGGTAACTCAACAATGTGACATGAACGCGAGAGAGAGATTAACCGTTGCATATTGAAAATATTAAATCGAATAAATATAAGTTAGGAAAGAATGCAGTGGAGATTGAAAATGTACAATTTATTTAACGTAGTAATCTTTATTTAAATTACTCGTTATATAAATGAAATAAATTGCAGAACATTTCTGGGTAATCGCTTTCGGTCACCAACCCCAATAGCCACTACCCCTACTACTATGCCGACTTTTGGACAATAGCCTTAAATTTTAAGTAGTATGAGTACAAGAAGTCGGGTCGAGCGAGACAGCATGATAGTAGCGGTTCAAGGGGTCGGTGCTTACGAGTAATCAGCAGACTGCGAATCTTTATGCAAAATAAAAATTTGTTTGCGTCGGTTGCAAAAAATAGAATCCAAATTTAATGTTATTTCCTCCCTTAACACTAAACCTACCGAGCCTTAAAAGTAACTGGTACATGTTCCCTTATAAAAATGACAAGATTAATTTTATTTAGACTTTGTGCGGCCCCTATTGTAATACGTGCTCTACTAAAGATACAACCATTCCTTATGAAATCATTTTCATTATTTCAGTAATCGTAAAATAAAAAATCACAATGATTTACGTTTTTTTTGTTTCAGGGCGGTGGCGAAAACGTTGACAAAAAGTTTAAAGTCCCTTACGCACTGCAACCGGCTGACCACGGCGCAGTTCGTGCGCCTGTAACAGGGGCGTACGTCAGCATGTTACCAGCATGTGGTGGGATGAGAAGATTAGCTCCGCGACGAGACAGAGGCAAGAGGAGTCTATCACTAGTCCCAATGTCTACGTTTGACGTCACACGCTACATAGTACTGTGAGCGCCCCAACTAATATTTTGGTTAGAGATGAAAATGCGTGTGGACCGAGGCGTCACCATTCCAGTCTGATCCAAACGGCTGCACATTCGTACCTGCGTCACCACATTCATGCCAGGACATCTTTCTCACCTCACGACGATACACGTCTAATATTGTAATTTTTTTGGTGAAAAATAAAGAATATTAGTTACAACAGTTAATGTGTTCTTTTTGCTCCACCCTGTACATGAATATTAGTTAGTAGAATTAGATCAACATCTTCGAAAATTTTTCGGCCGTCTGGCTTGCCGTTGACTTGTACTACTGAATTTCGTGCCACCTCCTTCGATATCATGTTCTCCTAATACAAAGTCCAATTTCGGGGTTTTCGAAAAATTTTCGCGAATTTTCGACCGTCTGACTTGTCGTTGACTTGTACTACTGAATTTCGTGCCACCTCCTTCGATATCATGTTCTCCTGATACAAGTTCAATTTTCGAGATTTTCGAAAAATTTCGGCAATTTTCGACCGTCTG
>CM052248.1:1246408-1266980 GCA_028455795.1 Lasioglossum marginatum
AGGAGAACATGATATCGAAGGAGGTATCCGGAATTTCAGTAGTACAACTCAACGGCAAGCCAGACGACCGAAAATTGTTATTTTTCAAAGTTTCGCTATTTTTTCAATTCTGAATTAGTACAGTATATTGAATTAGTCAATGACAAGTTAGATGGGCGTACATTTTTGCGGAAATCAGGAGTATAACTCTACGATAAGTCGGAGGTTCGGGAGAAATTGGTGGTTCAATAAATACATACGCAGATATGGTTTTCTATTACACATTGTCTTTATTTATTCATTGTTGATTCTTACACAAATACAAACATTTTTTTCTATTGTACATAACTTGTATTCTAAACATAAATAACAAGAATGTTGACTGACTCAGCGAGATTCGGGATCACCGTCAGAGTTCCACTGCAATACTGCAATACAGTTTTGGTACAGGCAATTACATCAGATGACAGTCCACTTCTTCAAGACTAAGTGCCTCTATGATAAGAAGTCGCAATTGTACGTGCCTTACAAACGTGCCTACTAATTCTAAATCACATTGAAAATTCGTAATATAAATAAAGTATCCAAGATACTCGATTCTTACTAACATGTCCAGATTCTTGAGTTATCAGTATCAAACGCGACTCGACATTGTTAATGGTGATCTTATTCACCGGTTAGCTGTTCTATCTAGAGCCCCTCGGACGCGAGACAAAAAAGTACACAAGATGATTGGTCTACTCTACTTCTATACCTCGTTTGTGCTAATATAACGCGGCAACATCGCACTTGTGAAACTGACAACGCTGTAAAATCTAGCTCCGTCAGACGCACACCTTTTGTGTAGCTATCTCATGTAGTTCGCACTTGGGCATTTTCTGCAGAGTCGGTAATTCAGAACCGTGGACAGACAACTGCATTAGGTCCATGGTCTGCACGGTTCTCAGGTCTGTGTCTACAGACTGACATCGGTAACATCGCTCGCTACCCAAAAGACGCGTCTACCGTAGCGCTACACTAAATACTAGCTCGCTCGATACTAAAACCACATCGAGTTTCCTCTCTATTCTCTACTCTGCTCGTGACGCAAGCTTTCTCGCGCAAGCCTAAGTCGCTGGTGTCTCCACCTGTCGTTAAGCTCTCCTATCAGACTTGGGAAAGTGGTGGGGGTGGCACGGTCGCGAAAGAGCGTGCGTCTACGTCAGGCGAAGAGCTCCGAGCTTATTGGTCCCGGTCCATTGTTGCGTATTGATTGCTGCGGAGCAGTGGTATGGTCGTCCGGACACTCGGCCGTTCTCATCGCCGTTGTGGTCGTCGCCGTCGCCGTCGTTGGCACAGTCGAGCTGGTCGCGAAACGCGGGCACACGCGCGCGGATAGAACCCCCATACATCCGGACGTTCTCCGTGCGGGTTATCCTCCTTTGACATCCGGTTTTATTATACGTGCGCTGCTTCATAACACGATCCTCGGCTACAACTAAACATCTATCTGTCTATCTATCTATATATATATATACATATATATGTATATATATATGTATATATCGATGTATATGTATATATATACATAAATATAAACCGTACGTTATATATACATATATATTTCTCTCTCTCTCGATACATATATATATACACAAATATTAAAACGTGATGTGTGTGCAAGTTGCAAGTCGCCGTCAGCACGCGTGCGTGCGTGCGTATGCGTGAACGGAGAGTGCGGCGGGTTGTTTTCCGATTGTTTCGGGACCGGAAGCGACCTGCAGCATTGGCGGCGGCACGGCCAGCTGCCGCAGAGCGCGCGGTCCCCTGAGAAACGGGGTGTAGAGGGAGGGGACGGGGGAGGGGGGGCGATTTGGAGAAAGAAGAAGAAGAGGTGAAGGAGAGTGGAAGAGCAAGAGCAGGTAGGCAGGCAGGCAGCAGCAGCAGTAGTACAGGCCCGCAGGAGACTAGGATCTAGGGATCGAGGGAAGTGGGGGGTGGTGAGTGGATGAGCGAGCGAAAGTGAGAGAAGCTTCGCGGGGAGGGGGGTGTCGTTCCGAGGAAAAAGTGGAGCGATAACGATTTAGAGATTGACCGGAGAAGGGTGACGCGGGGGGCTGTGCGGAAGGGGCGCCTGGACCCGGTTACTATAGTGCGTGTAACAGTGAACGGAGATAGTCAAAGGGACGTCGACGAAGAAGTAGGCTAGATCGCTGTATCTCGTATCGTACCGTCACCGTATCGTTATCGTTACCGTCACCGGGCCGGCCGACGACGAGAGAAGCTGCGCTTTCCCCATTATAATTATGAAGCGGATAAAGTGCGCCGCACCGCTGTCCACCGTTTCTGATCGCCGCCGGTGAATGTGTGACCCGGGGGCAGCAGAGATCCGCCGCGATGACGACGACCGAAGAGACGACCGAGCAGCCCCCGGTAGACGACTGCCTGAAGGATCGGAAATGGTGGTGCTTCCTGCTGTCGAGCATATTCACGTTTCTCGCCGGGCTGCTGATCGTGCTCCTCTGGCGCGCGTTCGCCTTCCTCTGCTGTCGCAAGGAGCCCGAGTTCGCACCAAATGACCCGAAGCAGAAGGAGCAGAAGACCAGCCGTCAGGGCAAGGAGTTCGAGGGGACTTTCATGACCGAGGCCAAGGACTGGGCCGGCGAACTTATCTCCGGACAGACCACCACTGGACGAATCCTGGTGAGTTGCGGATATCCGCTTCTATACTACTGCGGCCAACTGACCGATACACCGACGATCCCCGGAGTCGGTCGATCCTTCAATTTCTACCGACCGATTCCGAAGAGTCGAACGAACACGATACTGGTATACGGTTTTCGAAGGTTATTGATGTTTGGAGACGTTTGGAGGACGTCCGAAGTCGGCCAGAAAATTCGTGCCGTTTCACCCCAGAGACCTCGACTTTATCGAACCTATAAACTCATGAATTTTTTCGTCCCGAAGCTATCACCATGCTTTTTGCCCGAAACTGTTCGACAGCCTCTATCTAGTGATACACCATTTTGTAAGGTCACTCGAGTATCTTCTGGATTGCATCAAAGCTACTCCAGTATGAGTTTTGAACATTGCAGCACTTATGCATATTTAAAATACTACACGTTCCTCCAAACGTAACGGTGTCGTTTTGTACAACATTGTAAACAGTTGGGCATGTATAAACGACGTTTAAAGTCAAACATTCTGTTAGGTACTGTTGTACTGATCTTCAACTTTAAGGATTTGTAGTGCTGTAACTATGAAGCTTAATGATCTAATACCTTCAGGGACATCAATTTTATTTCTAACTTATACACAAATCTACTTTTGGGATAATTGAATTGGAGTTTTCACAACAAATTGAAAAATATCCGAGAGACGTTAAGCATTATTTAAATATATTCAAACGTTAATAGTAGTATTAAAAACGAGCCAGTTTATGCGAGAAACATTCATATAGCTTTCACAGTTGAAGCAGGAAAAATCTGAAATTTTTCTCTATGTGATCAAATTAAATTTAAGCATCCTCAAGCTCCACAAATGTTGTATAAAAATATACTGGTGTGTTTGGGAGAGTTTTCATAATATTCGCACAACTTTTATGGTTGATGTAAAATTTGTTAAACGAAATGGAAAATTGGATTCGGACAATTTTGCAAAAGCAAGGACGAGGATAATATTTCATTTGCTAACCAGGCACTTCTGTATCTAGTTATAACCGAAATACGATTTATGTTTGTTAGTATGCATATTATTTTATGTTTGTAAAGCATATGAATTCAATGTAAACGTACAGAAATCCACGGTTGTTGCCAGGTGGTTTTAATCGGTTTTTGAGGTTGAATAAACGTAGATGGATTTTTGGAATGTGGAAAATTGACGGGAAGGTTGAACCCCCGTGCTTCGATATAGATTGTATATATGTAGAGATACCTTCCGAAGCGAGACACGCTGACCTAGTAAACTGTTGACGGTTCGTGTCATCGTTTTTTTTTGTTCTCGCGACTTATTATATTTGTTTCGTAAGTAGCTGCTTAATGTTCCCTAACGATAAGGAATTTATTACCTCTCGATTTCCAGACGTTCGTGTATTTCCGAGAAATTTTCGAGTCGGTTTTTATTATTGATTGATTGACGGACGTTTGTGAGCGAACGATTTGTTTGCCAGATGAACTTACAATAGCAGAAGCATTACGTCCGTATTTGTTTGTAAATTTATTTATTGTCAGATCTATTTTCCAGTGACAAACTATTATTTTGATGGTAATCAGTAGACTGCGGATTTTATGCATTTATAACAAAAATGAGTGGGTGTAATTTAAAATAGCAAAAATATTAGAAAAATTTAAATATATTATCATATTATTCTCAACCTGCTAAACATAATCGGGAAGAAAAGAAATTTCTAATTCACTCCAGTTTGTTGTGATTCAAGTAAGAAATTTTTATTTTGCATAAAATAAATAAAAGATCCGCAGTCTAGTAATCAGAAATGGTTGAAATGAACTCTCGATAACTGACGCCAGTTTTTATGTGGCAAACAGTTGTTTTGATCGTAGAGGATTAAAGTCTCGATAAACAAAGCCAGCAGGCAGTTACAACCATATATATTCCATAGCTGGCCGCCGTTATAAGTTTATTACTTAGTAAATTTATGGAGTGATATGTATAAGGATTCTGATAGACAATTATTTTGTCCGATGAAACGCAATTTGGATAAGTGAAGCTGCCAGGCATTATGTTTTTATTAGTTTGCACATTTATCGATTAACTGAACGATTTGTGTTCAACGATCAACGAGAATTTTGTTGGAAATGATGACAATGATTTAAATCCTTCGATAACTAAAGGTAGCTATAAATGTGATCATGTTTTTCTTAGTAAATAAAAAATTTGTCCCGCATAAACAATTATTGCAATAGCAAAATGCAATAGAAAAATATAAACCGACCTTCCTATATATGTAGAAATTGTTGATAAATATTCTCAAACAAATCAAGAAGATTTTGAAAAAACGGATAAATATTCTCAAGACAAATGTTTGATAAATATTCTCTTTTTATGTGCTGGATAGGTAGAACTACTAGAGGCCAGATCGCCAAGAGGATCTCAATTATTTGTTGCTCGGTTCGTTAATGAATAAACTAAAGCTTCATGGCGTGCGATATTTTCCGCAACGTCCTGACGCTCATTTATTATTAGACTTCGGATTTTATGCGTGTTTGACCATACAAGACGCAATAAAGCGGGGACTTTAAGAATATTTAATAAGGGTAGAGAAATATGTAAAAAAGGAAATTATTCTTGTGTAAATCCAAGTAAATAAAGGCAAACGAAAGTGAACACACAGGGGAACTTAGGTAAAGCTAATTCAACTTTACCTGAATTTTGTTGAACGTTATTCAAATTGATCGAACTTGATTCAATTCCGTCGAACTTGATTCAACTTGATCGAACTTGATTCAACTTGATCGAACTTTATTCAACTTGATAAACCTTGATTCAATTTAATTCAATTCAAGTAAATTCAACTAGACCTGAGTTAATCCAAAGAAATGAAGATAACTTAAGTAAAATAAACAAATCCACGGGGACCAACATATATGGATTGAATTCAACTAACAATAAGCTCTAACAATAACTTTATGCAACTTGATCGAACTTTATTCAACTTGATAAACCTCGATTCAATTTAATTCAATTCAAGTAAATTCAAATAGACCTGAGTTAATCCAAAGAAATGAAGATAACTTAAGTAAAATAAACAAAAAATCCACGAGGACCAACATACATATATGGATTAAATTCAACTAACAATATGCTCAAATGAATTCAAGTAAATTCAAGTGTATTCAAGTATATTCGAGTATATTCAAGTATATTCAAGTATATTCAAGTATATTCAAGTATATTCAAGTATATTCAAGTGTATTCAAGTATATTCAATATTCCAAGATAGACAGCCATTAAAAAGTCCCCGAAATCCGCCATCTAGTACTTACTTCGTTCCATAGAACCCTCACCGCGCCATTTGCCCCGAAAACAAGTGATCCTCGAGAGAGAGGGAGAGAGACGAGACACGGCGCGGGGGGTGGTAAGTTAGCATTACTGACTTGTGGTAACATAGTTGTCGGCTCGATCGAGTTACAGGACGCTCGCGCGAGCACGTTCCGGATGCGTGGAAAGGTGAAAATGATTAGAGGACTTAAGCGCGCGCGGGGAAGAACGAGTTGCCACGAGTATCCTATACAGCTGTGCAGCCGGTGACCTAGTTTTCGTTCGTGGAACCAGACACGTCGTCGGCCGAAGTAGGGGATGGTTTCTACGCAGTGCGTGTTCCTATGGGGCGTGTGCCTCCAGTTCCCTTCCACGAAGGTCAACCGAGTCAGCTTTTCTTTCTTTACTTTATCTCTCGAACAGAAAACGTTAGCTTGATTTGTAACAGAAGCAGGAAAGATTCTTTGCTACCCTAGATACACCACTAGGAAACAGCTCTAATCGTTTCAGTAGTCAGCCATTTAAGGGGGTGTCCAACCCTGTAAGCCTAATGGAATAAATCAAAGATATTTGTTTTCTCATAAAGGGTGTCTCATAAAGACACCGTAAAAAAAAGATTCTTTTTTCGGAACATTGAGTAACATTATATATATTTATTTTACACAAATATTTTTTATTAGCTCACTTTCTTGTCTGTCTGTTTTTTCCGTACTTTTGCAATTGATTTTAAACTAACTTCCCGATGAGCTAGAGACTTGAAACTTTAAACATAGCTCAGAACTGCATGACAATGCAATATTGAAAACAAATTTTCAATTTATTATACACAACTACAAAATGGTGGAGTCGGATAATATTATGTTAAATGAAATGTTGCTCAATTTTCCCTCAAAAAATATTTTTCTTTTGCAGTATCTTTATGTTAAGACAATAAGAACTATCTCGTGAAAATCAAGCGTCTCGTTGAACGAAGTTTGAACCTCGCAGGGTATAGCACAGATCAATTTCGAGACTTAGGGTGTCGTTACAGTCGGCGATCGCATAACGTGCACGCCGAGTTCGGTCGGTCTGCGTGATTTTTCTGCCTGCAGTTAATTTCTATAGTTCGCTCCAATTCGATGGGAGATACATGCGCGAGCAAGTGTGTTTCTGGGTTAAACGATGCCAGGGAATTCGTATAAATTAGATATACGAGCCTCCTTCTCTCATAGTATTCCGCTACCAACTTCTTCTTCGTCTTTCCGAAACTTTTCCTTTACGATCGTTAGCGGTTTCCTTGCGAGTTTCATGATTCCCTGCGATAACTCATGCCGAAGAGAGAGCTACCAGTCGACTCGTCGTCCAAAACTGCGCCAAAAATGTGCGACACGATTTTTCCACGCGAGCCTTCGTTTTCGGGAAAATCAAAAGCTAGTCCAACACCTTCGTGGTCAACTTTTTTCCTGGAAAATCAAGCCTCGTATGAAAAAATTATATTGTACATTTTCTACCCAGTCAATCTATTTCTTTTGTCATTGCTAAACGAGGAGACATGAATTATTGAAAAAAATTTCTTAAGTTACTTCCAACAATGATAAAAATAATTATAATGTTAATTTTTTGTTATTCTTCTATATACCTAGCAATAAATAATGATTTATACAAAACTTGTGGTTATTGGTTCAATTATGCTCCTTACTGTAGCTTCTCACGAGAAATTACCTTGTGTTAATTTTAACTCGCGTAGTTAAATTATTAAACGAACAAATAGGATGTATATGGTTTCCAGGCGTGCCTCTCTGATGCTGATAAAAAAGAATCCTGTGAAGGTCACACAGTTTTTTCAAGTTCATCGAATTGTTTTGCAATGTGGTAGTCAATATGAGTTCAACGACCTACACACCTTGATTGTGATCTTAAACTGACCTCGAAGGCAATGATTTTCTGGGAGAACTTTTCTGGGAACGAATAATTTTAAATTGTGTAAGAAAAGTTATTTTCTTGGTGATTTATTGTTTTTATTAGGTGTACAAATTGATTCGTGGCTTCGTCTTCATATATTTGGTGTCCATTTACAAACAACCAAAACATACACAAGTCTTGAAAATAATCCCCATCATTTTCCATACTGTTGCACCCTTCTACAGGTGATTGATGATCCCAGTAAAATATTTGGATATATAAAACAAAATTACAAATAATAATTGTGAAGGCCACGAATGAATTTTAATAGTATTATTGTACTATTTGTCTTTCGATAAATTCTTTGGCAAGAAGAAAAATGGGTTGACAGAAACGGGAGCGCGTAGCCTTCTTTGTCGAAATAATGACCAAGTAGCTAGCATTTATATAATGCTACGTGTCTTCTGAAGAACGGGTTAGGTTTCTCTTTAATCTAATCCGACTGCGATTTTCCGATAGCAACTACTGTGAACAAGCTACTATGTCGTTCCCTGAAGTAGGTGACGTGTGCCTTGCAAGTCTTATCGAGCAGCGGAGGAAACCTTTGGCTAGTATTCTCCTCGATCCACTGCACTTCTTCAACTTTATTCACCAAATACTAGTCAATTATTCTAGAATTGAATCTTGATTTCTTAAATCGCAGCTTGGAATTTTGTACAAGAAAATGCAAGGCGACACTAATAAGAGTTTTTTCCCTTACCTAATCACCCTTTCACTTTTTCAAAATCCACATTTATTTTATAAAGAAATTCGTATTTTAAATGGCCTGGTGACTTCTGGGCCACCCTGTACATTTGTAGAAAACCGTTTATTTGGAAAATATTTTAATTTAACCGACTGGTAAAATATCTCTGTAATTAATGATTTTTTGTAATAAGTGGTTTAGTACTTTTTGTAAAGGACTTGCATTTGTTTTAGTATGTTCGAAAATACCATGGTTCTTGAAAAAAAATGGTTACGTAAAATTACGCGCCTTTCGATACCAATCAACTTTTGTATGAAACGTTTTTCGAGTGTTGCGTTATCCAAATGGAACACCTTGTATACTTTTCATTGGAGTGTAAAATTTCTAAAAAAAATACTGAGCGACTTACGGCTATAAACGATTATTTTACCGAAATTTATTTATTTAAGAAATAACCTATCACACTAATTTTTTGTCGTAAGTGGTTCATATTTTTGTAAAGATTGACCTTCCTGTAACCTCTAAGTAAGAACTCGCGAGAAAACGATTTTCATAAAATGATTCACCCCTTGGAACCATTCAATTTGTGTGTGAAACCAGAGCAGGGCACAAATCAACTAATAATTTAAAAATGACTAATAGTCTGGTTGATTGTTAGTCATAGCAAAAAAGTCATTAGTTAAACTTTTTGATTAGTTATTCATAACAACATCGCACTAGTTAGTCACAGCTCTAAGTAATCGTTAGTTATTGCTTATTAGTTATGATTAATCATTAGTGAGTTTAAATGATCAGTCATCAATCTTTAATCATCAGTCGCTATTAACATACATTAATATGTATGCTTAAACTACATCGGAATTTGCAGTGACCAAACAAAATTTAATCAAATACAATTTAAATTTAAATTCGTCATGTTATTATTACTCTATTTATAACGGTTTATAAAAACTTTTTGTGATCTATTTTCTTCACGAAAATAAAATAAGAAGATCTGGAAATCTTTTCCTATTCAACTGCCTTCTCCTCTCTCGTCAGCATAATTTATCATAATCCTGTATTGTATATGTTTATAAAGTAATAAGATTCTTTTTGTTATTATTATGTCCTATTTTAACTTGCAACCATTTTTAGTCATTAGTCATACTGAAATTCTGATTGCGTATTTAGTCATTAGTTATGCTATTATAGTCAGTATTCAATATTCATCCTTAGTAAAAATTTAGTCATTATTCATTAGTCATCACGCTCAAATACTTATGTAGTCATTACTCATTACTCACGCTCAAGTATTTACTTAGTCATTAATTATTAGTCACTTTTGTAGAGCTTATGAAGTTGTTAGTCAATAATCATAATTGTGACTAGAGTTTGCCCAACTCTGTCTGAAACATGACTGTAGTTGGGTTAGTTTTGTTTCTGGTAATTTTTCCGCTCGAAATGGTACCGGGATGGTCTGGAATGGAAATAATAAAGAAGGAGGACGAGGGTAGGAAAACGGGTAGTATAAACGTAGTTCATTCGCGTCGAGCAGTGCACCGACAATGAGCGATGGTCCGCGTGGTCCTCGGTGAAAACTAGGTTACAAGTGTTGTATGTCATATCCGTCGAAACTGGCTTTCCATATCCTTTTTGTTATCCATGCGCATTGGCCTTTAAGAATCCAACTAATGGCTAGAAAACGCGTACATTCTCTGATCGCATTTACACCAGCTTCCCTAATTATGCAGACATCTACTACGTCCCCACAGAATATTAACTAAGTAATTTTATATCGGTAAATTTTTCATTAAATATTCAACGAAATGGATGTTCACTGAATTTGTCGTTAAACGAATCTTTCATTTAATAGAAATTAACATAACATTTATATATATCTCCGCTATTTATGAAATAATATCGATTAATTTTTAATTTATAAGCGTTACTAATTTGAGTTAATTCATTTCTCCAGACACCTACTACGTCCCCACGAACAGAATATTAATTAATCCGTACCGGTAAATAATAAATTAAATATTCAATGAAATGAATGTTAATTGAATCTGTAGTTAAACGAATTTTTCGTTTAATCGAAGTTAACGTTACATTCGTATCTTTGCTGTTTACGAGATGATTATCCCGATTAATTTTTAATTTATAAGCGCTATTAATTGGAGTAATTGTTAATTCATTTTGCGGTTGCGTTTAATTTGCTTTACATTTAGCTTGCGATTAATTGAGACGACTTAATTAACCCTGAATTTATAAACGTTACGCTAATGCTCATAAAAGTCACGCGAAATTGAAATAACTTATTTAATATGGCAAAATTGATCGTAATGATAAAATGAAATATGTAAAATATGACAACGCAATGTGGTAGTCGAAGTGATAATTAATGTAAATTGTGATTTGCATTTTAATTCCATTCTCGAATCTTGTCCTCCATTTTGTCCCCATCTCTTAACCTCTCATCGCGAATCATGGTAACATATTATTGTATACTCTTATTATTTATATTAAAAAAATGTAGAATAAAAACTGAACTTGTGGTTCAGCCGAAATTTTTCTCAAGATGAAACGCAGTAGCAAGATTAAGAAGAATCTATCGAAGTGTAATATCTTGACCTTCACGTGACCTCGAGTATTTCTTATTTTCAATTACTTATTTTTATTACGCAATTACTATTGTCAACAATAAAATCCAAATCCTCATATGGAGTAATAAATCCATTAAATCGCATTATTGCTAGCTCTAATATATTTTACAAAAATATTGATTTTTTTAATGGCACGCTACAGGCATTCAAAACAAAATTGCGCAATACTATTTGTTAATCGTACCTGTATTTGTTTAGTTTCGTGCGGTCCATTCTTATGTAAATTTTAGGTCAAGACTTTTTTTTTTGTTATGATTTCTTTTTGTTTTTATCAGTTTTACTGTAAAAACTGTATACATTTGTATAAAAGGACCTCGGTCCGTATATAATAATAATAATAATAATAATAATAATAATAATAATAGATGGTCCGCGGATTCGATGCATTTGTAACAAAAATACCTGTTACTTTTAATAAATTAAAAAAAAATTGAGTATTTATATATTACTTTGGAACCACTAAAATTGTTAAAGAATTTTACAGTTAAGATCCTTAGTCTGACAAAAATAACCGAAATATTTTAAGATGCTCGAGTTACAAGGTAAACCGGTTATAAAATAACAAAACACGTTCGCTAATAATTATTTCAACGAAAAAATTCACCGTCTGGTTACCTCGATTCCGGTTTTATAGCGTCCGATCCGGGATTCAGAGCGACAGTTTGCCGATTGTTCGCTTTTACAGCGTTTTCTTGCCAGCGAGAGACGAATGGACGCCGCGCGACGCCATTGGCATCCCGCCTACTTTGTTACGCGGCCGTTTTATCCGTTTACACCGAGCCGATTTTTGTATGGTGAACGTGTGTCACGTACGCCAGTTTGAGCTCATTTGATTCGTATTCCGCGTTCATACAAACGGAGGAGATACACAAACGCGTCAATCAGAAGTCGCAGGCCGGCTGGAATCCTTTCATACTGCCGTCGGAATTAGAGAACGAATCAGAATCGTATTCTCGTTGCCATTACCGGGAGAAACGTTATCCTTATATGAAAGATGAATATAGTTTTCCTTCGAGACTTCGGGCTGCGCTGATCCCGTCTCACCTTGTCATTCCCTTCAGAAAAAGTACTGGAGTATTCATGAGGAAAAATTGGTAGTTCGAGAGATACAGTGACTCCCACTAATATTCGGACACTTTTAAAAAGACGATAGCTTTTTCAATATTGTACTATACGATTTGAACTTTTTCTGGGAAGCTAGAGCAATTAGTTTGCTACAGGATGTGAAAAAAATTTTTTTCAAAAATTGCAATTGATCGGTGTTGTAGAGAAAATACTAAAAGTTGCATTTTACAACTTTTTTATGTGGGCCTATATTGAAAATTTAAAAAATACGTTTTGTAGATCTGTATCGATTAAACATATTCTGAAAATTTCGTCAAAATCGGTCGACGTTGCAATGAGTTACAAACATTTAAAGATGGTAAAAATTGCAGATTTTCACGATTTTCGGCCTATAACCATAGTAAATCTAAGGATTCTTACATCTTCCAATGCCTGTCGTTTTTTCCCGCATCAACCGATTTCGATATAAATATTTATATATATATATATATATATAAATATACAAGGTGTCTCAGCTGAAGGAGGCCACCTAAATATCTCCTTTATTTTTAATGGCACAAAAAATATTTATAGCATAATTTAAATGGTATCGAAGGAGGAATATCATAGAAGAACAATTTATTTCGTACGGTTATTTTTTCATAATTTTTTCAAGGTCATCGTTATGTTGTATCGGAAAAACTTATTTCTTTTTATTCCATCTTGTAGCGGCTGAAGAAATACATTTGAATATGCTTAAGTCATTGCCTTCAGGTGACCTTGAGTACCAAAAAATGTCTAAATTATTAAAATTCCCAATATTAACACTAAACCTACCGAGCCTCAAAAGTAACATTTTCCCTTATAAAAATAACAAGATTGATTTTATTTAGAGTTTGTGCGGTTCCTATTGTAATACGTGCTCTACAACCATTTTTTATGAAATCATTTTTATAATATCAATAGTTGTAAAATGAAAAATCTGGAACTGGTCATTTTGACCGGTGGGGGTAGGTTTAGTGTTGAAAAAGTTGTCGGCTTTTCCAGAGCGTCCGAATATTAATTCGGGTCACTGTAAAACGGTTTCGATATAACACAGTAGTAATGGACAACGGATCTTTATGCAAAATGAAAATGTTCTACCTGAATCGCAACAAACTGGAGTGAAACAGACATTTATTTTCTTTCTTAATATATTTAATAGGTTGAAAATAATATAACAGTATTTTTAAATTCTTCTAATATTTTCACTGTTTCAAATTACACCTACTTAGTTTTATCGTAAATGTATAAAACCCGCTGTCTAGTAATAAATCAGGTGTGTATATTTTTTGGGGTAGGAACATCGGTCCCCAAAATCACGACCTGTACTACTTTGCCGACTCCTCGTTCGGGCCGTAGAGGAGCCCGACCTATACTACTTGATCTATACTACTGTCCGACCGATAAAATTACTGGTATAAGAAACATACATATTTCCCTATGTGTTCCAAGTGAGCTAGCTCTTAGACACCAATGCTCACCAATAAATTGCTCAATACCTGCCACAAGGTATCTGATTTGGTTTTCGAAGGTAAGGTGCGTTTTCATATATCAGACAATGGACTCAAACTTTGCGTTAAACTGTCCAATGAAATTTTTCACAAAACGTTCGATTTAAAATTTGATTTGTATTGGATTCCAATCCATTGGCTTGTAAATATTACACGCGTTTATTTTTATTTTCCGTATTATTTCAATTGAACAAAACGTCGGTGTAGAGTAGGAAAGGGTGCTAGTCGAATAGTGAGTGGTTCCTTTCTTTTCCCCAGGGCAAAGATAACACATGGCTATAATCCCAATTGGAAGTTGATATAAACAATAGTTGCAACAATTACATGCTCGGTGAGTAATTTCCGTTATTCTTCCAACACTGTCACGCAATTTCTTCGAAAAGATAGATGATGCCTCATTAGTCAGGATTCTCCCTAATCGAAGGGCTCTTAGCAATTTCGGAAACGTTACAAATTAAAATCTAAAAAGGGGATACTTTACAAAATTGATAATTTCATTGACATAATGAGACTCTAATCTTTTATGTTTTTAATCTCCATGTGATTTTGTGTTACGTTATCTAATTGTTTTGATTAATGATCGCGTTCATAAAAGATCGTAGGAAATCTTTTCAAATATTTTACGCTTCTCATGTTTACCAGAACGTTGTACAAAAATCGATTTTCGGTGAGTGCAAACTGTTTTGGAATTTCGGGGAAGTTTCCGTCAAATATTTAACGACGCGTCGAAAGTTGTAACATTGTTAAGGCAAAGTTTATGTGTACAGCAACGTGTGCACGAGTTCCAATCAAGGAAGAGGCTTGTTTGTTTAAACTCCGATGATAAACATCGACGCGGCTGCACGTAATTCGTTGTTAAATTGCGGATCTAATAAAAGAATGTTGCCACGCATCTCTTGTGGATCCAGAGATCTTGAGAAGAATAGCTTGGGTGACTAGTTCAATTTAATGTTCACAAGGTTAGATCAATGACGATCTAGATTAACCTTTTAACTGGGGATGATGAGTTAACAAATTAACGAGTTAACAAATTAACAAGTCAACAAGTTAACCTTTCAGAATGTTTTTTCATCTTTTACTTGACCCAACGAGTCGCTCTTTGACTTAAATGTGTCATGATATCCATTTTGGTGTGAACTTTATTGTATGCACGTGATCAATTTTTGTTACTTGTCTTCATTCGGCAAATGAAAATTTTCTCTTTATGATTTAATTAGTATAGGATGATTATAGTACGGATGATGTATGTGTGTATTGTATGTGTGCGTGTTAATAGGCAGCCCTATCTATGACTGAATTCGTAATAACAAAGAATCGTAATTAACAGTAGAGTTACGATCGCCAACGAATCGCAAAAAGAAGATCAGATCGAAACCGCGACAAACATGTCTGTCAACGATTGGTTATCCGTGCGTTCTTAATACAAATAAATACGACTTCTCCTTACAACGGCTCGGCTTTTCCTTACATTAGGGATGCAGAAGTATGCATTGGACGTTTCCAGAGCAAGCTCTAAGCACGTACACGATTCCCACGAGCGTTTTGCTGGATATAGCTTTAATAGCTCGGCTGGGGCTAATAACAGTTTAAGTAATCAGCGATGCTCTGATCGACGGAAGTTCAGGCTGGTTATTAGCGTCCACTGGTTCACGATACATGCTTCCGAATAAAATGGACGTGGCAGATCCCCTGCAGATTCTTCGCAGATCTCTAAACAAATTTTGTGTTTGTTTCCAAATAGAAGTTGCTCGAAAGTTTAAAGGGCAACGATGTTTAACGGTCATGGCATCCTCATATAAGGACACAAACAAAAATCATAATTTAATTCAAAGAACTGCTTAGCAAAGCCATGATTTTTTTACAGGAATAAATAATTCGTGACCGAAAGGGTTAAACAAATTCGAAATTGGCCAACTAATAACATAAACTCTCCCTAACTTCATTTGTGCTTCGGCGAAGCACATCTCGCTTCTAACAAAATGGCCTACGTCAATGTGAAAATTCGTAATTAGACTGCGGATGTTTATACATTTTCCAATTTTTGTCGACAGATTTGAAGAAAGTGGATTGAAATGAAATCATATTTTTAGTGGAAACAGCTTTTGTAGATTCAAAACAAATGGAAATTGTACGAAATTCTATCGAATCCTATATTCTAGCCTTTTTTCAACATTCTCGTAAGCCATAAACGCATAAAGATCCGCAGTCTATTCATAATGTTCTGTGAAACGAACGTGCAAATCAACAAAAGCGGAATATTTCGAAGGATTGTCTAAACAAATTCGAAATCGGTAAACTTAAATCCCTCTTAATCCCGGGTGCACTGAATTTTCCTGCTGCGTCTCGCTAAATCGATGGCTTCGTTATGAAACCGGACGTTTCATATGCAACCTAATAAATATGCTGCTTGCTGCATTCAATATGGCGGCGGCTGGAACGTAATTTTGGGAATGTGCATCTAACTTAAGCGACTTAATCCGTTTCGATTGCGGTCTACTGAATTGCTGACAGGCCGAATCCGATGCATTCACTGTCTTCGTTGAATGGTTATTGGCATGTGGCATAATCTCTGTGTTGTTAACGACGGAAATCAATTGTTACAACAACTTTTATCGCAATCATTATTTTCTTCAACGGACCTTAATTTTTATGAAAATTTCCTTTTCTTCATTCGATGCAGAATAATGGAAAATTATATTTTGTTTGTTAGGGATCGTGCATTGATGTGTACATTGTGTGGTTTGTATATTTTTATATAAACCTCGGTAGAATGAAAAATTATTGAGTGGATACTCTTATGTAATACACATAACTTGACAATAAAATGTAATAACCACATTTTGAGTGGATACTCTTATGTTTTCACTATAAGCTCCTAAAAACTCATTTCTGTCGGTTTGTCAGTTCTAGTCTTACAATTTAATGGAATTTATTTGAATAGAAATAAAGTTTTAAAAAATACCACGTTTTTAAAACGGACTAAAATGTATAAAATAATTTCTCCGAGCCCCATACAGATAGTCCTGAAAATTTGTAATCGTGAATTTTGAATAGCTATGAAAATACTTGTAAGATTCAAAACGAAAAATGTGATTATAATTAATGAATGAATAGTTCACCTGAGTCACTAACAATTTTATTGCACTGCAAATGATATGAGCTGTTGCGTGAGTTTTCTCAACGGCAGTCACTCTCTACACTCCTTGCTATTATCTTGCGCCCCACGTTTTTCGTTTTAAATCTTACAAGTATTTTCATAGCTATTCAAAATTCATATTCACAAATTTTCAGGACTATCTGTATGGGGCTGAGAAAAATTATTTTATTCTTTTTAGTCCGTCTCAAAAACGTGGTATATTAAAAATTTCTTTTTATTTAAATAATTATTTTCTGCTTTTTAGACGAACAGACAGACAAGAAAGCGAGTTAATATTGCATTGTCATCCAGTTCTGAGCTATGTTTAAAGTTTCGAGTCTCTAGCTCATCGGGAAGTTGGTTTAAAATCAATTGCAAAGTTTGCACCGAACAGACAAACAGACAGACAAGAAAGCGAGTTGATAAAAACGTGGTAAAATGGAAAAAGATATCAGCCTAATTTCGTCGCGATATTCGATACACCCAGTATAGCCTATCTTTTGTATAATCAATAACTCTAGCCCACATCTAACCTAGATACGATCACCACACTTCTTTCCATACTTCCAGTTTACTAGACTTGCTATAGTCATATTACATGTTAAAGGCCTGCAGCGTCTTTTTCTACCTCTTAATTATCTAGTTTTCTTGCGATATAGAAGATATACCACTTAACTCGGGCATTTCAATGTTTCTTCCAGCTATTTCTAATTCCACGGAAAAATGTCCGAGGAAATCATAATTTCTGACAATTATACTCAGCATTCTGTTCTAAATAATATCCTATTACATCCTAATTAAATTAAAAAACTGTTCTTACAATTTCTAAATTTCAACTCAATTCGAATATCACTAATGCGAGGATTTTTACAATTTTAATATAATCATTTCGATACAATGATCTTAACGCGGTGATAAATTTTATGTAACTCAGAATATAATTGTTACAATGTTTTTGATTAATGATCTATGAAATTGAAAATATTTTTAATTTTAACGATTTCGGTCAAATAAAATTGTAAAAACAACTTTAATCAAGTCAGGATATAAGTAACGTTTCGGATCTTCATGCAAAATCAAAATGTTCTGCATTGATTACGGGAAGCAGGGATAATATGAAAATTTATTCCATCCCTTAATGACTTTATTACATTGAAAACAACGTTACAATCTTCTCAAATTTTTCTAAGCTTTTACTGTTTTATATTTCGTCCAAACCAATTTCTTCATAAATGCATGAAGATCCGCAGTCTAGTAATGTTATTTCGAGGAATTCAGGTTACTTTTAATTATGATATAGTGCGTTATTCAAATTTCATTTCAAGTATTTAGAGAAGTCGGGATATTCCAACTTGAAGAATTTTTTGCGTTCCAACCAACGCTATGCGCTAAAAGCGCTAAACGCGTCAAATGGAACTGCGTCATGTAAAACGCGGACGGGTCGGAATTTTCCTTACGCGACTCCGCCGCCATCACTTAACATTTTTTTCTTCACGCGATCAATTAAATCAGCAGCGCGCGCCTAACGCCAAGACCTCGGAAATCATGAAAGTGAGATCATGCACTATCGACCGGGCAAATGATGTGCTGTGTCAAACGCGAGCCATAACTGCTGTTTTATTCTCATTTAAGAAATATGAGACGAGTCCTCAGCCTTTCGTAATGCTCCGTCGACGCCTCGATTGCCGGTGACGCCATGTTGCGTTGTGCACGAGTTGCGCAATTTTCTGCAAATTCTCATTTTTCTGGCATCAAGGTAACCTTGGAACCGATTCAATTAGGCTAAAATGTGTGTAATAATTCTCCCAAAGATTCAACGATTTTTGAAAAAAAAAAGAAACGAGCACATGTGACTAACAAGAAAATCATTCAAATTGAATCACTAGAATCAATAGAATCACTATTAAAAAGTATGTAATGATTTTCCTAAAGATTCAACGAATTTGGGGAAAAAACGAGCACACGTGATTAACAAGAAAATCATTCCGATTGAATCACTAGAATCAATAGAATCGCTATTAAAAAGTACGTAATAATTTTCCTAAAGATTCAACGATTTTTGAAAAAAAAACGAGCACACGTGACCGAGAAAATCATTCAAATTGAATCACTAGAATTATTACAACAGTTAGGGGATGCAGAATCTAAACCTAGAAAAATATTTCAAAATGGGATTTGCGTATTTTCCAAAAGACAAATTTTTGCAAACAATTTTTAGATATTTACAAAGTTGGCTACCCCACAGAAAATTATTTTATTGGACCTGAAAGTATGCATTTTTGGAAACATTTTAAAAGTTGTAACTTTTCAATGAGGAGTACGCTATATATTAGGTTGTCTCAAAAGTTTCTTTCAGAATGTGTTCCTTTAATGTTGCTAAATAAATACAAACAATGCGATAATCTTTATGTGAATGTTTTAGTGGTTTTCCCAACGTGAATTTGCATTATGTGCATGAATCGAAAACCAACTTTTGGGACAACCTAATACTTTGCTCGTTCTGTATATAACTTTTTCATATTTTTGTTCTGTTTTGAAATACAGGAAATAGAGAAAAGTTGCTTTTTCCAAGGAAATCACTAGCAGTGTATGAACTTTAAAAAATAATGATGTATGTAATAGTATTCTCGGCGCAACGGTTCGATCATATAATTACAAAAAAAAACCAAATTTTGCAGGTTAAATTAGACTTTCAACGTTTCGATCCATATGTAGATCATTCTCAAGAAAGAAGAAAACTGCGTCTGAAGAAATTGAACAAAAGACTCAAGTATTATTGTAATGAAATTGGATCAACATTCTGTATTATATTACTCACTTGCTTTATGAGATTATTAAAAATAAAATTGAAATGTGTAAATACTCTGTTTAACAATCATACGATCGATAATAGGAAGAATATTTAAAAAATAAGTAGGTATAATTTTAAAAAGTTAGAAAAATTTCATCAGACATAATAATTTCAATTCAGATAGAAAATTTACAAGTTGCATCCGCAGTTTAATTATAACGAAGGCATACATTTCCTCATTACTATGAAAATCTCTGGTCCGTGAGGGGTTAAACCATGATCAGACGATATTTAGTAACGGCAGGCGCCGTTATAGGGTAAGGCAACACAAACTGTCAACCGGTCCGTCAGGTCGTGTCTCAGAAAGTTGCCGCGAAATCTGCTGAGTCTTCGAAGATGAATCTTAACCGGTGAACGCCTGGAGACTGTTTACTAGACGAATTTAGATTCTCGGTCGTTTCCGTGTCATTAAGAATCAGTTTAGAAACCTTTCGCAGAAGACTGGTCTCACGAGGCCGATTGCAATGAAGTTTGCATATGACGTTGTTGAAAAACTTACTTTTCCAAGATATTTTTACTCCACTTTTTTTTTAGTATTTATAATATACTACATCAACTATTAACTTTTTTATTTTGCATAAAGATCCGGAGATTAGTAATGATTGAATCAACGATTTCCCGCGATCTTGTACAAAAACAGATAGATATTTATTCAAAATAAAAAGTCTTGGAGTTAACGTTAAGAAACGGAAGTATAAGATAAAAATAACAAAGTCTAAAGTGTCTAAATGATTCTGAGTCTAAATATAGTATTACGACAAATAA
>CM052248.1:1267080-1284959 GCA_028455795.1 Lasioglossum marginatum
ACTCAGAATCATTTAGACACTTCAGACTTTGTTATTTTTATCTTATATTTCCGTTTCTTAACGTTAACTCCAAGACTTTTTATTTTGAATGAATATCTATCTGTTTTTGTACAAGATCGCGGGAAATCGTTGATTCAATCATTACTAATCTGCGGATCTTCATGCAAAATAAAAAATTTAAAAGTTGATGTAGTATATTATAAATACTAAATAAGAAGTAATGAAATGAAGTAATGAATGAATTGATTCGTGATTCTGGTCGATTGGAAATTAAGCGGTGCTGCACTATATTTTATAAAATTTTGTTATTCTTAATTTTGAATGGTCTCCGCGATCTCCAGACTGCGGATAATCGAACAAATTCCCGGTTTTGTGGATTGATTTCGGGGAGGAGAAATTTTGCAGGATTTCATCCCCTGTGGAAATATTTCCGTGTATTGAACGCGAGACCTAAAACCGTACTGGGTTCCATTGATTTTTGTATTTTAGTGTCTTTCGAACAGTGCGGTGCAGTAGTTTATTTACGAGGTGAATAAAAATTGCCGATGTGAAGGAAATAGATTGAATCACGCGTCTATGAATACGTGGATGAAATAAATCGATAACGAATCAATTTTGCAGTATTAATTATAATATTGATGAACGGAATCGATGAGCGTGCGTCGAGCCTTCTTTCAGAATAAAACTGTTTTTCATACATCATTTATGAAAGAAGCATCTATTTATAAACTGAGCGATTACCAGACTGTGGATGCCTATGCGAACACTCGTTTCCATTGATTGTGTCATAGAAAAATCGATCGTGGCGAACATGAATGTGAAATAATATTAACTTGTGTTTGAAAAATCGATTTGTTATATAAACCAAGGATATGCAGTCCAATGATTGCAATCAGAGTTGGACAAAAATTTTATTGAAATAAAAATTTCGGGTAAAGTGGTTTTTTTCCAAGTGGGTTGTAAACCCACTTTATTCGAAATTTTTATTTCAATAAAATTTTTGCCCAACTCTGATTACAATGTACGATTACTATATGCCAGAGCATACAAATAACAATTCATCATGAATTGTGTTATATTCTGATAATAGAGATTCCTCTGCAGTTGCAAAATTTAGATAGATATAGAGGCTTTGAAATTTTGCAATTTTTGTACATTTTTACTCACAAAAAATGGGGCTAATAAAAATTAAGGGGACGGATGCTGGTTTAGAATTTGTTTAGAACATATAGGCTTCTGAATATAGTTAACTTTAATTTTATCTGTGATTTGATGAAGTAGATGTCAGCCATTTTGTTGAGATGTATTGTAATGTATACGAGAGATTAGGCGCGGAGTACAAACCATCGGGTTGCTGATTCTGAGATTGTTTATAAAATACAAACCCTTTGAATTATTTATCAATCCAATTTATACTATAAAGTAGGGTTAAAGTAGGGTGAAAAATATCTCAACGTACAGTGACATAAAATAAAAATGTAAGATGTAATAAAATGCAACCGATACTTTTGGAACACCCTATACGATTCTATTTTCTCGTGTCGCAAGCGCTCAAAACGGAGTCACAACGCTCTCGAATGAGTCAGCTGTGCATTACTGATTCACCGTAAGTAACGCTTTCCCCGAAGACGAGCCTAACTTCTTGGACTTTTAAGCACGTGAAATGCATTTTTCATAGAAAACGAGTAAGGTCACCCGAATAGCTCGGTTGCTATTGGTGATAGAAAAAAATGGCGTCAGACGAAATTTGGTTTCGAAGATGGCATGATCTCGTGTTAATCATTTTCTATAGATGGACTCATAGAAGACGCGTGAAAAATATATCATTCTGTTTAAAAAAACAAAGTTGACCTTCGCATGACCTCTAGGGAGGTTAGACCACCCTCGTTTTGTCTGGCACATTCTTTCTATCACCAATAGCCTTCCGAGAAAAAACACAATAAATTTCGTTTCTTTTTTCTACGAAATTCGGATCGATAAAAAATATCTAATCATTATAACCACAAAATACACTGGTGGAATTAATTCTGGACAGTTTGAATAAAAATATTCTTTATTTCATATCTGTGCAGAAAATGTATATTCTGCTATGCTAAATTGATACTGTAATATCTTTATTGTAATCTATAATGTTTATACTTAATACTTTCACACGATTTGGTTTGTAAATGTTTGAAAATTTTTATTTAAAAAAATCTAAACTGTGTTGATTTTTGTTTTTGCGCCTGGCAACACGAAACGTCGCACGATGCGAAATAGCCAATCGCAGGATGCGTGGGTTCATTGTAACAACCAATCAGAAAGGCCTTGACGGTCTTTACAAACAGTTCCATCATTGTTTTAGTCGGGCATTGTGTTTTCAAAAGTGTGAATAAAATGACTTCGAATACCCCGAAACGTGTTGAAATTGTAATTTTTGTTGTATATTAAAAGTATGGCTGTAAGTGGTCTTTCTACTGATTTTTTTTATATAAGCGAAACCCTAAAATTAGAAAACATTGATTAGAATATAAAATATAAATGATTATACAATATATTAAATAATTTGAATAAATGCGAAATTTAGGTAAAAAGTTTAAAAGCGTCCAGAATTAATTCCACTAGTGTAAGTGGTAGTACAAGAGGTTAATATTGTCTCATGTATTCCGAGGAATTGGTGTATCAATATTTTACTATTTAACTGGTTAAAAATTTGGTTCGAAATTTCGAAGGGAGTAGATGCGTGAGCCTAACGTCAGTACAATGACATGCGTGCTCAAAGGGTTGAAGCTCTTTTGCATCGCAGTCGTTCAATAGACGGGACAAGTAGAGTGAGTGTTTAAAGGAACATAGACAGAGACAGTAGAACTCGCATTATGCGAGGAGGCCACTCTTGCCTCTTGCTTTATATTGTGCCACTCCTACTCTTTCTCTCTCTTACTCCTCTCTCGAGCAGAGTCTCGGCCCTTCATGCTTAATGGGATCCTAGTCGAACGAGTGGCTTGTTTTGCTGTCGCATTGCACTGTTCATTTAATTATATAAGCAAACGGTGTCTCCCTCTTTCTCTCCATTTCTCTCTCGCTCTCTATTTTGTCGCTCGGAAAGCAAACAACGCAAACTGAAAACGTCTCGAGGAACGCGAACTAGGTCGTTTGGATGGTCATCCCCCGGCCTAATTTTCTATGGCTATACTTAGAAAAATAGTAGGTGTCCAGGCAGGCCCGCTAAAACATCGCCAGAACGAGCGATTGTAATAAAAATTGCCCGATTATACCGGGTGTGTCAGTATACCAGGTGTAACACGGACAGGGGATGACTCAATGCGACAAAATAAGTCGGCAATATGGAGTAACGTTTTTTTCTGTGGTTCTGTTGAAATCGAGCTTCGACATTAAACGTACCGTTTAATTTCGAGTTTCGTTTATTTCACTATTATCGAAATTATAAAGTTGCGTTCAAAGTTGAGTATGTCTTCCACTGACGAACACTTTTGTGGTTATTAATTTCTGACTGCTTATATACTTTTACAGTTTTTGAAATGTTAGGGAACAGGAAAGGATGCAATAATTAGGCTAATAATTAGGATACGAACAGAGTAGATCAGGGTAGGAATGAGTGAGAGAAGGTATGGACCGAATGTGTGAATAAGATAGATCTGTAAAGTTAGGATGCTATAAACCAAGTCACATTTCTTAGCTGTGAGGCTGAAATAAAGCAATGATAATAATACTTCAACAGTTTTTTACTCGGTATTTAATAATCCGTCCCAACTCGAAGTTAAATATTACTATTGAACAAAAACTCAAACTCACCTTCACATCTTGGTGAAAAATCGAATAATAATTAATCTGATTACTACATTATATGTCTCGTTCAATATCGAACAACTTTTGTTTCGAGCATTTTTGCTGCATCAAGTAGTATACGAGTTAGGTGGCATGGTCAAGTGACTCACCCTGTAGAAACTATAGGTCAACTTCGCGAGAAGTAGAAACGGTAAATTATGGACAGACACGTCACCCGGTACCTATCGAATATTATACTTGTTTCACGAACTGTAATTCTCGTTTTAGAGAAAAAGCAATTTTTTGTCCACGTCTTCTGCTCACGTTTTAACGAAGTCTCGCCAGCAGACTAATTACGCTACGAATACCGGGACACCCTGTGCACGATAAGGTCTATCTCAACGATTTCAATGGCCTTGGAAGATATATGTTAGGAAGGTGAACGTCCTGGATAATTCCGCTTCTATATATTTAAGTGCCGCTTATCGTTAGTTTCAGACCGACTACTTTAGGCCGCTGAATCAACGCTGGATAGTCGCGTTCTCGTTTTAGACTATAGTGTCGCATCATCGATATAACGGAATCAAAACTAAATACGCTGGTGCAATAAGTTACGGATCTTTGTGCAAGTTAAAAAACTGGTCTGCATCAAAGGCAGAGAAAGAAATTCGTTTCTCGCTCTAATAATTTTCACCAATTGAAAATGGTGAATAGTCAGTGTAAAAAGTACTCGTACAGCCTCCAAAAACGAATAACTTTTTCAGATGTGGACCAAAACGGTTTTTTTGTCATTTTTGTTTGAGATTATAATTTTATTTAAATTTATATTATAGTACGAATAAGTTTTACACTGACTACAGATTTCTTTAATGTTTGCTACGTTTTATATTGTATTTCACGTCAAAACCACAGTCGCCAGAGTCAGATTCGTCTCCCACTTTGCTCTTCCCCTTCCGCGACACTATTCCCCCACGTCACGTCACGTGTTCCGTATCCGTCGTACACACGTCAGAATGTTACGTAATTGATCCGATACTGATGGAGAGAGGTAACTTTTTTCCCCTCAACTCGAGTCTGATCGAAAGATCTGCACTCTTCTTACGAGCAATAGCTTCGTCAATTAAATGAATAATACAAGACATTTTTAATCCTTGCAAAAGTAATAGAATTACACGTTTTACTAGTTTAATACTAGCAATAAGAGAATAGTTATTAAAAATTGTTGGACTCGTTGGAAATTTAATTCCAAACAATTCTAACAATTATACAATAGACCTATGTGTAATGCGATGAAAAAGTTGATTTAAAAAGAGTATATGTGTATATGTATCTTTTGTGGTAGTAAGCGAAAACTTTTTAAACAATCTTTCATACATTTGCTGGCAGATAAAATTTTTAAACAATTTTCCGGTCGCGTTATACGGTACGGTCTTACTCGGAGCCATGGAAAAATCAATTTGAAGCAACCTAGTACCATCAGTTTATACGTCGGAGCGGAAAGAAGGACAGAATATCAAATATTCGGTTTGTGTCCATGCTGAAAGCTGATTGCAGTCTAGGATCCACATTTAAAAATGGTTTCCTGGTTGCATTCGGTGACGTCACATATTTTTCCGAAACGAGATTCACCTGTGCCAAGAGACACACAAAGGCCTACGAAATGACCTAATATTCGGTCCGAATACTATTTTCCCGGACACTGGTTTCATATAATCGCAACAATGGCCTGGGCCATCCTTTTCTGGTAAAAACAGGTTGCCGTGTACTATCGGCAGATACTCGGCTCTGACGTTAGCAGCATCCAAAGACTCTCTCTCTCTCACTCTCTTTCCCGGCGTGGGGCATAGCAACAAAGATGTAGGTTACTGGGTTATCACCACCATTCGTGGCTCATCCTTCTTCATTGCCGGAAGCTTTTCCAACCAATTGCTCCTTCGAAAGGACAACGGTGCCGTCGATCCAACGGTCGCTCGTCCATATAATTCGTCGAGCAAGGAACCGGCAGCTAGGCCCTCGATATTGCCAATTTTATTCATACTAATCGCTAGGCTGCGGACCTCCATGCGAAAATTGTCTCCATCAATTGCGAGGAACAAGAACCGAGTTTACTTCTCTTCAGCTAATCACTTCAAATAATCTATTGTGGAAATGATACATTTTTAAATTTCTTAGATTGTGCCTACTCATTTTTGTCATAAATACATACAATCTACTAATCACCAACAACAATTGTTTAACCTGTTCACTCTCGTGAGACATTGCAATTTTGAAAGCTGTTGATGGGACATTTTTTCAATATTTTATTGTTAATTCATTGATAATTTATTGACACGCATCGGTACACGTAGTAAGTCGGTTAATAATTAAAAAGAATTTACTTTAATTTAACACTTCACCTACCGGAAGCCTATTAATAGGATTTTCAATAATTGTGCTGTACCAAAAGAAAGCATAGAAATTTTTTTTTACATTGCAATCTTAAATGAAACTATTAGATTACGTTATTGAGGGCGACTTGTTAGTTCATAATGAAAATTGTTGTTGCTATTGAAGGTTCCATTAAAAAGTGTTTAGCCAATATCGTTTATGCAATAATCACTGGTAATGTGTTAAGAAAAGATTTATTCTGATATTGAAAAGAAATTATTGGTTTCAATCTGAAAAATGTTTTCATATTGAGAAGATTTTGTTGAATTTTATTTTGCGACTCGATAAATAATTTAAAAAATAATTAATCTAAATCTAAAAAATGTAACGCGTAAGATTCAACTTAGTTCGGAAAAATACTTACTTCGATATTAGAAAGAGTTCGTTTAACCCCTTGCCGTACCATTTTCTTTACAGTTACAGCGATTAAAGCGTCTTTATCCCCAAAAATGTCCCTAGAAGGGAAAAGAAAATTTATATTTTCTGTATGGCTGCATTTATTTGAATGCTGAAATATTAATTAAAAAACGTATCCAATTTAATTTCATCTAAAGAGAAACGCCTAACATTTATATTTGTTAGACTTTATTCAAATCTCCATCGCGAGCCTGACTCGTTGAAATACGGCAAGGGGTTGATACGAACCCTCATACGCCCCTGTGACAATATTTCAACCATTTTTGTCTTACACTTTAAATCAACAGATTATGTTCCACTTTTAACGTGACATTTTAAAGAAATATATCTCACAACACACGGAGAAATAAATAAATCGTTCTACAATATGCAAAAGATGTAAATGGGTGAATTTTCACCCCGAGGAACGTATGAGGGTTAAGTAACTTTGACGATAGGAATAAATTATTGTGTATTTTAATGAAGACATTTTGAGGCTACCACTATTGTTAATGAAAGGTGAATTCTAAATTTTAATCGAACGGAGACTCACTGTACGATCGGTTAACAAGTCTATCAACGGGAACGGGTAAAAGCTTGTTTGGACTGTACGAACGTGTATGCTAATTAGTGTTGACCAACACGATCAGGTATCAGGTTGTTTGCGTAATTGTAGTTTCCCTTCGCATGCAACAATATCATTCGTTTATTATTAGCATACTAAGTGGCAGTGTATGATATCACTGCATACCGTCTTAATTAGGAATCGACGACTAACAAGTAGTAGGCTTTCCAACAATGGTAACGTATGAATAGGTTGCGGATGTTTATGCAAAATAAAGGTTGCTTGCATTCGTTGCGTGGTGCAGGAGCCGCATAATCGTTTATTCCTTTCCTTTAATCATTAAAATTTTCTATCTGAACTGCAACAAACTGGAATGCGATATAAATTAACCCTTCGCACTCCGTTGTAGCCGATATTGCGACATTTGAAATATGAACGTTCCATTTTGTTGAAGATTTATAAACTTGAACTTGTTTTATATAACGTAGCTAAGGAATAAATATTTTGTTTCATTGCAGCGACCGTATTTCTTTTATTATATATATACACACTTAAAGCTAATATAGTGCTGGAGTTGTTGGTATACTAAATGAGTCACTAGGCTGGAGTGCAAAGGGTTAATTTTGTTTTTCAATATATTTAATACGTTGAAAATAATATAATAGTATTTTTAAATTCTTCTAATGTTTTCACTGTTTTAAAGTACATCTGCTAATTTTGTATGCGTCAAAATCAACAAAGTTTAAAGATTAATATTTTTTAAAACAATTTCTGAAGCTGTTATTATTTTTCTTTGATGTAAACACGCGACAGTCAACGTTCGAGTATTTGCATGCTAAATGCATCGGAGAATTCGAGTGTTACACTGCGATACTGTCTCTATAACGAAAACTATGTCTGTTAACTAGTTAAAGTAGCTTTCAGACTGTGCAATAAAATTGAAATACGATCCATTCCGCGGTTTCTGTACACGCTCCACCGCTCGGTTATGCGAATTTCGAATTATAAGAATCGTAATAAATGTTTTCGCCATTTCAATCATACCCGTAACCCAATATTTAAACGTACACGTATATGTACCGTTAAATGTCCACGTATATGTCGTATATAAATATCAACATCTACAGTGAATATTAATATCTACATAAACATCAACTATAATCACTATTTACGTAAACATAAACTGTGATTAATATTTACGTAAACTATAATCAATATTTAGAGTGAATGTTTGTATAATTCATGATTAATATTCAACTGCAAATATTAACATCTATATCCTGCGTTTACATCATTATTAATGATCATATAGTAAATATTTACATAATAATAATTAGCATTTACTACGAACATGAATTTAATGTATACCGTAAAAAATGAATAAGAAAGATCAATTGTTTTTTAACTGTACCAAGGTCCGAAATAATCGGATGCGGAAATATTAAAATTGCGTAGTTTTACAACTTGACGGTCGCTCGAGCGCATTGTGTGCACGGATAATCTGAATGTAAACATCTGCCTGCATAATATACACATTGCCAGCACGCACAATTAGACCACGGTTGGAATGAGCATTCGAGCCAAACGAAAAATGCATAAACACAGCCTTGTAGCGGGCGAGTCGAACCTCTGCAATTAGCAAGTTCACTGCTTCAGAACTCGAAACAATCATTTTTATTCCCTGGAGAACACCGTTCTAATTATTATTCCCTGAAGAAGAATTTTTTCCGACAACAATTTTCAATTCGTTCTACGATCGAATAAATTTTACACTCGCGTCTGACTCTTATTCGCTGGTTCTACTTGTGCCGATGCATTGGCCGAGGCGTATCGATTGCTTTTACTGTGTCAGTTACTGAATCATCGTTTCGAGTTTGTTTATTAAGTACGGAGTTATTAAGCGTCTCAATTGTCGTTTATTTCGTGAATAAAATAAACACCATAAATATCTATGAATTTTGATCTCTCGTGACAATGATTTTTACAAAATCTGCCATAAATACAATTTATTTATTACTCGACGTCATTATTGTACTTGTTAATTTATCACTAGACTGAGGATGTTTATAACAAAAATTAATAGACCAAATACAAAACAATGAACACATTATTATTACCACTAGACTCTGGGGACATTTGTAACAAAAATTAATAGACGAAATACAAAACAATGAACAATTTAAAAGAACTACGAGAACGGAAAAATTCATTTTTCATGTAACTTCTGTACAATCGATTTAGAGAATGTTTATTTCGCATAATTTTGACATAAAGACGGGTCCAGCAAAAAGGAACTATGAAGACAGAAGAATTTAAGAATATTGTTACCGTATTGTCGACTAATTAAAATTATTGAGGAAAGAGATTTTCACCTAAATTTCGTTTCTTACCGATTTCGACCGTTTTTATTTTGCGTAAAGATGTGCAGCCTAATGATAATATAACGATTAATAACAATGGGATAACTGTTTTTCGTTCGAGTAACGTTCGAAACGGTTCGATATACTCGATATTGATCGGAAATGTTTGATAGCGTCGCCTAGACACTTTGACTGCACTGTATAGGCGCGTCGCTACGAAAATAGCGAGGGCAACTCGTGATGAGTCTCCTCGAGACCCCACGCTAATTCGCACGCTAAAATAAGATCGCCGGTCTTTATATATACCGAGATGCGATAGGTCACATTGTCGGTTTTGGGGCAAATGGTATAACGCCACGACGCCACGACGTACCAAAAACTGCATTTCTAGAAACGATGAACGAATAAATCATGCGCGCAACCGTGCAAAAATATTCACACCACATTTGCAGCTTCTACCAATCGATTTAACGAAACGCACGTGTTCCGAACGATCAACTGCGTTTGATGTTTTTCTTAGTAAAATTAGAGAATGATTCAATCACGAATCTATATAATTTCTCTGGAAGCTTGACAACGTTTACCAATTTATTTAACAAAACACGCAAATAAAACTAAAAATTGAATCGTATATACAGCAACAGTGACGTCTTGAGATCATCCATAGTAGAATTAGAAAATAATTGAATGTGTAAAAGAATCTGTATAATTCCTCTGGATGCTTGACAACGTTTACCAATTTATTTAACAAAACACGAAAGTGAAACTGAAAATTGAATAGTATATGTAGCAACAGTGACGTCTTGAGATCATCACAGTAAAATTAGAAAATAATTGAATGTGTAAAAGAATTTATATAATTTTTCTGGAAGCTTGTCGAGGGTTGTGAGAATATTGTTGTCATGGGCAACGTTTGCCAATTAATTTAGCGCGGCGCGTACGTTAAACTGAAAATTTAGTAGTATAGGGGTGATTCCCGAGGTCATTTGAAGTAACTTTTTCCTTTGCGAAAATGTTCTTCCTGGCTTCATTAAGGAGTTATCAACACGAAAAACACGAATGGCTCGGCGGCAGGTTTCACTGAGCGTAGCGTTCGGTCGCGTCGCGGTGAAGCAGTGAACAAGAGAAGGAGCATTCCTTGCGTAAGCCAAGTTACAGTGCAGCCAATTGATTTAATTACAACTTACTTATTAAGCCGTAAAAACAGTTGCTGCTTCGAAATGTGTCACTGAGTCATTCGGAGACGAACTGCATAGCTGGCTTTAGGTACACAGCAGCGCCGAAAGCTGCGGGACGTAGGTCAGGTCAACGCACTGCACAGCTGGTAGATCACAACCGTGAACTTTGAATCGACACATCTTTAGAGACGTCCTCCCTATCGCGGTTCGAACGACACTGACTTTACGCAAGATTTTTCGGAAAAGATTAGGGGGCGCGGCATTATGGATGTCAAACGACGGAGTGATCAGACAAAAAACAGGACACGAGAGGTACCGCTGTAAGACTAGAATTTATGGCGATTAATTAATTAACTGTTCGTAACAAAGCCCGTCCTTTTACTCGGCGAGAGATAAAATGTCAGGAACGCGTGGCGTTTATGACTCTATATTGTCTTATACGTCCCTTAAGAAATTTTCTAAAAGAAGGACAGACGATGTTTTGCCACGTGATTGCCATAAATTCTAGTCTTACAGCGGTCCCTCTCATGCCCCCTGTTTTTTATCTAACCCCTCCTTTTGTTCACTGCTTCACCGCGGCGCGACACCAACGCTACGCTCAGTGAAACCTTTTTTTTTTGTTAAATGCATTTGCACTTACCTCTGAAGGGGGTTGTGTGGGGCTCAGGGGATAGGCGGATCCCCCACCACCCACTAAAAAAACCATCACCCCTTATGCACTTTCCTCCCGCAAGGCTCGTATGTGGAGCGGCCGGGGCCCCGCTCTTCGCATTTCTCCTGGCCTCGCTTTGCGAGCTAAGTCCCACGCCTGTTCTTGTCTATCACGCTCAGTGAAACCTGCCACCGAGCAGGACTCTCCCCGCCATCGCGCGCCGAGGCCGCTCTGATTGGTCCGTGTTTTTCGTTAATAACTCCTTGACAAAGCTGAGGCGGACATTTTTCAGATTAAAATGAGGAATTTTCAAGGAACTCGAACATTTTTGGGACACCTTTATAGACTATAATTGTAATATGTCATAATGTCCATAACAAGATACAGTATTTTATCCATAAATGTCCCAAAAGTCTGGCCTCTAAATGTCCCATATCTATCCCCACTACTGCAGGGTATACCCCCTTGAGGGGCCATGAAACTCGAGAGGCCTCGGTCGCCGAGAAGTATATCATGCGGCTCGAGTATATCGGTGAGATCACACTAATCCGAATTTCTAACTTCTTTATTTTTCATTATTTTTTTATGGGACTTCGAAAAACGTATTCGTAATAGGCGATTAAAGTAAATATCATTTACAAGTAAATATCATCGGAATTATATCATATTTGGTATGATTTTGTATTAGAAAAATGCCACGAACACGTTTTTCGAAGTCCCATAAAAAAATAATGAAAAATAAAGAAGTTAGAAATTCAGATTAGTTATGTTTACACTTCTCGGCGACCGAGCTTCTCGAGCTCGGCTGTCCTTATCTACGTTCGGCAAAAGTCAAAGAATACCCTGGCACATAAATGTCCCTCGGCAGACCCGTGCTGGGGACTTATATCGATAAAACACTGTATATGAAGGGTTACGTCAGTCAAATTAGAAATTAATTAAATATCTTCTCGAATTCTCCGAATATATTTCCTTGAATGTTCCTGTTAGTTTCGATAACGAGAGCTAAGGATTCAAGTATGGACCGCTCGGCAAATTTCCGGTTAATGTTAAACTGTTAATGTTAGTACAGGGTAAACGTTCGTTAGTTCGGCACGCTCTCGCAGCCGCAGTAAATCGGCCAGCATAATAACGAAGCGAATTGAAGCACACTAACAGTATTTTAAGTGGGAAAAAGTAGAAAGACGAGACTCGTTGCCAGGGAAGTTTTACATCCCGCGATGGCAAACTCTCAAGTTTCCGTCGTTTCACGCCAGCGGCAGATTTGACCGAGTTTTTCTAACTCCGCTATTTATAGGTATAAATTAAGATCCGCGAGTCCTATTGGTAATGAAATGACAGTGTCACGCTGTGCTGCAGATTGCATTTGCCTTCTCACACATACAAACGCATATTTTCCTGCGAATAGACGCGGCTGCGGGTGTTGGAACAATTTAAAAAATTTAATAGTCATGTGACCGGCTCGTAAAAAATTATTCTGAGAAATAGTCGTCGAAGTATCGACGCTGGTGCCGGATTATTGTTTGTAATTTTATCTTTTTTTTAAATCAATGGTAATGTAAACCATAATATAAAAATATTTTCGAAACAAACAACAGGCAAATTGAAATTGTTCATAAACTTCTCGATAAAATTACTGACAAAACAAAATTGCTCACAGAATTTCTGACGAGAGAAAATTATTAACAACAGTACGGTACTTACAATTACTAATAGACACAGCAGTAAAATAAAATTACTGGTAAAATTAACAATAAATTAATTGACAATGTTACGACAATGTTATTGATAAAATTGTTGATTAGAAAAACATTTAAATAAAATAGTTGACCTAGAAAAACATAGAATGAAATGGCCACTAACATACTCGGTGAAACAAAGATAAGACAAAATTGCTCATTCAAATATTTGACGTATAAATTAAATAAATAATGCAACAAGTATTCGATCGATGATAATGCAACTTTACTCGAACTTTAAAAATTCAAATTTTGCATTGAACATTTGAAAAATAATTTGGTAAGATTTTTAACGGATTTTTTCCTCGAAAGCTCGAAAAAAGGAGGAAGATGGTTCGGAAAGTATCAGATCCCAATCAGCATGATTTCCTCGCACTTGATACACATTTCGCGGAGAGACTCGCGTCACGGAATGGGATCCTTTGCAACATAAAGTGGTTCGCCGGGTGAACGGCTTGGTCACATGAAATTCCTATATTTTCTTTCTTTTTTTTTTTAACGAGTCAGAGCGCTTGACCCAAATCGTTTGTAACCACGTCGCATAGAAAGATAGAGATAAAGACAAAGGTAGCGGAAAAATAAAACACTGGCAAAGAGACCGGGCAGGAAGAGGTGGAATTACAGAGGCAGAGTGATTGTCGACGTATTTATAGTGGAAACCACTTTCGCCGGTGGAGATGTTGACATTGTCTACCTGGAATTAGCTTCCTATCTTAGAACTAGTATTAATTTGTCGTCGGCATGCATCGAGAAATACGACGCTCCACTTTTTAGCCGGGAAATGGTAACTTTTCGTTCCAAATTTTCCACGGAAAATGTCTCGACAGGCTTGCGAAAATTTATTATGCAAAATAAAAATTGTCTACATTTGTTACAAATAATAGAAGCGACTTTGGAATTTCATTCTTTCTTTTAGCAGAGTAATTTCAAATAATTAATTTTCATATTGTTTGATAAAATGATAATATACCAAATTCCTAATTTTAATTTTCAACAACGATAGTAGAACAAATTTTCCATTTCAGCAATAAGAATGTAATACTAGAAATTTTAACAACAATGACAACGGCAATAATAAGAATGTCGACAACAATAAAAATTTTCAGTTTCGAATACAATTCAAAAATTCTCGATTTTAACAAAAAGAATATAGTACATTCTCAATCTTCAACCACAATTACATCTGCAATTCCCATAATAATAGAACAGATTTTCAATTCCAACAACAAATTCTCAAGTTCAACTATAATGACAGTTGAACACAATAATAAAAATTTGAAGAACAGTGACGCAATAATTAGAATTGCATCACCAATGATGCAACGATTGCAAGGATGCTGAAAATTTGAAAGCCTCGATGTGTCTGTTTATCATTCTCGAAAGTTGCTTACGAGGACCGTGCGAATGCTGAAGCACGCTGCAACAGCTGGTTCGCGGCTCTTCTAATTCAAATCGGAAAACATACGGTTGTACACAAGCGGCGCTTACAAAAGAAGTGTCTGATATCGTTCACCCACACACTAGGCTCGACTCTCTTCACTGCTAGCCGACTCGGTGTCAGGCTGTATATATTCCACGTTTGAATTGAGAGTCTTTCAAGTTTTTGACACTGTTTGTACCACGACCATGAATTCACACATCACTTATCTATTATTATTTCACCCCACCGAAAAATGTTTGCACAATTCCATCAATATTATCCATAATCCGATATTTTATAAACAAATTTATAAAATTCAAGCATACCGAAATAACAAATTTTGTACTACCTAAAGTAGAATATTAGTAAATCTTTATTTCGCTAAATTATCTTTTGATAATATTATGATCATATATTTATTGGGTTGGAAAGAAAATTCGTAGCGTTTTCAAATTAAGAATCGAAGATAAAATTGAGATATTTATTCATATGTTTATTCAATAACACGAGGAGTTACCTCGAAAATGGCAAAACGTAATAGAACAGAATGGAAAATATGTTATTGAATGAATCTATGAATAAATACCTGAATTTCAGCTTTCAATTTTTATTTACAAACGCTGCAAATTTTCGTTCCAACCCAATACTTCTTTAATTCACGATATGGTAGAACCTCGATTATCCGAACCGATGATATCTGAATCCTCCATTATCCGAATATTAAACAGTTTATTTTAAAGCGATCCGAATACAAATTTAAATAGAGCAATTATTTCGAGTAAATAAATGCGTCCGATTTGCTGGTATATGATCTGGGAAAAGTCTCCGAGTGTTCAGAGTTAAATAATAAATTATATGAATATTTATGAGTAGAGTAAAAAACTGAAATTGATTTTTTAAAACAATGTGGAAGGGGTCGTTCCAGGAGAGAAATGGCCAAATTTGGAAAATGGATCGTATCTGGAAGAAAGGTGATTAGCAGCCGATTGGCAACCGTCCAGACGAGGTTTCCAAGAATATAACGAATTTGTCTTGACGCCGTTGGTGGAGGGAATAATCGTCATTGACCGAATGCAAGTAAAACGTTAGGTCTGACACCAGCGCGCGCCCTTCTTCGTTTGACTGACACGGTTTCGATGTGCCAAGGCCTATTACCCATAATCCACTTTCCAAGCTAAGAATGAAACACATGTACAAACATCAATGCTCTTCGTTCATTCTTCTCTTGTCAGTTGCAATCAGTTGGCGACAGTTCTACACAAATGTAAATTACAGTTTCCGTAGTTGAAGCACGAACAATTGTTATTATTGAAATTTTCAAATTCTTGCCGGAAGATCCATCAGAATTTATCAGAAATTTATCATCAGAATTGGCGTCTCGCTCTATTCGATCAATGTTCAAACCTGTCTAATATGTCCATAATGTTATAAAATTACACATCACTTTAGAATAATGCAAAAAATATCTCTATAGCTTTTATTGAAAATTGAATATCTCAAAAACTGAAAATAATAGAATAAAACGGTCCCCATTGTTATATTCATATGAAACAAAATTTACCAGAACTCATTATTATTTACTGTCATATTAAAATGTATTATTGACAAATTTATTTCGATTATCAACCGCAGCCAATATTCTTTTGGATTTTGTCAGAGGGGGTAGTTCGCCTTTCTATTACGATTTTGTCATCTGATCCTGTTTTTCTTGAATAAATCTTAGAATCAGGGTAGAGTGAAAAGCTCACGGTCAGCTCCTCGACTTATGAATCACGCCCGGCATGACTCCCTATCTTTGCATCATGCCAACTTGTCTCTCTGAGCTCGAGAGACGTTGCAGCGGTGGTACGGTTTCATCGGCAGTGACTTTCAGCTGCCACTTAGGGGTTACGTGCACCTGAGAACGATGCAAGTCGTACTCGAGAATTTTCTTGATATGTCAAACTATATTTTCCCTTATATATTCTATTCTATTTTATTCTATTTCACATATTTTATTTCCATATTCTATTCTCTACATTTTATTGTCTATATTGTATTTTAAATGTCTCATTTTTTGTATATTCCCTTTATAATAACGTATATTATATATTCTGTTTCATATATCTTATTGTCTATATTTTATTTTGTATATTCTATTTTATACATATTTTATATTTTATATGTCTACAATATTATATTTTCTAATACGACCACATTTCATCATACAAGGATATGCCAATTTTACACCATTGTATGGTGATATTTTAATATTTGATAATGTTACACTATTGTATGATGATATGTTAGTATCTGATATTGTTATACTATTTTATGATGATATATAATATAATACCATACACGGGTATGATACTATCATATCATCATATTTTTCTATTATTATATTATTGTTACGTTAGTCGAGCCAAAGACGTGGAAGGATTAAATAATTCATTAAACAGATGCAACCCAACCTGACACATGTTCGACAGAAAAATAGGTGGAACGAAGAGATTGGTTAGGTTATGTAGGTCGGCTGGGTCACCGCTTTGGCCTGCGACTGAACCCTCCAATTAAAGCGTGCAGATGAATAGTCGATTATCGTCCTCCGCGAAATAATTCCTGTGCCCGGGGCAACAGTTTTCCTCGTGTCATTGTCATTCCTCTTATTAAATATATATTGTATCTGGAATGGCTGAGGTAAATGTCCCAATCCATATTCCGTTGAGAATATTCCATTAACTAACTGTACATTCTTGTACAGTTTAATTTTTCTATCACCATCAGCTCTTTGAGAAATTCTGAGTCACATTTTTACCATTGAAAACATTTGGAAATTTTTTTACATATCTTCCCTGAAGACTACAATGCACGCAGTGTCAAATAACGAAACGATAAAAGCAACTATTATTTTTGCTTTCTAAGAAGTAATGATTTATTAAGGCTACTCGCCATTGTTGATCATTGCTTCATAATCCCTGTTAAGATCAGTTACGTTTCTAATTCAAATGCTTCAATAACAAGGTTCTGTCTATTTATAGCGGAAAGTAAAGGTTCTCTATGATCTCACATCTAAAAATCATTCGGAGCAAGATGCAATGATCGTCGATGCCAACATAATACTTCACGGCTATAAATTTAAAAGTCGAGACTGTAAAGCAATTTAAATCTCTCATCAGACACTACCCAGGCGAACACTGGGTCCGTTCGGACCCAGAACAATACGTGTATACAACAATAAATATTTAGAAATGCATTAACGATGGTACATACTTACAAATGATAAAAATAAAATGAATGATCCGCCAAGTTTTAACTTTTTTTTATGTACCTTGCAGGTTTACAAAAAAGCTGAAAAAATTCAGAGACAACAGTTATGGCAATATATAGCTACTAAA
>CM052248.1:1285059-1402113 GCA_028455795.1 Lasioglossum marginatum
CCCTGGAAAAGATGATTCCATCAAACAAACCAGGTGGACTTCGCTCCAAGCCTGGGCAACTCTTCCTACTCCTGGCTCCTCCCCATCAAACTCCTGTGAAGGAAATGGGGGAGATTACGAGTGTGCATATAGGAGAGGTCGTACTCTCGCAGCCACTTGAGGCAAACCACGGTAGTGGTGGGAGTCGTTGCGGGGAAGTTGCCCGGGCCTGCTATACCCTATTCGTCAAATTGAATCTACGTAGGAAACATCTCCTAACTCCCATAGTTGTTCCGAAAATTTCCCATCGACTCTCCCGTCGATTGATCAAACAAACAACTTGACAGCCTACCTTGAGAATTAATTATTCCTAATTGTTCGCAGCTTGAAAACTCAGGGGACCCATTCGAGTTCACGAACCCGCAACATCTCTCGTACTGGACTTGCGTTTACTTTCTGATCGTAACGATGTCCACGGTAGGATATGGCGACGTTTACTGCCAGACGATCCTCGGCCGAACATTCCTAGTATTTTTTCTACTCGTCGGTTTGGTAAGCCTTCTTTCTGTCATCTTCTGTTTTCTATATAGCTAACAAGTATCGATACATATATATATATATAGATAATATATATATTGATATATATATCTATCAATTACCAAAGAAATATAAACCGCCCTTTGTAGATCACTATAGGAATCTCGCGCGAAAGACTGAATGGCCTGGGCAAAACAATGAACATTTTCTTGTATCCAATAATCTTTCGAACAGGCAATTTCGTTTTTTCCCCGAGAGAAACACCGGACTCTGCGCTTCAAACTCAATTTTCAATTTTATCACTTCGAAAGGGAACTTTTTCATGCACAATGTGATAAGACTGAAAAATTGACCAAAACTATTCTGAAAACTTTCAGCTCACTACAACAATTGGCGTAATTCGCAAGAAAAATTGGTATAATATAATTAGATGAAATAAAAATTAATATGGTGACGAATGTGGATTGGAACTTCAAGGTCGCAGAGTCCGTTAGAGTAGAATTGTCATGATCGCAGCCTTGTCAATGGTCGTATTGTTAGTGCAAAACGCGATGAAACGTTTATTGTTGGTTTATCGGTAATAAAGTATCACTGTGAATATTTCGTTTTAATGTTCTTTTTGCTTGAAATTTTGGATAGTTGATTTTTTGGCAGACACATTGCTGGTTTGTTTTGAGGTACTCCGAAGTTTGTTAGTCTGTTCGTTCTTTAGAGCTGTACTAATAATACGTCTGTAGATGAAATTGGCAAGGTGAGCGATGAACAAGAGAATTACTCTTCCCCAAAACACACAAGACGGTGAGCATTCCGAATGCACAGTGTCCTCTGGTTTGTTCAGAGTGCTAGATGCTTTCTGAGGATTTTTATTGGGCCCATGGTTTCGAGGCAATTTGGCGAAATTGATTGGGTTCGTGGGAAAGAGTCTCAAGAGCTGTGCAAATTTCCTTAATAATTTTTCATTCTTCTTTGTTGTATTTTCAATCTTATTCTTTTCCCTTAGGGATTATATACGTATAATTAAACTTTGAAAATCTTGCAGAACCCCTGAGAAATTATCGGCATCAGAACTTTACAATTTACACATTGACAGTCCTATGGGTCCGACATAAATTCGTACATAATTCGTTGTGATCGAGCCTCAAGGTCAAAAGTAATCCATTACGAGTTCTGACTAAAATATTATGATCAGATGTATTTTTTTGTACTGTTCCAAATATTGTATGCGCCATTTTCGACCAACGTCTACAAAAGTTGAAACTGTAGGTACTGAAATCAAAATTGTTGGAATTGTTGGCAGTATGGTGCCGAGAGTAAATCTTTTGAGAAAGAGTTTTACAGGAGAAATGTGCTGGAATGGAATAGACTGGGGCTCTGTTGTCGGATATAAGGTTCGTTAAGGAAAGGTTGCGTCAGCCATGGGACTCGATGAATTTTTTTCTGCCAGAGGACAGTGTCATTCGTCGTGGAATCGATCGCTTCATTTGAACGACGATGCGCAGTGTCTGTGACAAGCATGTCTGGCGCGCGTGTGTGCGTGCATACGCGAGCATGTGTGCCGTATTATCGATCGGCCTAACACTCGGCCGAGCAACGCGATTCGATTCGATTATTCGCCTCGATGTTAATCGAGGTGAGAGAGCCTCGTTTTCTTTTTCCCCGAGCCTGAGCATCGCCGTTTAAACGTGGCCACGTCTAGCGTAACATTTGTCTATGAATGTCATTAGCGTAACAGAGAGATTCCACCACCGTAGTTCACGCTGTTTTACCGACGGGAACTGCTACTTTCGTTCGAGATGCACATGTACCGTCACTCGTTGGAACATGGCAGACTCGACAAACCTTACGCGGGTACACTATGGCCGTGTACTGTTTTCCTACGCCTCGACGAACTAAGGCTCGACTCGTTCCATTCGAATGTACGATGCTCTAATTTCATTCGCGGAGACTAATCTTTTCAATTTACATACTCCTCGTTCAGGTAATATTCTATGGGATGTTGACGCGCGATGCCCGGGTCAGTCGAGACCCAGAAGCGGGCGTAAAGAATTATCGATTTGTAAGATTAATAGCACTCACACTGGAAACATTCAGGAAAAAACATTTACTAATTTGATAGAAGTAAAATTTCGTATAGGAAATGATTTGTTGGATGCTGATGTGCGATGCCTGGGTCAGTCGAGACCCAGAAGCGGGCGTAAAGAATTATCAATTTGTAAGATTAATAGCACTCACACTGGAAACATTCAGGAAAAAGCATTTACTAATTTGATAGAAGTAAAATTTCGTATAGGAAATGATTTGTTGGATGCTGATGTGCGATGCCCGGGTCAGTTGGGACCCAAGTGCGGGCGTAAAGAATAATCAATTTGTAAGATTAATAGCATTCACACTGGAAATATTCAAGAAACGAACAGTTACTAGCTTAATGGAAGCAAAATTTTGTATAGGAAATGTTCAATGGAATGTTGATGTGCGATGCTCGGGTCAGTTGGGCCGCACAAAAAAAATGGACATCAAAAGTTATTAATTTTGAAGACTAACAACGTTCAAAAACATCCTCGTCTTCAAAGCGTTGAATGAAGTGGATATCTAATTTCTATTTTTAAATCAGCTTTTAATGTCACGATGTCAGAAATCAGTCTACAATAATTTTCAGAGATGAATATAATAAAAATATAAATGGTTGCACACACGTGTGGAGTGAGACATAAAATCAGCGTACGTGTAACAATATTTACATTTATCAATCAATGAATATTTTGATAAAACTGGCAAACGTGTTTTCCGATATTGTCCGTGTTGATTAATCTTCCGGCGTGCGCCTCTTTTTTTAGTAACACAAGCAAAAGCGTAGACTCCATATTCATATACATACGCGGCATTAACGATTCCATATTACAATTTGTTTGTTTGTTAATCAACATCTTATAAAATACAACCTGAAGAAGAAGCACACGAGTCGAGTCTTCTCGAAGGATCGAGGCCCAAAACGGCGGAAAAAGCCTTCTATGGTCACCGAGCCAGCTTTACACCTCTCTTTAAATCTGTCGAGACTCGTATCTGTTCAAACTTTGTGTCCTAATCCCCAAAAAATCGCATATACTTGGTACATGCCACGAGAGAAAAAATAAAAATAGCAAAACATTTCTCCATCGGCTTAAGCAGGTTGGTCTACCTGCACGCCAGTTTGGACCGTGTCCCGTGTCTTGCTTCCGGGACGCGAAGAAAAGGCAACTGAGAAAAGACAGTCGAAAGATAAGAATGGAAAAAGAAAAAACCGATGATATTCGTTCCGACGTGAACCGAGCGCCGAGTCGGAGCTTGGAAGTTTTCTATAGCGATACTGGCTACCTGTGCCTTATGCCTATACCTCTATGTGTGGCCGTAGTCGGAGCTGGGCTAGCGTTTCGTGCGGTTAGGCGACCCTCGTTTCCGTTTTCGTTTTCATTCGGGCACGAACATGAGATTAATGGGCTGTGTCCCTCCCTAATCTCGTTTTATACGATTGAGCTGATCGTGATTGTAAAGTTTGTTGGCCTAATAGAGTGGTAACAGTTACACAGCACTTTTCATCTTGCATTTGAACTCGTACAATTACTCATCACGAATGTGCTAAATTATTCCACAAGTGTATAAATTTACTCCTAAAACATAAAAGCCTGAGAAATGAACCTCACAAGGTAGTAGCCCATGGTCAGTGACCGCGAATTAACATAGGCCCATGACTTTCAGATTGATTACGAATGACCACGGTTACGATACTACATAAGAGAGAATACAACACGAAACGCCAACAACCAGCTCCGACGGCGAGCTTCTATCGTCCTCGTACCTACACGCCTCACTCTGTCGTAAAGCAAAACGCGAACAAATAAGGGGAAAGAGAAAAGAACGCAGAAAAAAAACGAGAAAAGAAGCGTATGAAAGGTCTATCAATGCGGATCGCGACTGCACCTTGCGCTTCAAAGTCTCTCGGGGCAAGGTGATTAGAAGAAGAGACTTTCCCGTGACACACGTAGTCGCTCGCAGTTCTTTTTTCCTGTATGATGTCTCTTGACTGCGCAGGCTTCCGGGGAGCTGGCTTTCGTTCAGCGCCCACTCACGCCAGGTCATTGTTCAAGATGGCACAGAATCGCCCAAGCCGCCCCACTTTTTTGGCTCTTTGCGATCGGGCGCTGCGCGAGACAATTTATACGAACACGTCGTTCGCGATTTTCGGCCTTACGACCGTAAAAAAATTCAGTTATGCAGCCGGACGACTCTCGGAGTGTGTAGGGTCGCGGGAGGTAGGCTTCTCTGAGCCGAAAGATATAGGAGACGATCGGCAATTCGAGTGTCCCTCGTTCCATACGTTCGGTGATGAATCAGGAGAAATCAGTTTTGATTTGGGGACTAATTTTGAGGGAATTTTGGACATTGCGGGAACAAGGATGTAGGGAGATACATTTTTTATTTTCTTTGATGTTCTCAGGATTGCTTTCACTAGTCTTTGATTTTTAGGAAAATGGTTTGACAGTCTATCAGAAGAAAATTATCAAAGCTACATTAGGAATTTATGCTTACTTTACTTTACTCTGATGATCAAAATTGCAGAATTGATAAATTGGTTCGACTCGAAAACAAAAATCCCCAAACCAAAACTTTACAGAAACTAAAATTCTAAATAAAATGGAAAGTGACCCCACTTTTTATAATTAATCTAGCAACGGTATCGCTAACTCTGCCTGCCTAACTCTCCCAGACCCGCCTTTCAACGCTTCGGAGTCGTCTACGTGCAAAAGAACTTTCGGGTAGAAACCTTGAGTAATCTCGGTACAGCCTCGCTAGTAGACCGTCTCCGCTAAGCCTTGATCCCGTGAAACCCGCTACCCTCTCGCGGAGACTCGCGTAATCAGGTAATCGACGCCATACTGGCAATAATGTGAGTCAGATTCTGTTGCAGCCGCGACACTGACTATCGCTGACATTAACAAGACAGAGAAAATGGCTGAGTATGATCTTCATTGTATTCTTAACGACACGTCTCTCAACCTCATATCTGTCTACTGTCTGTTTTCTGTGTTCGCTCTCCACGAAATCTCGTCACGCTCATCGCAGACGAGGCATGGGAATAGACTAATTACCATATGGGGTTTCCTATCACGTGATCTGGAATATCGACACCGCAAAAGAAAACAGTGATTTTGTTAAGCCCTCCAGATAGCTACCTTGGACCGAAAAGATCCCTACAGGTGTCGCATCTTATGGGGTTTTAAAGACCATTGTACCATTTTAGTGTCGCGTTACCGACAATTCATGAATGGAAGAGTGTTAGCAAGAACCGAGTATCCGTATACCTCATTTCTGTTATGAATGTTCAACACGTTTTGGGAACAATAAATGCATAAGGCGCGAAGATTTAAACGGTCAAAATATTATTTATAACATACGTATTTCAGGCATAGGAAATATAGAATAATTATTTCAATTTTTATACGTGCAGTTAATTGTGTTAATCATTAAAGGAAGTATATTGCAACAGCTCTGCACATTTTAAACCAATGCATTACTTTTTTGTGTTTATACCAATATGAATATTATATTCGCTAACTAGTACAAATTCATAAATTGCCGGTAACAAATGCGACACGAAAATGCTGACGGATACATACTGATCAAATTGAAAATGCCCTTCTTTTTCGGTGAAAATATAGGCGATTGGTCTACGGCTATACCTCGTCTGTGAACTCATTTACCATACTTCACGTATGCTTCTTTAGCATACTGACCTCGCAACAACTAACCCTCTGCGCTAGAGGGCCCCAAGGGCCCTCGAGTCCCAAAGAACTTTTATGAAATGTTGGTTTTGAGAAAGATCAAGACATTACTGTGAAAAATAATAGCACGAAGTCTGACGATTTTGAACCGTAACGGTTGTTGGTGTCTGTGCGAGCTTGATATTTCTGACTGTTCATTCTATCTGTATGTCTGTCTGTTTTCTCTGCGAACGCTAACATGCTGCTAACCCCGCCCCCATTTTACACACTCACACGTATGGCCGCTTTCATTCTTGGTTTTGTCTCGGACCGTTGCCGTTCCGAGCCGTTTCTCGAGTCTTCTGTAACCCCAACCTCGAAACGATGACCTGACCTCGAGCTTGATGTGTGTTGACTGAATAACTGCCCTGCCGAAGTAGAAGGAATACGCGGATCTATTTTTCTTTTTCTTATGAATCGTTGATCACGCGTAGAGTACGTTTTTGTAATGGCTGTTTCTACGATTTTTTTCGATCTGGTCGAAACGAGCAATATTTTCTCAGAGTACACGATCTTTTTTCGATATTAAAGGGATATATTTGTTACACTTTTCTTTTGAATTATACCCTTATATTGCCACGATATAATATACATAACTCATTCCACTTAATATACTTTAATTATAATAATATAATTATATCTTGCTTCATTTTGAATGCTGTTTTAATTATATTATTATATTATGATGATACAATGTATGCTATATATTTTATTCAATATATTTCAATATCATTGTATTTTGTTTCATTTTTTGTACACATTTTATATTATAGTTATATAGAAAAATAAATATTTCATTTGATGTATTTTACTCGTAATAATATATCAGCACATTTTGTTTAAATGATTCATTTTGTCTTAGTCTTTGTAACGCCGTTGACACAATTTTTCTCTTTGAAAACTACAAGAAATAATATATTATCAAAATATCCTTTACGCGGTATTTAATGTTTCATAATATAATAAATATCTATAGAATTTCAATGTAAGTTTATTAGAAAAATTTCTTGATAAGCATCTTCGAATCAAAGATAGAAATTTTATTTCTAAATCTCGTCTACTTAGTGTAACGATATGTGTAGAGTGTCCCTAAATGAAAAGAGCAATAATTTAATTGCAAATCTGTATACAAAAATTTTGTATTTATGTTACAAGCTGTCAAATTTAAATTGAATGAATCAAAACAATCTGAAAAAATATATTTGGATTTGTTAACTGTTGAAATGCGGCAACCGAAATGTTTACAATATAAAATTGCTTGCAAAATATTTACAATCTATAATTAATATACCATAGATTTGCAAAAGGAATATTTTATTAAGCACATTATTATTTTCTCTTCGACGTTCATTTGTTTGGATACATTCTATGTAAAAATCAAATTCACGGCGACCTCGAAACACGTATTTTTTAATTGATATAACAGTGCAGAACTGATCTGTACAAAAAAAATAGCTCCTCCTACTACACTTCTTTGTATTGTGATTTTGTTTAATCGCAGTGTCTTTAGTTGCCTGACATGCCCAACAATAGCAAAAGAGTGTATATCTGCGGATGATACATTACAAGACTCAAAATTGAAGGGAGCACTACGAAGCATGGATCCATCATTTCTGGGATCCAGTAACAAAATTTTTGCGAATCGTTTACAGTGGGTTGTTGACTTTCGTAGTATTGTGGTAGTCGCATTAGACCAGGGATGTTCAACTGTGGCTTCATTGGCTCTTGAATGAAATCCGGGGCCAAACTGAAGTTATTAGGCCACGCCCTACGTCCCCCCCCCCCCCCCCCCCCCCCCAACATACACGCGCACGATCATGTTTCAAGAACGTGAATAGTAACTGAGCAACGGCCAATCTCAACTTCTATAGAGTCAGGTCAATGTCCCTTAATTTATACTAATCTGAAAGATATATCAGTTTGTGACCACACGTAGTTTAGAAAAACTCTCGAAAAATCTTTCGTTTGTCCCTCTGTGCAGGGTATCTAGGAGGCGTGGCTATCCCTCCTGTGAATCCACAGCGTAGTAGGCGTGGTTTGATTGCTCGGGGGCGTGGTCTCGATGCCCCTTCTGTATAGAATGGCAATTCGATACCCCTGCTGTGTAAAATGTCCCAAAGGGGCGTGGCCATGATGCTCTCTAGTGCCCCACGAGGCAATCTTGGCCCTTGGAGCCACAAGTTGAACATACTTGCTTTAGACAGTAGTGAAATTTTGCAAATCAAGTAGCGCTTTCCTTGCTGCAGCCCTTTTCAAGTACCAACAACACAATAAAAAAGCTATAACTAGATACAGCATAGAGTATAGCCAATTTTCTGTTCAATGCCTAGTACTATACTTTCAGACTCGTTTCTGCCCAAATCTGCACGAAGAACAATGTTCGTCCTTCTAGATGTATTAGAATGCTTCGTTTCTTAACATTAATCGAACTGGACTGCACAAAGCCTTCTTAATTTCCGTTTTCCGCTTTTAATGATCAAACCACATAATTCTCTGCCCGTTTCTCCTCCTCTATGTGTTTCTCTTCTGTCATCAACGTAACTTTAAACGCACCTACGCCTTCGTTGTCATTTCTCCTTCAGTCTCATCACGTTTTCTACATCGAACTCATCGACTAACTACGTTTATTAACTATTTTCGTCTACAGCGGAATGGAGCAGGCTGTCTTGGAAAAGAATCGAATTTTTACTCGAAAAATCCATATCTATTTTTGGAATCGAAAAAATTATAGATATTGAAAAAATTTTTCACAAAACTTGTACTTCTCAAATATTTATGATCAATGTTTTTTTTATTTTTCGAATAGAATATAAAGAATTCTAAAACGCGAAGATTGCGAAACTTTGTGTACAATGTCTCCATTCATATAATAAGAATTTGAAAATTAGGTCGGATTTTAGTTTCAGTAAATTTTGCTAATTCAAAAACATTTTAATTAACTCTACTGAAGCAAATCGGTTCTTTGCCTGGACAGCCTGTGCAAAGAATATTATGCAGGGTATTAAAATAAAAGTTTGTTGTATTGTTTACAAATAACGGATAAAAATGGCCTGAAGTAAGTAAGAAATATTATTTTATGCAAATGTTACTTTTTATTTTAGTACTGCAAATGACGCGTATTATTCTATACGTCCCTATAAAATTTCAAGCAACAAAAAACTGTTTAATTGTACACGATAAAAAAATCACGTAAAAAAATGAAAACAATGTAAAATTAAAGGAATTACATCAGTATGAAACTATTGAAAAGGAAAATTAAAAAACAAACTGTGGTAAATAAAAATACTATAAAATTGTCGGTATTGTAGAATATAAAATTTGAAAAGTGTTGAAGTATATTGTATTTTGAAACGCTTACTATATTGACTTCACAGTCTAGTAATAACCACCGAGTCAAAGATGAAATCGTTCCACTGATTTACTATAATATTTCGGCGAATGTTAGTCACCGGTTCCTTGATAGTTTAGTGACTCACAAGGGAGTAACTTTGATTCTTAAAATACATCAAAAACCCGCAGATGGTGGCCATTATGGTTGAGAGTATTCTGAAGTTATTTTACTGCATCGATAGTTCTGCTTATCAAAATTTTATAAAAATCGATAATAATAAATCGAATGAATATTAATAAAGCTTAAATGAATGAATTAACCTAATTATCATGAATTACGTTACTAATGATACAATTACTAAGAATTAACCAAATCGATAATACTGAAGTTAAAAATAACGAATTAAATTATTAATTTTTGAAATATAAGAAAGTATAACTGTGTTGTTTAAAAGCGAGTCATTTGTAGTACAGAAATAAAATTTCGTTATGAAATTTTTTAATAAATTCTTCTCTTTGCAATGTCTTGAATAGAAATAGCGGAATAATTGTTTAATACTCTGTCAAATAAAAATGAGCAAGAAAGAAATAGCACAAATGAATTTCTGACTTCTATATACTTTTCTTGGTGTCACAACTGCTTAAAGATCTATTAACTTGCTTGCCACTGCACTCTACTAACTAACATCGAGTTCGATAGTACCATCGAGTTTAATGTTTCTCTCTACGATGTACTAAATCCGACTAAATTCATCTGGAAATTTTGAGAGCGCTTTTTTCCTTGTGGATATATACTACTCTCAATGAATTCTATTCATTATCATTCTAAAATTTATCTGTTACAAAATATAGCTGTGAATGTGAGTCTAAGAAATCTCTTTGCAACATCGCTTCACTAACATTTCCGGTGTCGAATGCATCATACACCCCCACCATGAGTTTTAGAACACTCGATCATTTTTCGAAAATTCTTTTTACAATGACAAAATTGAAATATAGAAATGTTTCAGAATTCGTACTGACTATTTCTGCGTTTATTACAATGAAATTGAAAATGGAGATTCTGTGCTTTTTATTCTTATTCTGTGCTTATTTAATTTTTCATTTCACCGAAATGAAAAATTTTTTGGTTTTAGTATTACTGAGACTTTGTATAAAATTATAGAACTAGAATATATAAAATACGAAGAGAGAAATTTGATTTGCAGTTTAATCAATAGTAATGTTTACAACTTTTTCTCTGAATGTTTAAACAATTTTTGCAATTGACAGATTCCATTACACCAAGCAACTTTCGTCTGGAAAGTGGTTCTATCTCCCACCGTTTAATTGTAAAAATATGTGTATGGATTATAAAAATTGAAAAGGTTCATAATTTTCTAAATTTTGAGGATTTTTTCATGTCAGGAAATTGTCTAAATTTCTAGTTTCTTAAAAATTTTACCTACTGAACAGTTACCAAAAGTCAAACACAAAAACCAGCACAAGTTGCTAAAAATTGACTAAACGTCTCTAGGGCCGGCAGGTGTCCTAAAACTTATAGCAGGGGTGTGCATGGCAGCGAATTTCGATGAAAGATCGCGGCCATTAAAAAAGCTAATTACGAACTCAAAAATTGTCGCAGTAAAAGTGTATCGATCGAGGGCTACAGTCACATTTCCGATATTACTGATAGAAACGTAACGACGCAGGGATTAGCTGCAGTTCTCAAGGAAGCACCGAAAAAGAAAAACAGAAACGAAAAGGAAAAACGAAACGATAGGAAAATTAGAAGAAATAAGAAAAACGTAGGTCGTTGCTCCCGCTATGTCTCTTTTATTATCCCTTCCCTTTCTCCGATTTTGTTAACCTGGCGACAGATATCCGAAGGTCCGAACGGATCTGTGCGCGAGCCGAGGAAAACTCGAAAATTCCAACTGTACCGTAGACGAGCCAGTTTGTTTCCAAACGGTCCGTAGTCGCATAGTGTTTTGCAGTTATGATTTCTATTTGCAGGCAATTTTTGCTAGTAGCATACCCGAGATAATAGAGCTCGTAGGCAGTAGGTCCAAGTACAGCGGCGAATACAAGCGGGAACACGGAAAGAGGTATTATAAAAATTACATCTTTCAATCCTGTCTCTACTTTGCCTATAAATAACTTTTATTACTTTCATTTTTTATACATATCTATCTCTCTTTATATATATATTTACATACTATGTATACATATACTTTGTAACCCTGTATCTGTCACTCGCGAGGTACACGCGCGTTACTCACACACACAAACACAACGTGTAAGGGTACAGATTTATGCGTGCGAATGTATGGGGTGACTAGAAAGCAGTGGTCATCAATGCTAGGAATTCGAATGTGCGCAAAATGTTGCATGAATTTTCATAGAAAAAGAGAGAAGAATTGTTTACACCAATGAAAGTTTATAGTTTCTTTTTGTTAACGTGGTCTACTCGTTGAGAAAGTAATAAATTGTCGAGGAACCATGTATCGAAAATAAACCGTTTACTCAGAATTAGCGGTTACAGTTTTCAAAGATTGCATGTGAAACCTTTCTGTGGATCCGCGCCTGGTCACTGACCACGGTATTCCCATTAGGTCACTGACCGCGGTATATCCTCCAGATCAGTGACCGCACTTCTAACTATCCCCACTAGAGATGATCGATTGCAGTGTCAACTGTTCTTAACACGTCAATAACCGTACTTCTCACTGTCTTCGCTAGAGGTCACTGACCGTACCTTCTGCTACCTTCGCTAGAAAATGCTGACAGTAGTTCTCAGTGCTTTCAGGTTACCGACCTTATCTCTAGCTGTTTCCTTCAGAGGACACTAACAGTACTCCCACTATTCCTATTGGAAGTTACATTAGACTTATTAGGATGAATGTGCGTATGGTTCTTTCGAAAATTTTTAACTTCTTGACGAGTAGATTATGAAGACGTTAAACGAAATTTAACTATCATTGTTGTAAATGTTATAAAGCATGCAATGTATTGTGGTGAATCACTTCTAGTACGACTGACCATTTCTTTTTTTACATCTTGTATAGAATCAGACGCAAGAAACGGAACAATTAAATGTTTCTACAGGTTCTCGGGTAACGGAGCTACAGTCCAACAAATACATGCACATTACACAATTAATAACATCATTTCCTCGAAAATCTTTAATCAAATTAGGTATTATTTTTTCTTTCTTTATGTATAATATGTTCCTCTAATATACTCTCGGACTTTGTATGTACTTGTTGTTGGGTCTGGATTAGTATGGTTGAAAATGAATACTTATGAATCCAAAATTATAATTTATTAAATACTGCAAAATATTATGATTAAATTAAAAATACAAAACAACGACTCATCGAATTATTGGGTGAAGAAATGAATTCCCCTCTTGGCTCTTACAAATTAAATTTAACATTTTTTCTTTCATGTTTTATGTTTTTTGTAAACAATACTCAAATGAGAAAAATGTAGTAAACGAAGGTTGTGAACATACTTGAAGATTTGTATACATTTGGATTTATGAGTACATATTGAACTTGGCCAATTACTAATTTACCATAAATTGATAGTATTAATTGCAATCTATTTTATAATTGATTTAAAACTATGCAAAAATTGTGCAATGAAAAATTTTCTATATGAAGATTCACCACAACATTAACAGTAGTATTGTATTAATTACAATATTTTCCAAATAATTGTAAAAAAATTCAGATTCTGAGTTTCTTAAGGACTACAAAGACGAGATTTTCGAGGGATTACAATGAAAGAGTTTCCCCGATTGTAAAACTAGGAATGCAGTAGTTTAAAACGAGTGAGAAATGTTGGAGTCATTGTTAGTCATCTAATATGTTAGTGTAACGATAGATTGAGAGTTTGTTTAGAAATGATTAGAACATTTTAACAGATATGGTTTGGTCATAGTACGTTAGTAATTATTGACGATAATTAGTTTACTCACAATTAGTCTGAATGAATATTAACAGTCGACCAGATAAGTAAAAATATAGAATTGAACTATTAACAGGAAAACAAACGGTATTCACGTGGAAGTACGTTATTGTTAATAAATTTATTTGCAATCGCCAATCATCTATTCAACCACATTTTCGGCTAGCTTCTTAATTAAATAGCAAATTCCACACGATTGCGGTAAAAGATCCAATATTTAATGGTTTCTTAAAATTTTCATAAATAACGAATTATTTGCAAAATGAAGTAAGGAAGTTTCTTAAAACTTTATCATAGCATGGATATAAAATTTAAAATTAGTTCATATTAAGTACAAATAAATTTAAAGTGCAATAAATTTCCGATACTGAAAAAGTAAGTTCTGCTTAAAAATTAAATTTCTCAAAAGTTAAGAGTGCTGAAGTAAAACGATTTTAAGAGTGCAATTTGTTATTGAATTAGTGAACATTTTTGAACTATTGGATATAATAGTTAAATTAATTCTTCTCAATATTTACAACATTTAATAAGTATTAGATTCGAAAGTAATGGTCTTGTTATCATTATTATTATTATCTAGAAAACAGAATACCATAAAATTTCCAAGATCACCAGATAACTAAAATTATTTAACATTTTTTTCTAATAGCACATGTTAACATAATTTCACTGAAAAACTAGATTATAATTTTTTTTTAAATTGACATTTATAACCCAACAAGTTTTAGTTACCTTCATGAGTTCTGGATTGTTACCACCTCATAAAGAGTTTGATTTTTCAAGTTTTTTTATGGTTTCAGTGTTTACAATGTTACATAAATAAGGTATCACTAATAATAAAAAAATTCTAAAATACTGTAGATCGTGGTGAATCGAAGTGCTTGGATCTTTTACCGTACCACGATCCCACCACACATTTCATTAACCAAAAAAGTTGGTTAATAATTATTTAAATAATGATAAATTAACTAACTCTTTGCATGATCTGTATGTGATCGATAGGATTCTGACCCAGATAAATCGAGGAGATAATAAGGATCGATTGTCATATTTCGCTGCGGTTACACCGCGGTGATTACTAATTAATCAAGATTCATTCGAGTTCAACACTGTCATTAATAATAATCATTATTTTCAATTAAAGCAAGGAGAAATTTCAAACTGTCTTCCAGAGCAATAGCACTCGTAGGTATAGTTATGGCTGATCTATGACCTGTCCGAGAATTCTCGAGGATCTCTTAGATCAAGGTCACGCTGTATCACCGAGTATTGCACGACTTGCCACTTTAGTCTGCTACCTATAGCGTACGTCCACTTATATTACACGAAAATATTTTCGGCACTCCAAGCTCATTAGTATCACTGGATCCATGCATGGGACAAATTTTTAACCGCAGCACCCGGAGTATTTCGATTATTATTGACTATAGGAAAAAACGTCAGAGCCAACATTGTTTTTTTCTCAAGGTCATGCTCTTCAAGATTTCGAGGTCATGCTTTTCAAAATAGATTAATAGTATTTTCTTTCTATTTGTGATGATTAAACAAAACCGTACCAATTTTCCCTCTTTCATTTGTTCATCAAATATATGGTTTATGAGAATAATATTAATTTGAAACCAGGCGAATGTGTGATCTCCATGCGTGGATCCACCATTTTGGTTTTCTCGGAGATAGTGCAAGCGCAGCTACCTTCACCTTGCTTCTCCCTTTACCTCTCGTTCAGTAGCCACGATAGAATGTATTTTCAGAATTTCATTTGATACGTTTTCTATCTCGCAAATTCAAATGTTGGATTACGCATTGTTTGGTACACTTTTTCCTCTTCGGTGCTTGACAGGTTAGTCAAGTGCTTCCTGTGCAAACATTCTCGAGTTAAACGAATATTCAAGCGATTACTACAAGGCTGTATGAAAGTGGGTTTCCACGGACTTCCGAAGTTTTCCAAATCAAATACAATATAATTTTTGACATTTTCAAGGAGCCCTTAAAAAAGCTGAACAACTTTTGTTTGGAGCGCTTCTTGAAATTTTGAGTGTTGCAACCTCTGACACGGGCAACATTTTGGGAAACCTTCCAAATAAAAGATTCTCAGTTCTACATAGGCTACAGGAATATGTGCGTCGTACAAATATATTTAATAAATAATTTTAAATTACAATTCGTGCAGCTTTTTCAACATAAAACGAGGTGTAGCATAACACTGTTGAAATTAGAAGGGTCTAAGTCATTGTTTTGCTGGTTTTTAATTTTCAATTAAAAATAAATTTGAAATAAAAAGTAAAGTGTATAAATAGAAAAAATAAAAGATGTCTTTCATAAACAAATCCGAGAGAAGCGAAGTGGCGACTGAACCCACTCTTCTAATTTCGTGTGCGCTACATCCGATTTTTTTGAAAATCCTACGACAATCGTTCCAGATTTCGTTTATTTTCCACCACACCTCCACATATGGCAACACAGTTACGTTTCGATTTGCATATGAGCACCCTTGGTGGCCAATGACGTCACCGCAGAAACGTTGACCACACTGTACGCTATACAATAATGCCTGCATGCCCGTTTTTCACGAAGGAACACCGCACTGTAACCGCGAGTCGATTTACGCTAACTAACGGCACTGTGTCCGAGCGTCGCGTTTCACCTAAATTTTTCGCATTTTTTCTCGTAAACGTACATATATCTAAAAAGGGCCAGAGAAACAAATGACTATATTATACCTAAACACCACGCCAACGTACACAATTTTTGAAATTGTTACGATTGTTCGAAAAACAAAGACAAACCTGAAATTTTTTAATTTAACGCGGAACATGTGCAACATAATGACTTCAAGGTCACGCAAGGTCAGAAATGAAACATTTTGAATACCTCTTATTCACATTCGTTTTCCGAAAAATTATGCAGTTATAACAAATGTACGTACAGTAGCAAGTTGTTCGCATAAAATAGGATAATTTTGTTCGCTTTCGTTTTTTTTGTGACCTCTGTAGTTTCCGAGAAAAAATGTGTTTAGTGCCGAGGTTAACATGATGACTTTGGTCAATGATTGCAAAAATGTAGGCAGGTGCGGTACAATGTTCTATTTCCTATAATTCCAGGTCGACTCGATCAAACAATTTCTAATAATTTACAATAATTAATCAAGATAGTGATTAGCACACATGATAGAATGAATTTTCTTTTGTTAGATTTGTCATCTTTTTTTCTACTTTCCTGAGTGCAAGTTATGTGTGCCTTTGTGTGTGTCCAGTGTGTCGATTGTTATCATTACTGATACGTGAGTTTGTAGGTTAGGAACTCGAAGGAGAGATTTTTGAGTTAATTGAGTGATTTCTGAGCGAGATCTGAATCGATTTATTATATTGTGGAAAGTGTTAATTAAAAAAATTTTTCATTTTGTGAAGAGAGAATTTTTTATTTTAATGCAGATATCAAATTAATGATTGGAGTTCTAGATATACCAGGATTACCCAAAATACATAGTTTGCTTTTAAAAGTTACAAGGACTTTGTTCCTAAATTAATTTTCAACTCGGCTCAACCGTTGTGTTATCTCGGATTATTACTTTTGATAAACTCTTCGAAGATAATTTATATAGAAATTAGTTCAAGTGTAACAAAACAGCACGTTGTGATTTTTCAAAATCTTATAAAAATTCCAAGCCATGTGATCATTTGGTGTGGAATAGCCATTACCGTTGAGGCAAAAGACGATTAAAGTCTTAATCAGGCTTTCTAAAATTTGTTAACAACATAACTATATTGTTACAACATAAACATTTGCAAAACAGAAGTCATTCAAGTCCAGTAAAAGTCCATTCTATTAAATGGATAAAAAGTTCAATCAAATTGTGCAAACAATTCGAATCAGATCGCAATCAGGAAGCTTTGCCAGTTATCAAAGACAGTTGGTACCTCTCCTATTTTCATTGAAGTCAGCGTCCTGTTCCAATCGAAATTCTCAACTTATCCACGGCCAACGTGTTACTTCCAGATCCAAAATCCAATTTTTCTTATATACATACTAACAAATCCCCTAGTCCGATGGATATTCTTCCATCGCGAAGGTTGGTAGAACTACGTCTAAGGGTGGCAGCATCGGTACAAAGTGGTTAAGAAAATCGGATCTTCGATGAGTGAAGCGAGTGATCTCGATAAAACATTAATCGTACGCGAGTAATTCAATCGTTTGTATCGTCAGCAACTTGATTTTAGGATAAAGTTACTCCCTTCCTTACCGTCACGGCTGATCTAGCCATTGACGAGATGCGGGAGTAGACTAACAAACATATAGGATTTCGTGGCACATCATCTGCAATACCGACAGGGTTAAAAACTTTCATCTGCAATACCGACGGAATTAACGGGCGGGTGTGCAACGCCCTCTACATTAAAAGGCGGGAAATTTCAAAAATATGTCGATCAAAGTCGTATCCGACATTACCGATAATTCACGAATATTTACCCATTTTGATTTAGAAGCAACGAATTCATAAGGCGCGTAATTCAAACAGTAGAAATAATGTTTGTGAAATACACTATTGTAAAAATGCAGTTATATTCCAAATTTTGTAGGTTTAATAAAATTTAAGATTTATACACGAATTTATACTTTACGAGAAGTATATTGTACTTCCCTCCACAATTTCGAAGCAATCGCAACATGAATTATGTTTATATATAATTACGATAGATTGTCGTTTATTAATCATGTTGGACGCGACAAGAAAACATTAGAATTTTCTGGCATTTTATAATGTGTTACTATGTATTCAAGGCACGTACGTGCATATGTATTATTCAGTGATCGTAAGTCGCCGAGCGCCTATAAACTGAACGGCATCGGGGCAAGGGGACTAGGTCGCTTGGCTTCCCCTAATTCTTTCCAGGGATCACATCTTTAGATGCTAGTCGGGCAGCATAGGAATAGATTTTTCGTATCCGTGGTGAATTGAAACGAAATTACGATGCAACTTAGGTTGACTATCCACTATGCGTTGCGTCAGTATTGCAATCACGCATTACTGTTGTGACCAATATAAAATAATGGACGATCGTCATTGTCACGTTATTGTCGCGACCTGCATTCGTCACGACGTGAAACGTAACGACATAATTTTGCTTCGAAACTGATGCAAAAATTGTTATACGTTCCGCGAATTGAAGTCGATCACATCGGATTCTGACGCGTACAAATTTTTTAAAAACTGTGACAAATGAAATATTTATAATCGAGATCACTGTTCCATAGGTGTATTAATACACACTCGTGTAGTGTGCATTGGGGAACCAAAAGTTCATGTCCCTGTTGCACAAACCATTTTTGCATGTCAAATCGGTTATATAATGTTCAATACATGAAAACAACGATCACTTATTTACTCTACTATATGATACACTTACTACTTATTTTAATATTTTGCTACTGTATATAGAAGACAAAAAGTAATTAGCGAATTGTGCAATAGGAAAATATGTTCGTAGCGCATTGGCAACACATATGTTTATAAATTTAACAATACGATTACAATATTTAATATTCTTGTTCTTCTATTTCTTGTTGCATGTATATATGTTCGTATGTATATGTATGTAGACAGACGGAAGGGAATTTTACACAAAACTTTATTAACGCTTTCAGTAGGATTGGTTTTACTTCTTGATTTTTATACATTTCGACAAATTTTTGATACACACAGATCCAAACAGATTTGGTATTCCATTAAAATAATCGGAATTCCATATCATTAAAAATTTTATTAACAACCTAATATGGCAACATTGCACTTTTAGATCCGACAACTCTGTAAACTACGTGTATTGTCTCACGTGGTACATAGATGGTGCTGAAAACCATTCACCTTTTTACTCTGTCGGTATTGCAGACTACGTAACACGAAATCTTATGTGGTGACTTTCCACTCCCATGGCTCGTCTGTGCTAGAACAATTAGTTTAATTGCATTCAATTTCGATTCCAGTCGTGATGTAACGTCACCCGCGGTCGATGAGGTAGGGCGCGATAAGAAAATGGTAAAACGAAGGGTCCAGGCCCCGCGAGCGCGACTGGTCTGCCGCCAGGCCCTGTCTGTGGTTTTATCCGCGAACGATCCGAGCAGAGAGTGAAGCGTTGCAAGCGTGTGTCCTCCCAGGCATAGCAAAGAGGCAGAATTGCCACATTATATTGACAGTACAACCAAATGACAGCGAGTCTAACGACATACACATATACAGACACCTGCATACACGTACACGTTTACAGATCCACATCCATACAACAAACCGTACACCAGATATACGTCCATACAATGAATAACAAGCATACGCACACACACACACACTTGAAACTATAAAAAAAACACAAAAATACAATAAAAAGAAACTCACGTTAGGGCTCTGTTCTGACGGCAACGGATGATTGTGGGTGTGTAGGCGGTGTTCGCCAGCTGGATCCCAGAGATCACGGAGCTCGCCGCGAACCGCTGCAAGTACGGTGGCCAGTACAAGCGTGAGCGTGGACGCAGGTATCCCATAAATCCACCTACGTGGAAGCCAGCCAAAGATACCCCTTGAAACTAGCCCCCCAAACTATTGTCCTTGTAGTCGCATAGATGCGAGGAGGAGCGAAGTCGACCTGGATAGCAAAGTGACCCGTTTACACCCTCCTCCTGTTTCACACGTGTTTTTTCAAAGATCTCGAATATTCTCCGACTTTTCTTCGTCGCAGTTTTCGTTTTATCAAAATCTAGGAGGGTGTTCCAGGATTTTCAACGATCCAAGGACCATTTTCGCGGTTTTCCGAGCGGACGATTATCGTTTTATTGTTTTCTTCGTTCGTGAGAAATTTTTCAAAGGCACCGATCGTTTCGCAATACTTTTTCTCCCCCCAATGTTTTCGACGAGAAACGGGTTTCTGCTATCCACACTTACTCTCTGACTGGCGTAAATGTTCCTGAACCCTCACCCCCCAATCCGTAACTGTTAGAGAAACTCGCATCCCCGAATTCTGGAATCTCACCAGACCCCACCCTACCCCGACTCCGTTTTTTAAACCATTTCGCTCTCACTATTTATTTTTGACGTACCTTGTGCTGACTCTCACCGCTTTTCTTACCCACCATTTTTTGAAACCAGTTTAGTAACTATATATCTCGGTAACACGTGCTGGTATGCTTGAACTCTTGTGAAAAAAGAAATACACACACGTGTTTAATTCTTATATATCTACACACATGTTCTATACACACTATATAGTAGATCAGATATCAATATGTGTATATATATACACACAGACGATACATATGTATATATATATACATATTCGTTGTTGCATATCTCTCTCTATTCTATATCTCTTTTTCTATTTCAATCTTTCGATCTGTTTGCCTATTTATTCATTTCTATCTTTCTCTGTCTCTATCTCTATCTTTCTCTCTATCTCTCTGTCTCTTTCTCCTCTGTCTTTTTGTTTGTCTGGTCACAAAGCCATCTACCAACCAGCCACTTGTTTATCTGTCTGTTTATTTGTATTATATCTGTACATCTGTCTTGATCAATCCTTGAAACAATTGCTGGTAATTATACAGAAAAGGGTACACGTCACCGATTTCGATAACGTTGAAATATATTGTCGAGGTCATTATTCTGAACAATTTTTCCTTATACATGTCACCGCCGCTCGGCCTCAGTTTTTTAGGTATTCACAAAATCTGATAGGATCTCTATACCGAACTCCGTCTTTTCCCAATGACCGAATTCGTCCTTTAGAGCGGGGAAGAGGCCCCACCCCTCTCCCTGCATCTCGCCCAGAAGAAACATAAACCAGACCTGACCAAAATTTATTTAAAAGCTGCACAAACCTAACTCTCCGTGGGATAACAATCTAGAAACGGAGTTCCCTAACGATTTTGTGGAGCCCCGAATATATTATCTGGGGCGTGATTCTAAATAACTTGTTTAACTCCGTCATTTTAAACGAATTTTGATTAGGACTGGGATATGTCTGTTGGAGTAGGGTTGCAGAGGATGGGGCTACGTCCTAAAACACGTGTTCGGTCAATTATAAAAGGATAGACTTCGCCGTAGCGGGTGTCCGTCCTTTTTTGCGAATATCTAAGAAGCTAAGGCCGAGGGGCGGTAACATATGTGTAGGGAAAAGTTGTTCAGAATGATGATCTCGGTAACATATTTCAAAGTCATCAAAATCGGCGAGATGTACCCTTTTCTATGTAATTACCCAATTTTTACATAAAAAGTACACGTATACATCGCGACGTGTATATGACTGCCTTACCGCACGGTTTCTTCTTGGAATCGACCGCATAATTGACGCCGCGAGATGTTGCGAGAGACTTCCGCCCGCTTCCCGCCTAAACGCTCTCTTTTCGCCTCTCTCTCCCACGATTTTTCGAATTCACAGCCTGTCTCCTCCTAGAGAGCAACTCTTCCGCTCTTGTTCAAGCGAGCGATTGCCAATCTGCTTCGGCATGGAGCAAACATGCGCGCGAATCTTGCCCGTCGACTTGCTTCGAGACCGGCTGGTTACGCGAGACCTGCTTTACCGACCTATCCCCGCCACGCGCGTGCGAATCTCTCACGGAAGTCTCTATATATACTCTCTAATAGATTCAACTAGAGAACTGCTGTCTATGATTTATGGTTTAAATACTCTCGCCGATTGTTTCTGGAGAATTGGAAGATTTTCATAGCGAAAAACTCTGTGTAAGGATGGAATGACGCCATCATCTGGGTGATTTTAAAGCGAAGGTAGGCTATAGTTCCTTTTTGAGTAAGTATCACACCGGAACACTGAATAGCTTAATGAAAATGATCTTCCGAATTCCTGTTCAGTTTATTCTTCTGTCTTCCTGTTTTCTTTATTTTTCTTTTTTTTTCTCGACATTTTCTCTCTACGCTCACTGATTATTTCTATCTTTCCTGCAGAGAGCGACAAGTTTAGATCAAAAGCTAGCTGTTAAATTTTTCACTGTGCACACAGCGTTCCGGAGAAAAATGAATTTTCTTAGGAATCCTGTGGAGAAAGTCGTTACGTTAATGAGACGACGGTCATCTTGATGGTTACACTCGTGGCCTAAACTGTTCTTAACCTTACTTCTAACAACTGCTGTTCTTCTCAAGGTCACTCTGTATAGAGTCACTGCAAGTGTCTTAGCCGAAATACGACTGTTTAATTATCTCGATACTAAATATTGTAAACGCCTCAGCAAACGGTGACGTTACCGTGTGATGGCAATCTATAAAACATATACTAACTTTTCTAAATAATTTATGTTCGAATTGCGCTTAAACGTGGAATTATATTTTTCAAGGATTTGCAAAAACGATAGCACACTACAAATTAATTTCTAATTGTTACTCATTCAGTCGGCAATTTTGTACATCACAATGTCATTTCTCATATTTTTTCAAGGTCATCCATACCTTACTACGCCTGTACATAATTTGACCTTTGAATGATCTTGAATTCTGAAAATTTGTAATTACTGCGGAACTTCTTGAGAAATCACTGACTATGACTTTTGGTCATTAATTTCGCGATTCTTGAAATAGTGCAACTTTTTAAAGCGTTGATTAAACGAATATTCGAAATTTAGCAAATACACGTAGATTTGTGTGACAACTGTAGATATACAAAGTGTGCTATCATTTTGTCCCAAAGGACATATTCGTCACAAGATGATGATGAAGGTAATAGTAGTTAAATAATACATTTCATTCCACATTTGGGTTTCCAACTTCGAGTAGGCGTTTTTGATAGATTTTCATGCTGATTATGAATCCGCAAATTTTTTAAATTTCCATGTATACTTTTCACGAAAATAACTTTTTGAAAGAAAATGCAAATTTTCAACTTTGAACATGTTTTGTAATTCAACGTTAATAGTTACATAGTTCTAACTATGTGTTGTAGTATTATATGGACTCTCTTGAACAAGATAACATAATTTAACGTTACACTGTATTACCCGATGCTATTAAATTTTTGGAAAATAAATTGTAAAATATCCGCAACAATTTATTAATTTTAGACGTTCGTATTGTAACCATTTTTTTAACACATATTGTGCACATAATATAACATTAAACTGTTATATTGTTCTGAAATACTACTACTAGTTAAAATTCCATAACTGTCACCGTTGAAGCGCAGAAGTTGAAAAGGTACATTTCTTGAAAAATGATTTGCTTGAGAATTATACATGGATTCGCAGAAAATTTACAGACTCAAACTCAGCTCACGAGAATCTTTCAGATAGGTGTCTGGTCGAAGTTAGGAACTTAAGACAAAACAAGAAATTTTTATATAGTATAATCATTTCGAAATCATCTCGTTTGTATACTTGTATAACCACCATACTTTTTCAATCACCTCGCTTTTCTCCGTTTCACCATTTATATCTACTGTCCCCTGTCACCTAACATTTTAGGAGAACCCTCGCGTGTCCCATTCCGCTCGAAAAGTTCGATTGCATAATACATGTACATGCGAATGAGTGCAGATAAATAATAGATGTGTTCTTCGATCTTACCGATTGGTCCAGAGGTCGGCGAGCTTTTTCTGGAAAATACGGCGGACGGTGCAGGTCAAGATACAAAATCGAGGATATTCTGCGTGCACATGGACATGCACCCGATAGAACAGAATATGCATTTCGAAAATTTCCCTATTGGTAAAATCCAGAATATGACAATTGTGGAACAATTTGTCAGTAGACTGCGGATTTTATGCACTTGCGCTATCCACGAGTGCATCGCGCTGCATCGGATAAAATTCAATTTTGAGTTTCATTCGATGTAGCATTCAATCGTTACATAGTTTTTGTGGATCAGTCGTAATTCATACTTGTATAAACGTCCGCAGTCTATCAGTGGTCAGGTCTGCTATGGAACATGATACGATAAACTTGGAATCGGAGTGTCAAGATATATTTTTATTCTCTTGGAATGAAAATATCTTTGACACAAAAATGACATCCAGACTAAAGTAAAAATGATTTAGAGATCGGTGTTCGAGACATTAAGGAAGTACTTAGTAATTACCCAATTAACTCGGATTTCACGTAACCAATCTAGATATTATTTAAATGATGATTATCATTAGTAACCATAAATAATTACACAGAGTGCCCTACCTGAAGCAGTCAGCCTTATTCTACACTGTTGTTAAGGAGGAAGTTGTTGTATTTTAAAGGGGAAAATAACCTACGAGTATATGAAGGGCATCTTAGGGTTAAAGTCAAGCACATCAATGTACCGTTAGTAATACCGAGATGTAAACGATTTTTACAAATATATTCCATTTTTCCCATGGTTTTACATATTCATTGTGAAGCAAGAAATATAAAAAATTAATCTAGTGTCGTAACACCTATGCTAGACTAGACAGTACACTAAAGTAATCTATAGCGTTCAGAGACTCAAAAATTTGATATTGCGGTGTGTCATGGTACAACTAGATTCCCCAGTGGAAACAATAATTTCCCCCCAAAGAGATTTCTTTCCCAATTAAGGGTGACAGAGTCAGGTGGTGCATCCTGAGACCCGAAAACCGAAATGGCGAGGGTGCAGCGCGTGCGTAAAGCGCGAACCTGAACGATGTGATCCCAAAGACCAAGACGTCCTCTACAGAACCGGTAGCACTCGATTACACACGTTCGACACGCGTCCAGAGGTGATTTTCATTAAGTTGATCAGCAGCGTTAGCAGAGAGCGTTGTAAAAAGAGCTATAGCCGTTGCCATATTTTAAAATCACCGTTCACGACAGCAGACACGCTGTCGAGAATGCCCGTCGTTCGAACGACCTTGATCGGAGCTCGACGAGACCGACGATCGCTGCGTCCCCTCCCCGAGGGACGCAGGCCCCACCTCCGCGAGACGGCAATCGGGCTAACCGCGCGAGCCCCGCCCCGTGAAGCAGCCAACCGAGCCGCGGCTAGGTCGTCCGATGATTATGGCGAATCGCTGGCCGGTAGATGTGAAAGGAGGAGTCGCGGCATAGCGGGTCGCGGCCGTCGTCGATACTTTCGGGTCAACCATAGGCGGCGAACCAATGGGGGGTAGAGGAAAGTATTGGCGACCCGTGCGGACAGCGATTTTTGTTTTCTCTCTTTCTCTCTCTATCTCTGTTCCCTCTCTATCTCTCTCTATCTCTTCACGAATTGAGTTTCTTGGTGGCATGCGATAGTGCTCTGGTTAGCCTGTAGACTACTGTAACGACCGAAGGCGGGACCCATCCGCGCGGATTGGCCTATCTCTCTCTCCCTCCCTCTCTTTCTCTCTTTAGGGGAGTGACTTCTGATTTGTTCATGAGTGAAAGAGGGGAGAAAACGCCTCCCGTCGTTCTGTCGAAACCACACACACACACGATTTTCTCTTGCTTGATATATAAGGTTACTTGGCACTTAAGAACTAGAAGCGCAGCAGTAGAGGGGGTGCAGGCGGTAGGCACATACGGCTGCTCTTTCCTAGGGGATTTTGATCAGTAGAAATTGCACGTATTATTAAGAGACCAGACTTTTGCTGCATCTACCTTCAGCGTCGAGCGGGCCGAACGCGGAGAAGGCGGATACGTGAACAAGCCGGTACGGGGCGGGTCCTACCGGTAGGATCCGCCCCGCCCACACTACGTTCGCCCGGTCTCCTGTTTCCTCCCACTTCTTTTGTTTCCGATCGTACTTTTGTTTCTTGGCATGATGGAACAAATAGCGAAACCAGTTGAGCATGACTTGTCACTTGTTCCGTTCAACGTTTGCCGGGCTAGCGATACTACTGCCAACCCTACGTCGGATATTTTGGTTCATCTGTTTTTTATATTCTTGTTCAGTTTTTTCCCCGTTCGGTTCGCGAATTTAGAATTTTGAGACTGACTGTCGGTGGAATTAGAATATATTTTGAGCGCATGCGTACTATCAATATTAGTCTTGTACAGGGTGTCCCTATATCATATACAAAATAATAACACACCGATGACGAATTAATGAATTTCCTTATTTTATTTTTCTTAATCAAGATCTTTTCAAAAGCAGACGTGAATTTTTAGTAAAAGTTTGTGCTAGTCAGTTTCCCAATGTTTTAATAGCCGTGGCAGTAATTTGAACGCACGATACAAGCGAGACACCCTGTATACTATTTTGTAGGGTCGCGAAGTCGTAAGTGAAAATTTGTTAGCATAACATAATTCGGTGAAAAAAAAATCGGAGAACTATGCACCTACGCATATTTTAAGGAGCGAAACTTCTGCTTTTGACATGCCAAAATTATTTTCTTGAGGATTATTTTTCACTATGAATAAAAAATTTAAAAATTCAAATGCCTTTCATGGAATTCGGAAAATTTTTTTCACTCAATATTATTGTTGACATGAGGGATTGGTGTCCGTTCATTCTAATTCTCTTCAAAATGAAATTCCAAAAGAAAACACATCACGATCAAGATTTCCAGTGAAAAAGTGTTCGCAAAAAATAATCCAGCGAGTTGAAAGTGGAAGCTTCATTCTTTAAAACAAGCCAACGTACACCCTTCCTCCGATGTTTCTCCACGAAGCAATTCAACAATGTTTCACCAAAATCTCAACGATCATCTGATTCTATGAAATTTTGCACAAACACTTTGTGCGCTATTGAATCATTTTCTAATTCCACTAACATTATCTCGAGTCGATGCCTTCGGTGCGTCCACCTAGATGCATACTGAACGTTCCTAAACGCTCTCGCGAGTCGCTATGTCGAGGAAGCAGGAGAAACGCGCGTGAAAATTTGAACGGTGTGCTCCATTCCCGCGCTTCCACGATCTACGTGACTCAGTCTCATGATTGCACGTGACCCGTAGCTTGGCGCATGCGCCTGGATCTCGCGGCCTCACATGACTCGTGAATCTACACATGCGCCTCGGTCCCACGTGATTCGTGACTCTGTGTGGACACCTCGGTCTAGCGATCTCACGTGACCCTCGAATCTGCGTGTGCGCCTGGATTTTGCGGTATCGTGACTCATAGATCTCGGTCTATGGATTCAATCTCGTGGTCTCGCGTCATAAGGCGTCGCATATCATAAGAAACAGAGATTGCCTCCCATCGATCCGTTTTCAACCGCGCGGATTTCGATAAAAACGGAACGCGAGTGGTGCTTATCGATCGCCGTGCACAGCCTTCTCATCGTTTCCCGCGAAACGCTCGTTCGTTACCCCATTCTTCGCTCAAACAGATAGTCTAGCTTCAGCCACACCGAGAACAGTCTCTCTCTATTTCCGACCCTCTGTTTCAACATTTACTACACACCCACACACGCACGTGCACATAGGATCTACGGTCACTTCCGGGGAACGGGCGCCATTCTTTCGCTTTCTGGATAAACAAACGAGCGCGAACGTTCGATTCTGTACAGATACCTGTGTATATATTTTGTACATACGTACGTGCGCACATACTGGATGCCCATCTTGTACAATCTCCGTCACTCGTCGGTGTTCGCACACACGTGTATGTGCATGCATGTACGTATCACTCGAATTGGCACTCGTCGACCGCCCCACAGACCTCGAAGAAAAAGTCCTGAAAAGTTTCTGAAAATGATTGAAATGAGTGGGGGAAGAAGTTAGGCCTGTTGTTTTGGGCTCTCTTAGTGTGACGTAGAATCGGAAAAAATTCGAAGTGTTTTTTAATCAACCAAATTTCACGTAGAAGGGACGAAAAACGCTAAAACCTAAAAAAAATTCAAAATATTCGGACTGAACGTTTTCAACGATACATTTTTTCGATTTTGTGATTTGAAATATTTCTCCATTGAAATTTGTAGATGGCGGCTAAAAATAATAGCAAGACTTCTTCTGTCCATTTTAATTGTTTATAAGGATGATGTTCTGCAAGAGTTTATACCATTCGAGGTACAATTCCGTGTTTCGAGAGTGGCTGTGGGCTCTCCTTGACGAAAAATAAGGAAGCAACTGTACATGCGTAGATCGACACTAGCCCATGTCCCAAGAAACACTTTTCTTCGATTGTTTATCGCCGAAATATCAGTCATGTTACTGTAACGCGATTACGCTCACAGACTTCGTTGCCGCAGACGCTCCGCTTTTTCACCGTGAACATATTCTATCATATTATAGTTCCGGATCAATAGTGTGCCACGAATAAGATAATATTAAATTCGCAATAACGATAATTTTATTTTTCAACACCCGTACAGGGTGTTCCAAACTTTGCGAATGTCCTTACGAATATTTTAAAAAATAGTTTGTCTAAAATGTTTAATTTTCAAAGTCAAATTTAGAATAAAAAATGTATCTAATTATGTATCTATAATTTTCTTAATAGTTAGTTATGGTTATACAAGATGTCTGGTACGAAAGTAACATCCAACATATGTCTAAATAATTCCTAAAAAATAAGATAGAGGAATAAATTTTCTTTTAAGATAGTTTTTAAAATCTTATTAGTAAGAAAATTGGAATTTTTCGTTAAAGAAAATACCCCGTAGAATACCTTCTTTATACATGGATCACACTTTAGAATACTCTGTATAAACTTATTTGTATCACCAAAGAAAAAAACTAGGTCTATATCTTGATTATTCTGGGTCTCATGATTTTTGAAAATTCCTCGAGTTAAAGCACCATCTTGAAGGACATGTACAACGCGAAGAACATAACTAAAATATTTCACTTATCTTCGATGGTACAAAATAATTTTAAGAAGTAAAGAAACCTTTTGATCGTCATACCTATTGAGGATAAACACTTTGACTTTTAAACCTGATGAACCTTATTAAAAAATGTTCTCCCCAATTACACGGGTCATCCACAATGGCATAAATTCGTCTCGAGGAATTTTATTTTAGGACCATAAACAATTAAGATAATTATCTAATTCGTGGCAAACGTGCTAATCGGTAACAAACCTGACGGTTCATTTACCGACCAAGGACAGGGCCGATTGGCGACAAAAGCATCGCAGTGTGTCGGTATTTAGGGGGCAGCTCCGGTGCGTTCCCTCGGAGAGGAGGAAGAAAGAGATCGGCGCATAACGATACTCGCGATCACTAAAACAGAGAGCCAGTTCTCAGCTGTTCCTGATCTACAGAACCGCATACGTTAGCTTGAACACAGACGAGCGGCTCACCACCAACTAGACGCTACTATCGCTCGCTAACTGCTCTCTAACGGTCAGTCGACGCCATCTACCGGTAATATTAAATTCTTTGCGCAGGGGCATCTGTTCCTTGTCATTAAGCTCCACGCGGGACAGCCTTGCGGCTCTTTGACCTTGAATACGTTCCCTGGAACAAGGTCCGGTCAGGCAAATGTCCATGCGCAGTACTGAGAGGCAGAAATGGTGCACGACACTCAGATATTAAAGGATCTAGCCAGCTACACGATATAGAGAAAAAGAATGGAAATATGTGTAAACCGCAAAAAACAAAACGATTGAGAAGCGTACGCGTGATGTTCAGTGAATATACATATATGACCTACCTGCCAATGGACTAGGTAGACGTGTCGGCACGTGTAGTTGTCGTTAGGCCTAGGTGTAGGAGTGTAGGACCTAGGTGTAGGTAGCCTACCTACCCCGCCCTTTATTTGGAACGTGTTCGTTTTATACTATTTCTACATAACCGTTAACTATTTGGGCCGTGGCACTTATAGTGGTACAGCACTGCTAATCGTGTCTCTATGGGTAGCCGCGCCGCCCGGTAGCTGAGCCAAAACTTACTTATTCCGTTCGTAAATGCAAAGTCTCCCCCCACCCCCTCGCCACCAAACCACGCCCCCACCCCCACCGGATGATGAGCAAATTATGGTATACAGACCGGCTGATTGGACGCGAGTATTAGCAAATCCACTCTATCGACGCAACGAGACGATACCGATTATCCACATAGCACGACCAAGACCTATTTAAAAGAAAAAGAAAAACTAAAAAAAGTATAAAAGAAAATAATTGCTAACCCTGTCACACAAGTGTATTGATGCGAATGTTGTGTTTTGTTCTATTCACGTGGTGTAGGCCATATTCGCCAGTTGTATCCCCGAGATAATTGACCTGATCGGGACGCGAAACAAGTATGGCGGCACTTTGAAGAACGAGCGAGGTCGCAGGTGAGAGACACAACCAACCAACTAGCTTTCCCGAGTTGAGCCACTTTTCACAACCCCCAATTACTGTCAACCACCCGATATATACTTTCTCGTATGATAACATTCTTGTACATTATTTAAGTCTGAATCCTCCCACACGACCCTTTCCCCCGCCCTCACACGCACACAACCACGCCTCCATAGCACGACACCATCGTGTGTAACACCTTTTCTGACCGTATGCACTTGGTCACACGACACCACCACACACCAGACACTTACAGAAACACTGTGCCTTGATGTTAGTTCCCTCTGTACACAACTCTGTTCTTGTTCACGGATATACAATACACTACCCCCACTCCTCATCGCTGACCACGCACACCAGAGAACACATACACACACACACTTCCTGAGCTGCCCATTATTTCTTGTTATATATACATTTATATTTAGAGTACAGTGTTAGAACCGCCAAAACGACTGCAGCTCCATACCTGCTCTTCGTATTAGTTGTCAGTCGACGGTCGCCAATCCCGACACAGTCCCCGCCCACCACAACATCCTCGCCTCCAAGCAACACCCCCAACCAACCAGCTAGTCCAATTGTCACCACAGTTTACCGATCCCAGCAACTGGTGTTAGCTTGTTTGTTCACACTGACTGCACTTGGGACAAATACGGCTTCAGTTTGTTAGAAGAAGAACGAGGAATTGCGATGATTAATGATCCCCTGGGCAAAGAAAAGAACACGCGGTATCTCGCAGGTGACACATGGACTGAGATATTGGCACTGACCAGCATTGGCTGAAGCTAGATAACTAATAGCCGCCTTAAATTCCTCGTTTCTTTGTTCTTCTACTTTGAGTTGTAGCCGATTCAATGGTCTGTCGATGATTATTTGCATAGTTACCAGGTAACTCAGTCGCCTGTTGCATCTTTGACATAGTTGTTGCTAGATCAAGACCTCCACGTAGTGGATCTGCCAGTAAAATGTGTGTTGCGTCTTATCGACTTTAGTTATTCAGTATTTATTTACTGTAACTTCATATGTATACATTTATAAGTTACATGTTCACTTATTGCTCCTGGGTCTAATCTTTATTTGATGGGTTTTATAAAACACAGGATAGATTAATATAAGAGCTGTATTTTTCTCCGAGTGCAAAGGGTCAATGTCCAGCATGTACCCTGCATATCCAACAGTGAATGCATATGTTGCGCACATAAATATATACAAACATGTACAACTACATACATATATATATGTGTGTGTGTAAGTATGCGTATGTGAGTTAGGTCGTATTTCCATATATGTATATATGTTCAGTTCCATACGGCGTATCATATTATATATCATGGTATATATAATATTATTCGATATACATGTATATATATTTATACATATGACCTAACACGACCCTTGTGTGTAATAACCTTGGTGTTCTAGACAGCATTGATTATCGTTTTTACGTGTATTCTTGAAGAAAGGAAAGTGGACAAGTTAACTTCTGCCTTGGGTTGTACTATACAGGGTGGGCTGCTGTTACATTGCTGTGCATTAATGCATAAACTATGTATATTATCAGACCATTCTCTGTGCTACAGATATGATTTTAATTGTGACTGTCGCTAACTATTTTCTCATCTTAGGTCATCTTCAACTTCCTACCAATATTTAAATTGTACAATCAAGAAACTAGTCATACCATTCATTCAATCAGGTATAATAGCTTGTCAAAACTTTATAAGATGTTTATTAAGTGAAGTTATTAGACTGCGGATGTATGCAAATGCATATTTTTATAGAAAATAGGACTGGACAGAAGTTTACATCATGATTTTGGTAATTCCAAAAATATATTTTTCATTTTGCATATTTTATATAGTACACATGTTTTCATAGTGCATATTTTTTTTTAAATTCTGAATATTGTTTGTATTTCTCTCATATATATACATGTATACATTGATATATGTTTACAAGAACCTTTCCAAATATATAAACTATAGAAAGTCAATGTCAACCTAAAAAATTCTAAAAAATGTCTTTTTAATAATTTAGTACTCAAGCTAATTTGTCTGCTATGCTAATTACTACAACAAAAGTAAAATAAAATACGTTAGCACGAAGGAATTCCATATCCGACAATAATTATAGCGTACTATTTTCAATAACTGTTTCCAGTTTGTTTGTACTTTGCATATATTTTGTATATTTTAACATATAAAATTTGCATAAACATCTGGAGTCTATTTATCACTTCACTTAGCAACCGTTAACAGGCCAAACATCTCACGATGTACCAAAAATTGGTTAGAATTACACTAACGATTTAAAATAATTAGAAGATACTCTGTAACAGTTCAAACGACCCACCCTGTATACGCTTTATATATGTACGTGTTTGTACGCATATATAAAGCTGTATGTATACGCATATGTATATTGCTAACCATGACATGTTATGCGTAGTTTAGGTTTGATGAAGGGATTATCAGTGAGCCAGCAAAACGAGTTAGATTAGGGAAGAGTGATGTAATTACACCGTCCGACAAATTTTAACATCAACAAAGTTTTTCAACTTTGGAAGCTAAGATTCGTTGGATGGTGCTATGTGTACGTTCGTTACGAATGGATTATCATTCATGGCTTTGTGTCGGTGCAAATATATTTTCTGTGAAATAATCAGAATACCACAAACACTGATTAAACGTGAACCGAGTCATCGATGATAGAACTGTCAGTATTTCCTTTGGCCTTGAAACGTTGAGAAGAATACATTCTATCAAGACAATGACTTTAATAAATGAAATTCGATCAATTTTTACCAAATGGAGAAATTAAAAGAAATTAAAAGAAAATGGAGAAACAATGTTTCATCAAAATACGCTATAATCTTTCATGATTATTTCTCGATTATAAATGTGTAATTTCTTGCCGATGGTAATTTCGTTAAACGTATTCAAACATATCAAAAGTTCCCGCCAAAGTCAAACAACCTCATCCCACTGCAAATCTAGCAGTGCGTAGGCATTTAAGCAAAAAGGGTAACAAGCTAGCTTTTACATAATGTTTAACGATTTAATTTTCACTTTTATAATAATTATTCACTTTCACTGCATTCAACTGTCACTAAACCGAACATAACCTCTCATTGCATCAATGGACACTGAAATGAAACTTACCTTATTCGCTTGAGACATCATTCACTCTCTTCTAAAGTCTCTGGGAAACCTCATTCACTCTCAAGGACGGTTAACAAGCACAATTTTCTCAAAAGAGCCGGAAATTGGACACTTTTCGGTAACCAAGCGCTTCTGCGTCGTAGATGAGTCCCAAGTAAACATGGCCGCCGAAACTCGTATTCAAAATATTCAAATGCGCATGCGCGCACGAGTACCTACGAATGCGTTCATACATTTAATTACGTTTCAAAATAGAATTAACTTTTTCAGCGAATTTAACGCATAACATTACATTTGATAAATTACGTTTTCCGTTGTGTTACGTTGCAAATAACACATGCTTTTCAAAACTTCACATTTCTCGAAATGGTGGGAATTCAAATATTAACACGAACACAAGGACGACCGTCTCCGTCCTTTATCACGCAAAATTCAAAAACACTAAGAACGAAGTCGCCAATTAAGACAAAACAAATGATCATAAAAGAGTGGAATTATTAGCATACACGCTTCTCCGGTTTCAAGCCAAAGGTGCCGGCCGTTCTATTGACAACGACTCATTGTTTGCGGCCATCTTGATTTTCTACACACACTCGAAAATTGCCTCTGACGTGACCGTTGGTCGTAGCAGCCGAAGCGCAACAGGGTGTCACTAATCGGACGTGTTTTACCATGAAACCAATTTGCCATGAAAATTTTTCGAGGCGAGTCCAGTTGCGTGGCATTGCGTGGCTTTTTTTGACGATGCGTACACCGGCCTGTGGTCTCACGTAGAGGAGAAACGACACGCGACACGTGAGACCTGTAACGAGCGTTGTCGGGGTTGATTGTTCCACGAACGAGACGTATTTTGATTAATCGACAAGCTTAGATCACACACAACGTCCGAGCATATTCGACGGTCGGTACCCATTTCTCTCTCTCTCTCTTACTCTCTCTCTCTCTCTTTCGCTCTTTCTACATCTCCTCTCTATCTCTGTATCTCTATCTGTCACTCTCTCTTTCTCTCTCTATACATGGGCAACTAGGTCCACCGGATCACACCGTGAACCCTCTCCGTCGATTGGGTACATAAATCGAGTAGATTTCTACGTGACTTCGATATCATACACACACTACACGATCATTGACATTTCTATATCACTGCCCAACACTTACCTTTATATTCCGTAATCAAGGGACGGTCCCCGTGGATCTCGACGTGCCGATCGCGAATCTGAGAATTGTTATTACCTAACCTCAATTCTTGAGAAATTTGATTTCGAGGAAATACAATATTTCCAAATTAGTGATTTTGTTTTGTATGCTGTAACTGTGAAAGGTAAACGAATGTGTTTTACATCGAACGATTCTGTACCCCCCCTTCCTCCCACTCCCTACATGGAATACTATTTTTTAGATAATATTATAAATATGCGCCATTAATATATGAACTTTCTCGGATATTTTTAAATATATTGTGAGAAACAAGGATCTCAGGCAGAATATAAAGATATAAAAATACCATCGTCTTCAGGAAAGTCTGCAGAATCGTTTCCCGCGAAATACGTTCCCATAACCTAAAACAGCGAAAACACGACGAATTCTCGATTGCGAAAATACAATTTTCTTAAAATTAGATTTCTCTAAAACCGAGGGCGATAGAAGGAAACGGTTTTCAGATTCGGGTTTAGCATATCGAACTCCACGGGAGTTGCCCATTGTTTATGTGAATAGAATAAAAGAAGTTGAGATTTGTTGGACATTGTGTTCAGAGAAACGTCAGTCCCGTATGATAGAGTAAAAGTAAAGAACCTTTTGTAACGTAGGGCTTCCATGTCGTAAATTGTATATGTGTTTAGGCCTATGTTGGATTCAGTGGCACGTAAGCTCACGTTGCACGCCCTTGATTTGCCAGGTGCAATCAAAATGCGAAAAGAAAAACAGAGAAAGAAAACAAAAAAGAAAAAAGATAGAAACAACCGAAAACAGACGCAATCAGTGCAAACAGAGGGTGTCTGCTGAGTTCATGATGAGCTTCGCATTAAATATAATATTTACAGAGTAGAAGGAAGTGGAGCATGGAATGGTCATGGTGAAGTTTTTGTTGACGCAATAACACAATTTCTCACCTTTAGGCACTGTTTATCTGACTCGCTTGTAACAGTAAGAACCATAATTTTAATTAATGTAATACGATACATATATATATATATTTATATAAATCGCACGTAGAATTAACATCAGTTTAGAAAACGAGATTTTGTGCTTGTATTTGACTGCAAGGATCGAGTACACGAACGAGCCTGCACTCTACTGTAATTTTTTCTATTTATCTAATTCTTATCACCTTCCGTTGTTCGAACCTATATATACTCCTGTTATTTTATTTTTTTTTTATCTTCTCTCCACTCCTTTCTGTTTCTACATTTTATTTGTATAGTACAGATATATTTCTTGTCTGTGTGTGTGTGTATGTGTGTGTGCGCGGCGCTTGTGTGTAGTTCGATCACACTAGTTGGTTAAAACGACTTACACACCAAATCCTATCTCGCAATTCCGGTAAGTTTAGCTCATTAATTATGTAATTATATATATATACATTAACAATATGTATATTTATATACATACAGAATGTATATGAATATACAGGCGAATACGACGCGAAATTTTTCGTAGATAAATGTTCCTTTAAATTGCCAGAGGATTCTCCTGTTGTTGTTCTTTCGCTTTGTCGTCTTTTTTTGTCAATAATACATCCTCATCATTCGAGAAATTCGAACAACTGACACAGAACTTCCATACTCGATTATATTGTTATTGTGGCAGCAGACTAAATTGGCATAAAGAGAGCTAAAATTTCGATCTTTTAACGATATTCACGTGTTTCTCTCTCTCTCTCTCTCTCTCTCTCTGTCTCTCACTCTCTCACATTCTTTCTCTCTCCCTCTCTTCGATTCGCAGCCGTGCTTACACCCTCGAGTTGCATATCTCGCGACACAAGTGCTCGCTCTCAAGGACCGGGCGTTCAAAGTAAAGAACAAGCGAAAAACGAAAAGCGGTGAAAAAAAGAGAAAATAAAAAATAAGCGGTAGCCTCGGCACACGGAGAGAGAAGAACGTAGCGAAATCGTTAATTGGTTCAGAACATGTGTAATTACATATATAGAGCGTGTACATGGTAGTTGCTTGTAAGGTTCTCTCTATACTTTTTTTTTAATTCCTTTTGTTCGACACGCCGACCGAGCATCGGCCCGGGAGCGGAATCTAATTCGTCTGTTGTGTTGGCAGACATATTGTCGTGTGTGGCCACATCACCTACGAATCAGTCTCGCACTTTCTCAAGGACTTTTTGCACGAGGACCGCGAGGACGTTGACGTGGAGGTTGTCTTCTTGCATAGGTATGAACAACCATACTATTTTTGCCATTCGTCCCCCACCCTCAGGTCCACGGGACTCTGCGTGATCTATCTTTCGCGTTGGAACAATTTTAAACACCAACGTTTTAAAAGACCAGGTCAGCCATGACCCACGCTGACAATAACTGTATTCTGCAAGTAGATCTGCCCCCGACGCGATCGCGCAGAGCTCCCGTGGCATCCTAACGTCAATTTTCGCATTCTAAGTCCAATCCGAAATTAATATCTCCACATAATTTTGTTTTTTGAAATAGTAACATATTTCCGCCAATATTTACGTTAAGTGTGTAATGTTACTCGTGTACCGTTATGAAATTAAGTAAGTCTACTACTGTAATGATGTACGCAGTCATTGGAGTTAGAGGGAGATATATGAGAGTAATTTTTGGGTTTTTTTTCTGTGGTAGTCAGGCGAGCATAGGTCCGTGTAGGTGTCCCATTTGAACATTTGTTCCGTGAATGAGTGCGCAATGGCGATCAGATTTTCATGAACTTTTTGTATTGGAGGCTATCTAGAATTTTATTAACGCTTTACCTACCAGGAGACTATTAAAGATTCTCAAAGACTGAATTACGTTAAAAAGAAGATTAAAAATAATTCCGAAAGAAAATATATCACTACACAGAAATATTAATTAAAAACTCTTGGATATGAATCATGAACTTTTAGATACCGACTCCTTAGATGACAATGTGTAGGCCCATTTTGACACCGCCCTTTAAAAAAGTGCTTGGGTACTTTGTTTAGCTTCCCGGTATGTTTTTAAGAACGAAATCGATGTCTCAAAGAATTCGTATTTTCTGAGGGCCGGTCACCGGTAGGTAAAGCGCAAACGTAACCAGAAGGTCGTGCAGTCAACGTACCCACGAAGATGAAATTTCGTCTAGATATTGCAAACGGGGAATAAATACAGGGTTGCGAATGGCGGGAACAACAGGGAGTCTCATCGACGAGGAAGAGAAGTGGGGATATCCGGTCGCTATGGTTAGGTCTGATCGCCATCGTCGTAAGGAGTGATCTATGTTTTCAGGAAAGAACCAGATCTCGAATTGGAGGGTCTCCTGAAGAGGCATTACACGACCGTGGAGTTTTTTCAGGGCACCATGATGAATGCAGTGGATCTGGAACGCGTCAAGGTACCCCCACGCCCTAGACCACCCACTATAACACCCTACCAACCTCAAAGAACCCACCAATCAAATCGCTCCGCGCGTGGTCGCCCGCGCTTCTCATTTTCTTGCAGTATTTTAGGTTATATCGCGGTTTTCCCTCCAGGACGCGACCAATATACATAAACGATATATACGACACATGCGAAATTGGTCGCAGACAGCGGCAAACATAAGCATCAGCGTGTCATATTCATCGTCGTGCCGTGTCGTGTAAATTCACTGGAACAACCGCCATTTTGTCGTAGACTTACAACTTCGCCTAGACGTACATGTACACGTGCATACACACACGCACACACGTACTGGCGACTCGAATACTGTGAAGTTAGGCGCATACTACCTCAACGTTGGGATATTATTATCTCTCTCTCTCTATTTTTCTCTCTCTCTCTCACTCTCCCTTTTTCTCTCTCGTAACTACTTTTTATATTTCTCTTTCTTTTCCACTGCTCTGTTTCAAGGTCATCGTGGAACCGCGCGTGCCACGCCGCGGTCACCTAGTAGAATTAGTCGCGTTTGCGCGAATTTGAGTTTCAATAGTGCATCATGTGATTACCGCAGTTCTTTCGAAGAGTAGATGACTGCGTGGCACCGTGTAGCGTTGTTTCATGCAGTTTTCGGCTATGAGGCGTTCTTTTGAAGTGACCGATTCGGTTCGAGTGTGACAAATAGGAAAATTCTCTGGTGGAAATAGAGTTAATATTTAATATTCCAATAGCACGTTCCTGTCACTTCCAGTTTTTGAATGATTTTATTTTGAAGATGCATTTTGGTTGTTGGCTGCGAGAATATTTCGTGCTTTGACTGCGAGAAACATGTGAACAATTCTTCAATACAATTGTTCTACAGACCAAATATACCAAATATTTTTCAATTTATTATAAAAATTGCAAGTTTGGTGATTCTTAAAGCCAAAATCTATAAGAATTCAGTGAGTTATTGAAATAATTAAGTTGGTATCAATAATGTGTATAAAAATTTGATTTCCTAAAACTATAGTCGATTAGACAGAATACTTGTTGGTATATTAAAGTTCTTATCATTGGTACTCACTATTTCCCTATAAAAAGAACAGCAAAGAATGACTTTAAAACTGAAGAATGATCAAAGATGACTTCAAACATTCACAAACAATATTATAAAACAATAGTACAAACAATGTCAAACATCATTCCAACAGAACAGTAACAACCATCCGTCCACACACAGTCGCAACTACAGACATCAGTCACTTCAAAAGCTGACCCTCAAATTTTTGGGGTATGTATATAGTACAGTCATGAGTGTACATATTTCTCTCTTACATATGCATAGGTTCGCACATAGGTACGCGCGTGGGTACGTACATATGTACGGATCTTCCGACAGAAGTACAGCGAATTAATTACAAAGTAGAAAGCGAACGCCTGCGACTGCATGGTATGCTGGTAATGAGCTATGAGCCGACTCAGCGTGCAGTAGAGACTTACTTAGACCTGTTTACCATGTATACTTTTTCCCATGTCCTATGGCCTACGAGGGAGGCCGGCCCCCCATAGCCCCTAGAAATCTAACAGAATCGCGAATTTTACTGAAAAATTCAATCAGCACTGCGTCAAGGTGCCATTTCTCCCTTTCTCCCCCGAGAAGGGGGGAGCCGGGGTGATAAGGGATGTCCGGCGACCTTGACAATTTCTTCAAGGGCGCAGTACGGTCAGTCAGAGGTGAACCTTTTTCATAAAATATACCATATCGGTGCCACTTAGGAAACCACCAGATCTCGAGCTAGAGGGACTGTTCAAGCGGCACTTCACCACCGTGGAGTTCTTTCGGGGGACTATCATGAACCCCATTGATCTGCAGCGAGTCAAGGTGAGCCTCAAGGACACAGATATCCAGAACCCCTTGTCCTGTCCACGAAGTAAGTGTACCGTACGAGACACCGACAGATATCTGTGTATCGTGCCGACCAACCCCGCAGGTCACCCGTCCTCCGTACGGTCGCTCGTGTGTACCCTCCTACCGTATTGTTCGCGTGGCCACGGCAGCCATGACAGTAACTTTCAGGTGAAATTTCTTCCCTCCCGGTTGTAATGTCTCTCTAACCAATCCTGGGGGAATGTTGTGGGAAGAGGAATAAAAAAAGGTGAAATTTGTTCAGGACCATTTGTTGAATTTTTGTAACCATTTGTTATTGCAGCTTTACGTTTTAATCCTCTGTAGCTCTGTGTAGCTTTGAAGTCACATATTACAGATATGTCAATATTTTTTATCTAACGCAATGGTCTAACGCAATGATACAAAAGTATCTTGTGCTTTTGTCACTCCTGTTTAACCAGAGCGCATGGTTCAATGTTATGCATCGCTATTATCAATACTTATTGCACATGTCAGAGTAAATATAATTTTTTGTTGAACGGTGAAGTCATTGTTGAATTGTATCTAGAGGATGATATTTGCTGTTGTCAAGTTACAGCAATTCCGTTAGGTTCGTAATGAAAAAAATATTTATTTAAAAATGGTTTAATTGGGTAAGATCCAAAATCTAATTCATTCATCGCTGATTGCAATATTGAAGTTCTATACTAAGAATATTCTTTATTTCATAGTAATATAGGAGGTATAAAAACTAAAGATTACATAGATGCATGGTTTCCGGATTCGAGTTCAACGTATCAAAATTTATCAGGGGCTCTCAGTTAAAATATCTGTTGAAATATTAGATTTCACAAAAACTAATTCACAAAAAACAAATGTTTGCCGCATTTGTTCAATCTTATTATGAGATTCTTCAATTGTAAAAGCTGTGAACTAAACTTAAAAAACATGAAAAAATACAGATTACATATTTCTTCTTTTACATTCATTTAGAAATCTCAGTATTTATTATTATTTATTACATTTTCCCACGATTCTCCAATTACTTCAAACAATCAGGCGAAGAAATGTTGCAAAAGTCACATTTCAATCGACTACTTGCAACATTCAGAATTTAATGAAAAAATTTACTTCGATGGGAAGCAATGTTCCACTTTTTCGAACGGTACCACATATTTTCGACTGTATAGCTCTATAGGTGACGTCAAGACGAATTTATTGACCTAACATGCTATGACCTCCACGTGACCTTGAACCGACAAATCGTCACGAACCTGTCGCCATAATATTTGACCTAGTTCACTGGTATTCAATAGCAAATTTACTTGTGTAAAAATTTTTTCAATTCATTCCTTCTATAAAAAAGTAATTTTTGAGTTAACAATAAATAGAAAAATTAATTGGAAAACAAAAATTTTTTTATTTTCACTTCTTTTATTTGTTATTATTCTTATACTTTACTATATGAGATATACATATGAAAATTTCTTTTATTAACTTTCAGCATTATTTTTTGTCAGATAGCCACAGGCAAGTGAAACTTTCAATTTCTGCAGGCCATTTTGTCACACATCTCACGCGACGCATCGTGTACTGTAATAATTAATAACGATGGAGAAGATCGATACAATAATATTCAGTGGATTTTTTTGGATCAGTGTATACGTTGAATTCGAAGAGACTGTCATAGCTGCTGCTGCGAACGATCGGTAGTCGGCCCGATTGCGCAAACAGAACGGACGCTGTTATTCCAGGATGGTTGTTGCTTGTGCGTTACCTTCTATGCACATTGAGGATGTCTCACGGAACCCCTTTGACGCATTTCCTATGCTGTCATACGCTTTCGTGTCTCATCAGTCCGAAACGAATCATTCGTGTCGAATCGATTACACGCGACCCATTGTGAGCGGTCGGGATCAAACGATTACGCTATTTGGTGCACCCGAAGATATCCAGGAGTGCCTCCGCAAGACGGGTTATTTCGCAACTGCCAAATCGACCAACTTTTGCAATCGATGTCAAGGACTTTGTCCAAAATTAAATTTTTAACGATATGCTCCTTCTCCATTTTTACTTATCAGTTGAACAGCGCAACAACAAAAGAATATTGGGTCTTAATATAAATACGTTCGATTATGTTCAGTTTTTATTTATATAGATGAAGTACAGTATTATATTGAATCATGTATTTTCAATCACAGTTTTCTATATTTACAACGAATCACTAATGTAATGCGCAAAAAACATAAATAAAACAACAAATAAAATGTGTAAAATTAGAAGGGATTTGTATCACCACTTCGCTGGTTCTGAATTTGTTTAAGATATACAAGTCTTGGAATTATTTAATCTTATTAGAAAATTATTTGGCAATAGTTTACAAAAATTAACAAAAATCCCATTCATATATACAAGTACATTCCAAGATCTTTGGAAAAGTAATTTTTCAATAACCCTCTAACTCGATTCAAGTATAGATTGTTAGTATTTTATAACTTCATTAGTAACAAAAATAATTCTGGCTATAGACCGAGACCTCTACACATTTTCTGCAAACATTTTTTTACTTTTTTGTAAAAATAGACAAAGATTGCAAATGTCCCGAGCATGTTAAAAATAAATTAGAAACCATTGAAATGATGATACACACCGTACTCGATTCTCGTGTGCTACATCTGAATGAATTTTGGACAAAACGTCCGTAACGTGCACTGCGAAAATCGATCGATTTGGCACAGTTTAGTCAACTGCAGTCGCAAAACTTTGAGACCCGTCGCAGTGAGAAACACATTCCCAGTCTCTACCAACACGTGTCGACATAGATACACGTGTGTACGTATTCTGGTGTGGTAACTCCGTGTTAAAGAACGCCCCTTATAGGTTGTTTGTACTTTTCGGATAGATCCATGCCTGCTGTCGATCCAGGTGGGTATGTGCTTGCTGAAGGACTAGTTTGAACGATTAGTCGTTCGTAGCAATTTTCCTTCGGTAGAGACCTAGAGTATTATGCGACAGTGAGCAATGGTCCCCTGTTATGTACAAGGTGCCCCTGAAAATCATGAGAATTCCTTTTACGAATGTATAATGTCTCGACAACGAAGACACAAACATCAATGTTCCCCCACAGGGTTTCATATTTCTAACACAATTAAATAATTGAAATAAAATTTGCTGCTGCACTTTCTCAGTATAATAATAATAATCTGTCATGTACGTTCAGGAAAAAAGGTGGGGTAAATTTTAACAATTTTGTAAGTTTCGTTTAAAAATTGATAACAATAAAAAATGTGGCAGCCTTTGTAGAACTCCCAGGGTAGCTGGGGAATATCTTATAGAGCAGAATATCTATAATTTTATAGAGCACAAAGAATACTTCCCTTGAATAAAATAAAAGAGGAAATTGTAACATACATATACACATTTTCATCGACAAATTTCGTAAGTTTCACTAAAAGATAAGTTAGAGTAAACATGTGGCGAATTTTTCATGATAGTCACGACATCTCCAATTTTATACTTAAAAAAATTGCTTTTGGAAAAAAAGAAAAAGGGAAATTAATTATATACATATTAAACGACACATATTCATAAACCCAATAAGGATCATTAAAGAATCAATGACATTAAAGTTGTGACAGTGAATTTTCTTAAAACAGCCTCACTGGTAACTACAAGATCTCCAATTTTATATGAAATTAAAAAGAAACATGTTTTCCAGAAAGCAAAAAGAGAAATTGTTCTGTGATTTTCTTTAAAAGCGAATTAGTTGGTGTCTTTGATAACAAAATTTTGCTAACTTTCGCTCGAGAAGTTGCCAGTGAAATGATAGTTGCACCATTTCCGGTATACCCTGTACATACAAGGCGTCATTTAATAGAGGATGTAACAAGGAAACAAGAAAAATTCTGCCTGAAAAAATGAGTCGAAAGCCCAATCGGTTTTAGTCAATCATTTTAGAAAATAAATCTCATGTAAAAAAGGAACGTTATTTTTCGACTGATTTTTGCATGCGGAATTAATTTTAGTTAAGTATTATAGACGCCTCGCGAAACCTGCGTTGAAACGTATAAACGGTATGTTGTTTTGGCTGTTTACGTAGAACACTCTCTTTCGCATTAATTAAACGTAGGTCTGATTAGAAGACAGTTGATGGGCATGTTAGCAGAGCTTCGAGATTTTCCAGTTCCGCGTTTAGCTGGCGTTTGCCTATTTAAGGAATGCCAATAGAATTCGCTTTTACATTTTGTTGTTGTTGGGAAGACATTCTGGCAACGCTTGTCGTAGGAATCGATAAAAAAAACGAATTTTTTACCTCCAATAAAGAAAAATTATTTACTTGATTAGCTGAAAATTATGAGGTTGAATTTTAATTTGGAAATTGACAGAGAAACGAATGTTTTTTGAGAGTGCTATATTTCCAGTGACATGCGTCGCCATTTTGTTTCTGCATACCTGCAAAGCCTACTAAAAACTGGCCTAGTAATAACGCTTTTTAACAAATCTTGACACGTATGTAGCTCGTATTCCCCAGAATATTCGATTTCCGTCGAGTCTTTCATACATTAGCGTCATTACATTGAAACGTCATTGTTATTGCTCCGTTATATCGTTTAGAGTCGAATCTCCCGCCGTAATCGTGACGCCGTTTAGGGCAGACCAAGCTTCGAAAGTCCCGCCACAATTGGAAATTTGAAATGTACACTGTGCTGTCCCAAAATATCTCGATGCTGATCAATTGAAATGTGTTTCCGATCATTATCAGAGATTTTATGATGTGCATGTAGTGTAAGCAAAATTGTTGGGTGGGGGGTGTGAGGTGATAGTAATCACTTCATTGAATTTATTTAAAAAATACGGTAAGATTGCAAAATTCATTATCTAACTCACTACTAAACTGTCTAGATGGAGTTTCCAGACGTTGCAATTCAATCTGACAAATGATTATTGCTAAAGGAACTTATAAACACGTTCTCGTCGAAATGCGCGAAAAGTCTGTATTTTATAAATAAATTAGAAAATGATGACTCCAGCAAGCTCCAAATTTTATTCGACACGTTACATGTTTGAAATTGCTAAGTGAGACGACAGTGTACTTTCATCAGTTTCAAAACGATTCTTCCGTCACTTTGTTTTCCGACATTTGCCCGAGAAAAACGATTTCGATTTCGCCGCTGCTTTCTGACTCCCGTCCCGATCCAGACTACATTTTTGACACTCCGTTAATTAATTGTCGTGCGCGACACATGGAACAAAGGCTACTGATCGGTTTTAGGTCCACGAAGCGGACGCGTGTTTGGTGCTGGCGAACAAGTACTGTCAAGATCCAGACGCAGAAGACGCGGCGAACATCATGCGCGTTATCTCCATCAAGAACTACTCGGACGACATTCGTGTTATCATTCAATTAATGCAATATCACAACAAGGTATTATCAACAAGATTATATTATTATTATTCGGCTGTAGAAAATTCTGCAAATCAATTCGTAGCTCCTCTTTGCCAGTTTGCCAAAAAGTTCAAGTCACCGCTTCCCAATTCTCCAATTCATTTTCAAAACGCGAACATTATTTCCATCTTCCACCCGTTTCACAAATAAAGCTTCTAAAAGAATTCTTCACGGCGAGAAATGCCTTCCTCGCGTGACGTCGCACAAAGAAACCCGTCGTCCTCAAGGTTCTCCGCGCTCGAACAAGTTTTATCAGCGCGAGGTAACTTTGTTGCAGGCCTACTTATTAAACATTCCATCATGGGACTGGAAACAGGGCGACGATGTAATCTGCCTCGCCGAGTTGAAGCTAGGTTTCATCGCGCAGTCCTGCCTGGCGCCGGGTTTCAGCACGATGATGGCGAACCTGTTCGCGATGCGCTCGTTCAAGACGGTCAGTAAAATGGCGGCCATCGATCCGCTCCCACCTCTTATCTATGCATGTGTGAACAATGTTTCCTTAGGGTTTTTTCATGGTCGAGCAGTTCACAGTGATCGCGTGCGATATTTTTCCTCCGACATTTTGAAACGTCGAGGACCTCTAGCTAGGGTCCTCCCCATAGCGTCCTCTCGCCCAGGGATTTTTCTCCGTTTCGTCTCGTTCCGAGAATTTTTCGAACGATTTTTGATCTTTTAATGATGGGGTGTTCCGTACTTTTCCCGCGCAAATGGACGAGGCGCGGCCGTTGTCACTGTGGACAATGAAACGCGAGTACCGTACATGCATAGGAGCGCGTGTGATTTAGAAATGGTTGGTTGATTGGTACCAGTCGCCCAATATGCAGGCTTGGCAGAATGACTACCTACGTGGAACTGGAATGGAGATGTACACCGAAACACTGAGCCCTACCTTCATTGGAATGCCCTTTGCCAAAGCCACTGAGTAAGTCGGTTCATGACCAATCCAACAACAGCAACCTGGTTCTGGTTCAAGAGACTGATCCGTGGTCCCGTTGTCTATCGTACCCTAACATCAAGTCCCAGTAAAAAAAGACTGAACGCATTGTTTCATTGATAGGTTCAACTATAGGTTACCGATGTTGACGACACTTTCCTGAGACTTAGATCACATAAAACTAGGCATTTCTATAACGCCATCTATTTGCGAAAGAGAAGGTAGCTACATTGAGGACGCCAGAGCTTCTATGCTGAATGACTAGGGAACTATTGGAGATAGAAGAATCTTTTGAGCTGCGCTTTGATTGTGTTGGTAGATTTGCAAAACGTCTGCTCAAGGGGGCATTTATTTAATAAATATTTATTTAGAATTTTGATTGTCCATTCTGAAGAAGCTTTTCAGTAATACGGATCTCATAAACATCTTTCATGGCCGCGTAAACAACGGCAGAAACGGAATCACCAAAGAGGGGTCTTAGTCTCTTGAATCAGAATAAAAATAAAAGGATGAAGCTTCGCCTCGCCTATGTCTCTCACTACGCTCCACTCTGCTATATACATTATATGGACTATATATGTATATCTGTATATATACATATATTATATATACATATATATCTATACTCGATATATGTATACTTCGTATATGTACATATAAAAATATTCACATCTATAAATATAAAATATTATATAATATAATACCAAATAATATCATTATTCTATATGGAATATTTCCGTTTAATATTATATTAATATAATAAATATTTATACAAACTTTATATAACATACAATTGTACGTATAGATAGTGAATACTAAATGGTATCGTTTAATATTTGACATTTAATATTACGTTATATAATATTAATGTTGAATTATTACAATATATTAATATTCTATTAAGTCAATATAACTATCAGGTATTAATATTATTTATTCAATATTAAATATTTCTCTCTCAAATTATATATTTATTAATATGTTATTATATCACAGGAATAAAACATAATAACTATGGTATAATATAATATTAATATGGCAGAACGCCAAACAATAATGATTACAATTGAATATTATATAATATTAAATACACGATGTATACGTGTTTGTGTGTATATATTTGTATATGTATATATACAATATGAACATGTCAATGATACTATACAGTACCGTATCTGTGCTCCACACATAATCGATGTAAGCCACCCCCTCATCGCTTTGGTAACGTCTCAGTAATTTCACAGAATTTCTTGCAAGTTTTTTTTCCATGTACCGTTCAAGTTCAATCGTACGTACATAAAATTGCGGATTGCACGGTCATGGACGAGTTTCGATATCTCGCTGGAGAACTCACACTCGACGGCCATCGAGACGCTGTAAGCTTCGCCTCTGCCTACCGTTTGTCAGAGAATGTTTACGAATCCGGTCACAACAATGGCGTCGGTTCATAATAATATCTTCATAGGAAATGCTTCGTCGGCGACTGCATGTGAAATTTATTATCTCAATGTACATGGTGTCTTTAACAACCCTGTGCACCCCCACCATCGTTATACCAATCTAATATTTTACTTATAGAATTTTTAATAAATGTTTATTTTTCCTTCTAGACATTCTGAAAAATGTCTTATATTTTTATATGTATATTATGTTGTATTATAATTATTCTGCTCGATTTTTATTTTCATCGATTTCTTTTCAATATTTGTTGTACGTATAATACTTGTACAACCAGATCGGGGTCACACACTGTATTTTTAATATTATTTGTTCTTTCTATTGTTTATATTTTTACATTTATAAGTGTTTGTTTACATTTATAAGTTTTGATCGATGCTAGTAAAAATTATTAGTAATTCAATTTATTCTGTGCTGGACACGACGATGATGGAGTGATGTGCACAGTTGTCTAGACACTTGTTACACCGAAATATCGGGTATCAGAACAATGCATACAACGTGTACATATGTTTAACGAAGTAACATGTCTTCGTGTGCTGAAGGTTTCTATGCTTTAGTAATTGACAAATTACTAAACAGTCGAATGACATTGTTCGTTGCCATGAAGAATAATGGACGACTCACGAAATCGGGCTGATCAAGCAACACATAGTTTCTCCTTTCATAAATTAATTGAAAATTATCTAATCATTAAATTTTCATAAATTAATTAGTATACTCCGGGTGTTCGTGGATATTTAGACCTTCGTAGATAAATTCTGATATAATAACATCTCATTATTTATTTTCATATAATAACAGATTAATGATTCTATTGATTTTTTGTAATTATTATGGAGCATAAATATACAAAGCCCCGCAGTTAACTAATTATGAATGAAATCCCCAATACATTATAAATTCCAAAAATTCGCCAAAAGATAACAATTTTTTCATAGAAAAACTGACGCTGCTTTGCCAACCTTCCTTAATTTTGGAATTTGTTCTCCCAATAACGATACTCATTTTTACAAAATTCGCCAGAAAACGAAAAGTAGTAAACATTTTCATGAAATATTTATTCTGGTGTATTAATGTGATTTTCTGAGAAAAACTGCCATTGAAAATTTTTGGGCACCTCTGGTCACTTCATTGTATACAAATGCTGTTCGTATTTTATATATTTTTTTATGTATATTGTGTGTTTTATATACTTTTACAGTTTATTTTCACAATTCAATAATATGTATAATCATATTTACATTTGTAATTTACAATTACAATATATTTATAAACTGGTACTTTGAATAAGATATCTGGTTGATCAAAGAACATTTGATCTGCTCTAAAGCCGTGCTCCAAACGCGTCACCAGAAATCATTACATGATCATTTTATCATTTTATGATTAAAAAAAGATTCGTACACTAAAAAATAATTTACCATACCACATTTTTAAATGGTTGTGTGGTTGAATGATTCATAGGACTGATAGGATTTAGATCAGGTGTGAATACTAATTGCTCCGTATGGCACTTCTCTGGCTTCGTTAAGAGCGATTAGACCACACCCCATTTAGAGCACGCCTACCCAGACCACACCCACGCCAGCTACGCCTAATCAGGGCACGTCTTACTGAGAGTACGCCTGCTTAAGGCACAATCTATTCAGTATAGGCCCATTCAGGAAACGTTCGCTCAAGACAAGCCCATTTAGGACACGCCTTCTCTGACGTCATTTGTCCCGAAATTTACTCTTATAGGGAAATCGCTTGTGATCCAAACAAGGGTTCAAACATCTTGAAACATCTTCGAACATCTTCAACCATCTTCCAACATTTCCAAACATCACGTGGACTTTGTTATTAGATGAAAATCATCTTCAAAGGGCAAGCTAAAGAAAAGACAGTCATGCAACAAATTCCCAGCACATTTTTCAATTCTTTCAATTGTCGTTTGCGAGTCTGCGAAAATGAGTGTTTGTTCCACCGATTCCCGGAACTGTACTATTGCGTGGCGGCAAATTGGATGACCTTGAATTGTCCGTGGCGCAAAGACCAAAGATCAACGACCTTTGAAATGCTCGTCTTTAGATCAACGATACACTAACCTAAGTTATCTCCGCAACAGAATCATCGAAGGTAATTTATTTCAACGAGACGGAAACGTCAGGAAGAAATATTGAACATTGTTTAAACAATCGACGCGTGCACCACCAAACTCTATCATCCGAAATATTTTGCAATTCGAAAAAATGTTTCCCGTGGAAATTGTACAGGTTTATAAGTCACGGTGTACAACAACGATCATTTTACTTAACATTATTATTTAGCAAGAAGTTCTCATTTTGTTTTTTCATGCTGTACTGTTTTTATGTTTATATTAGTCATTTTGTAAAATTCAACGGTCTGTACTCTTCAAGGTCGGTGAAGGTCATGTACGTACATAGTATACATAAATTTGATAAATTATTAAACAAACAGAACAAAATTTACATTAATGAAAACAAAGTTGTGAACATTTTAGTACTATTATGAATGTTATTATACACTGACCTATATAAGAATTCACGATTTCCATGGACAATATTTTTAGGAAAATCAAATTGCTATATTTTGGATGAAAATGTTAGAGGGCACATCTTATAGCAGGCATGGACAATGTCGAGAGTATCGAAGCCACGCCCACTTATGAAGAAGTAAAGTAATCCCGGAGGAAATTGAGAATGCTCCCGGGGCCCGAGAACGCCCCCGGGGCCAAACAGCGCTCTTTGCCCATGCTTGCAGAAATGTTTCCGATTTGTCGTTGGCGCGACCATACGGAGGAACCATGCCAATTTCATTGAATACGACCGCCAGTGTTGAAAGGTTTGATGATGTACGGCCCGATTGGTTGGTGTTTCAGTCGCCGGATACTCAGGCGTGGCAGAATGATTACCTGCAGGGCACGGGCTGCGAGATGTACACGGAAACACTCTCCCCGTCCTTTACCGGGATGACATTTCCCCAAGCCAGCGAGTAAGTCCTCGCTGCCATTGGTTGCCACACTTGCCAATTTTTCAATAACATCGTATTGACAGTTTTTGACAATGTACACACTGACATGCAGACATATATACCCGGAAACACTGTGCAGGAACGTTTGGACGGTTTTCCCTCCTTAACGTAGCGGGACTCGGGCTGAACAAAATGTTACCGAGCAGTACACACTGTTTCTTATTGGCTGGTCGCTCGACACGTGACGTAGTAGGGAACTATTGGAGCTATGTAGTGGTGGGGATGAAAGCGAGACGCTAAGGAGGGAATAGTGTATATTACAACAGTGACACAGGTTGGAAGTTGCGGACCAGTTGAAACATTTTTATTATATATAAACAATATGTCAAGTCTAATTCTTGAACACAATGAACTTTTAATCTTTATATTAATTTCAAATTTTGATATATTCATTTTTGAACGTATGTACATGCGTTGATTTTATCATAGTTTAGTTGCATTTTTAAAAATGTATATTATAATACAAATAATATAATTATAACTGTAACTATATTGGGAAAATATGTTACGATATTACATTAAATACAATATTTAGGTAAATGGTTATATCTAATGTAATATTAAGTGATATTGAATATGAAATACGTTAAATATAATATAAAATGCCATAATTACAATCAATTAATATAAATGTGATTCTAGTTGAAATTGAAAGACTTAAAACTTGTATTCAAAATATTTTTAAGTGATATATACGGTATACAATCTACTGCAAATACATCTGCCATATACAAATATCAATATTCAAATATAAACATTGTATAAAATGTATAGCATATGAAATCAAGTATTGAGAATTAATGGTTAAAAATGGTTTTATACTTTTGACCTGTGCTGCATCACAGATTTGAACAGACCACGTGACACAAACCAAAATACACAAGGGGAACACGAAAAATTATTTTTTTGTCTCTGTCAACGTAAATACTACCTGGGACCAGCACACGTTTTATCGATTTTTTTTTAGTCTTTTCTGAATTTCTCACATCGTTATGAGGCGTGTACATACACTCGTGCCTCGGTTTTTTTTCTTTTACTCCTTTTTGAACGTTCCTTCTCTTACCAGACTCTATTGTTAGTTAGAGTAGTTTTGGATTCTTTTTTATACTTTTGGTAATTTTGGTACTTTGGTATTTTGAATGTACTATGAGATTTTTCTACTACACATTATTATCGACGTTTTACTAGCGACGTTTGTTTTCAGTTTTTTAACGAACTCTTTGCTTTTTCAGTCGACTCTGCTGGGTTATTATACCAATATTTTTTTGCTACATAGAAGTAGATATAGCGGGACGCATGCAGATCTCAACGTTGTAAAATTTAAAGATGGTTTGTTAGCAAATTTTACAGAATTGGATTTCAACAAATCTAATAAAATTATAAAAATCTTTCAAATATTTCAATCAATTTAAATCGATAATTCGAATGCAATAAAAATTGAATGAAATTAAAAAATAGTTTCTAATAAACATTGTAAATTTAATCGAATTGAGGGTTAGTATTGAAGTAATGAAATTGAAAACCTCAAAAATAAAATCTGTAATAAATAAAACAAATTTAATAAAATTGAAAAATGGCTCGTAACGATTGGACTAAATATATTAAAATGTAAAAGTAGCTTGTAATAATTGAAATGATTTAATAGAATTGAAAAATAGTTCTTAATGAGATTAATAGAATTGGAAACTAGTTCCTCATAAATGCAATGAATTGAAAAAAATAGAAGGGGGTTCCTGAGGACATTTACAAAAATTGGTTTTATTAAAGAGTTATTAACGAAGGACACGGACCAATCGGAGAGCGGCCTAAGCGCATGATGGCGGAGAGAGTTCGTTTCGGCGGCAAGTTTCACTGAGTGCAGTCCTGGCGTCGCGCCGCGGTGAAGCAGTGACCAAGGGAGCGGAAATATTTTAATTACAATTCACTTATGTAGCCGTAAATGCGTATTGCTTCGAAATGTGTGTTACTGGACCATTCGGAGACGAACTGCAGGCAGAAAACAAGACACGAGAACGAGCGCTGTAAGACTAGAATTCATGGTAATCACATGCCAAAACATCGTTTGTCCTTCTTCTAGAAAAGGACAATAGAGACTCATAAAAGCCACGCGTACCTGTCATTTCTAAAATGGCAGACCTTTTTTTCTCTACGTACCAATTTGCGTACCAATCTACGTACAGTTCGTTTTCGAATGGCCTAGTCACGTTAATAAGTGAGTTCTAATTAAATCAATTTTTGCTCCTTCTCTTATTCACTGCTTCACCACGGCGTGACCCAACGCTACACCAAACCTGCCGCGCGAGCCGGACTCTCCTCGCCAACGCGTAAAGTAGTAAAATTAATGGATAATGTTGGCTGCCCTTCTCCTTGCGTAGCCAGAAATTTTTGCCTTCTCCCTATAAATTTTTACCTTCTTTCTATGTTATCCAGTAGATTTATAAATGATTAAAGTTGAGTAATTTCCAGTGTTATTGACAGGTTAACACCGCCATGTTGTATGTAGTGACGGTTGGCCGCCGCTTACCGAGCGGAGCCGCTAGGTAGCAGCACAAACACGCGCTGATGTTGATCACGTACTTACGTACACACTCACTACACACAACATGGCGGCGCTAACCTGTCTAAAACGGAAATTGCTCATCTTTAAACGTTTATAACTATTTGGTGAACCATTGGTCCTGCAGGATGGAAACTTGGATTCCTCATATCTTCTCGTCTAAATCTACTGGATAACATAGGAAGAAGGTAAAAATTTACAGTAGGAAGGCAAATATTTCCGGTATTTAATCTAAATATTTCCGCTATCGAAATGATGTTTAATTTGACAACATTGAAAAATAGTTTGGAAATAATTTAATCGGAAGATATTTCTGGACACATACAAGCACAATTTAAAAATAATTGGATTACTAAAATTATGATAATACATGTACAACAAAACTGGATTGCACCTCCATTTAATTAGCAACGAATTGGAAATGATCGATGAAATCTGCATGCCTCCTCCAAAAACGTGTCATGTATTTTTGTACCGACGTCTTTACGGCATTGCGCAACACCGGACAAAGATAAATTTTGGGGGCGGAATTTTCGGACGTGGTTCAGCGTGTTCCTTTTTTCGATTTTTTTCCAAAATAAAATTCAACAAGGATACTCGGCAAACGAATTTCCTTTCCGTTTTCTCCTCGTCATCGTCAGTGTTCGTCGCCTACTTTCGACGAAAAGTGTTCATTGTACACGCATGCCTGCTGCTCTTTACATAATTATGTGAAATTTTAATTACGACCAGTTATAAAATTACACCAATTATAAAAATAATATGGAAATATTGTTAGGTGAGTTTGCTGTCGCGAGTAATTATGCTATATTTACATCGTTCTATCTGTTTTCTAATAAAATTTCTTTGCCATTGGACAAATTAACAATAAATGATATTCGTATAGAAATTCGATTTCTTTCTTTTTGATAGGCTTTCTCTAATAAAGATTTTTCGGTATAGCGCGAGTTTAGATTTTTGTAATTGTTGGGTTAAGTCGCTAAATATTAATAAAACATTTATATTTATTTATAATAATAAATGAAATCATCTTTCACCGTCGGAATAATTAAAAATTCAAGGCCCATGTTTCATTTCGTTTTATTCAAATATTTTTATAGATTTTCAGATGTTATAGGAAACATATCAAAACTTAACCTAATAATTATAAATGCAAGTATTTAAGCATTACTCGTATTAATCAATGTTGAGTTCAGCACTGATTCAATTTTCGTTTACACACGCGTTTAAATATTCGGAAGGCTCGATTTCAAGAATTTTAATTTCCATCATACGTAAGCTGATATAATTCATTAGGAAACGATTAATCAGAATCGAATGACCGTTTTTGGAGTCCTTGGAGACGTCTGTTTTGCTACTTTAACATAGACGCCCTCTTCGACTTGATTTCTGCACCGTAATTATTGCATGCACTACTATATCTGTCAATGCTGGGCATTACCAAGTTTTGAACTGTTTAAACAAACAAATCTTCAAAAAATACGACAACAACAATAAACTCGAAAGTTCTACTAACAATCAAACAACTGTATACAGTGAGTATCAAGAGAAAGTTTAAACATAAATGGCAATCTACAAAATCAGAACACTATAAAACAGCAATGAAACTTATGGCTATATTGCGAACATTTTTCTCGGCTCTCATGCGAGCGAATCGCACGAAACAAAAAGCAAAATGGTGACCGTAAACAGCCGTGTCTGTTATAATTTTTTCAAAATTTTCGAATTGCTGCCAAGTATCGAAAATTTTCTTTTTTGGGGAGTACCTCAAAAATTGCGTTACCTTATGAATCAAAATGATGAAATTTTGAACTTTCTTTTGATGAAAAAGAAAAAAATGTTGAACATGTCAGAAGTCAACGCTGAGTAGTTGACGCGTGTAAAGTGTTTGGATAAGTTGCGAGTCCAGAAGTCTTTTAGACAGATTCCCCAAGATCGTTGCAGCTCGAACGAATCTATTTGTTTCTTCCGAATTTGACTGGCGAGCGAAAAAGTTTTCGATATCTACCGCATTGGCGCAAGCTATTTTGACCATTGAATTATGCAAGCGCACCGTTCTTTCATTCTGGATTACCTAGCACTGCTATTTAATTACGTAGGGGTAGATCGTCTCTTCGATTAATTGCACTGTTCAACATACGCTTCAATTTCTACCTTCAGCAGACGTCTCTGAAAGATTTTCGCTCGCTGAATTAAAGTCTGTCAATTTTTTCCAAATTCTAACGTTCAATTTTTCAGGAAATCGATTTTCAAAACGAAATGCTAACTTCGAGCGCAATTTATGTTTTCACAGTAACATTGAGTTTGTTATAACCAATCCAGTTCATCCACGAGAAAAAAGTATTTAAGATGTCTTTATACTAAGAAACTAGTCGGAAAATAAAATACCATTTTTCAAAAATATTTCCATTGTAATATCGCAACATTAAACTGTATCATCATACTCGGGAGAGTCCATAGAATATTATATTGCAAATTACATCTTCGTAGCTATTACTGTTCAAGCATAAAACGTGTTCAAAATCGAGAATCTGCGTCTTCGAAATTGATTTTCTCCAAAACTGCACATCAGAATTGGAAAAATTTTCCGAATTTAGTGTTGAGCACTTGGAGATCTGTCAGATGCGTCTATTCAATAGGTGAAATTCGAGGAGAAGTAAAAATTTGTTGTACAGTACTATTTATTGATTTTCGACACGTTGGATAGTGGCCACCGTTCAGTAGGACTCCTTGCTCGTTAGTCCCCTTTATTAATTATTATATATGCCTGCAGCTGTCGCCGCGTTCTCTTTTGGAAATGATTCACAGATTTTGTTAGCGTGTCGATCTTTTCCCTCGGATTCTGAACTGGCGTAGGACTAGCGTTAGCATAGCACCAAATTTCGACTATTTTCAGCATGAACGGAATTATTGGGCACTGACGATTCTGTTATGCAAAATCTCCCGCTTCGCTACTCCCACGAATATCCTCTGTGCATGTTTGTTAACTATTATGTGTAGTGTTTTTGATATACTTGTAGTCATGCCTCCATTTAATTAATTCTTCTTGTTTGCGAAGGAACTCAATTCAGTAGAGCAGGCCTGTTCCCCCACTTCTTCATCTCCCACTTCTCCCACGTACCCCCACCGCTAAGGTGGCCGGTGACCATCCCCCACTATTTAACTTCAGTAGTGGGGGAACGGCCTGAATAACGGCCTGAAAGAAGAAGTTGAACAGGCCTGCAATAGAGGATTTTTTATAATGGGTATATTGGAATATATTGCATTTGCTATTTAGTGATCTTTTACTGATATTATAAACCATTTTGTATAACTAATTCTTCTTGTTTGCGAAGGAACTCAATTCAGTAGAGCAGGCCTGTTCCCCTACTTCTTCATCTCCCACTTCTCCCACTTCTCCCACGTACCCCCACCGCTAAGGTAGCCGGTGACCATTCCCCACTATTTAACTTCAGTAGTGGGGGAACGGCCTGAATAACGGCCTGAAAGAAGAAGTTGAACAGGCCTGCAGTAGAGGATTTTTTATAATGGGTATATTGAAATATATTGCATTTGCTATTTAGTGATCTTTTACTGGTATTATAAACTAGAATATTTTAAAGAATATTTTGAATACATAAATATCCATACAATAGGTATTTATTTTATATTATTATGACATACTGCAATTATAGTAAATGTAAATATGAAGGGGAAAAATGTTCTTAAACGCAAAATACTGAAATTTTTTGAAACCCGAGTTCCTTCACCAATTTTAATGGAATCATACTTAGTGAAAGATTGTAGACAGATTGTGAATCTATACCTCTTTAAATGTTTTTGGTATTGCGCACGCTTTAATTAATTATAATAGTCTGTATGATTCGATCAAGGTTTGTCAGTGGATACTTCTGTTATCAATCTATATAAATCTGGACTTTGTCGTATCTGAATAATATGCATTTTGAGAGATATTTATTAATGTTGACATATTATTCTTAATCATAAAGATATCGATATGCTCTTTTTTTTGTTCTAAAAAAGAAAGAATGAATGATGTTTATCTATATAATATATTTTATTAATATAGAGTTTTATTACAAAAGGTTTTTTATTACAAGAATATTGTAAATATATTTTTAATTACAATTACAAATCTAACAGTTTTTTGTCGTACTATTTCCCACTGCAAATGTGTCGAGTCACACAGACACGCATGTACAATCGAATTCATTTGATGTTATGTATGTATACGTATGTATGTTACACTCGATTGTAAAAAATTACGTAATAGAAAGGAACGAACATACTCGCTTTTGGTTTCGGACGTATTACAGACAGTATACGCTCTCGTAATTCACAGATCACGATCCTATAGCTTATTAATACGAAATCGAACCAACTTACATAATAATTAGCTTATAATTATTATTAATTATTATATTAATTATCGTCGGAACTTACACGCTTTCGAGTCAACAGCTATCGTTACGAATTTCGGCGATAGAATAGTATCCAACCCGACGATTTCAATAACCTTGAAGTATTTTTTCTAGGTCAATTGAAGTAAATTAATTATCCTGAATATTTATGAAACTGTCTTAAACTCAACTGTCCTTTTTATAGCGAATCATAGTTTTGAGATGCATTGGTCGATGCAGTTTTTATTTCTTCGCAAAAATGTATTGTCGAGGTCATTCATGGGATGGATCCTGTTCTATACAGGGTTGGCCGGAAATCTTAGTACAACCGGGCAGGATGATTGTAGATGAAAATAATTCGAAAAAAAGGAATAACGTTTTTTCGCAGCTCGTTTTCGAGAAAATCGAGTTTAAAGTTCCGCCAGGTTCGCGTGCTTTAGTATATGCAGAAAGTAGAATTGGTTGATCGTGGCCAGACGCGTCAGACGATTCCTATGCAATAGCACGTGTATTCACTGCATTTTCAAACTCGATTTTCTCGAAAACGAGCTGCCAAACGAAAAAATGTTATTCCTTTTTTTCGACTTACTTTTGCATGTAGAATCACCCCCTGCCGGTTGCACTACGATCTCCGGCTCACCCTGTATACAGTCAGTGTAAAAAGTATTCGTACACCCCTTTAAAACATAGAACTTTTTTAAATGTAGACCAAACTGCTTGCATTTTTTTGACACGGTAGAAGGATTGGCTTACTAGATGTCTAAATAATTGAAAAAGAATTTTTAATGGAAACTCAATTTGCACTCGGAACTATTTTAACTGGAAAATTAAACATTTCTTCTGATCTAGAATATTTCCATTCCCTATGATTTTTGAAATTTTGTGGATATGAAATTGGTATAATACCTCATGCAATACCTAAATGTTTAGTAATTGATTGGATACCGATATATTTAATAATGTAAACAATATTTTGAATAATGGTACAGCAATTTTTAGTGGTGCCTCAGAGGGGACAACCGAGTCCAAAGAATTAAAATAAAAATCGAGTACGAGTACTTTTCACACTGACTGTGGTTGTCCGAAACTGTTATTTAATATTTGTCGAGCACTCGCTTCAAACACGTAAGAATTTCCGAATAAATGTCCTTTGATTCGTGAATGTGAGTAACGATATTGAAGCAACACGCTGCCACGTAGTGCCGAATACTACGCGATTACTCGTCCTAGGTTGTGCTTCACGAAACTGAAGCTGTTGCTGCTGGCGATCGAGATAAAGGGCGAAGGAGGTGGTGACAGCAAGATCTCGATCAATCCACGTGGTGCCAAGATCGTTGCAAATACTCAGGGATTCTTCATTGCTCAATCTGCTGACGAAGTGAAGCGGTAAGAACTCAAATTTCCGTCTTCTTTAAAATGTAGCGATTAAATTTGATAATTTCATTTATTATGAAATATAAATATTAAATTAAATGATTTAATTTAACGTCGAATTGAAATATTGATTTTAATCATTTTCACTTTAACTTTCAACTGCAATATTAAATTTGATTTAATTTAGCATTGAAGTGGAATATCGACTTTAATAATCTAATTTAATATTGCATTTAAATATTAAATTTAATCATTTAACTTAACGTTGAACTGAAATAATCGTCATGAACTGAAGTAATAATGTTAAACTGAACACTGTCGATAATGATCTAATTTAATTTCCATATATTTCTATATTTATAATTGAAACCTTGATCTTTCTCGACGTTACCAACTATTCTGCTCGGTTAGTCTCTCGATAAAAACATTCGATAATTCCGTAATTTGTTCACGCATGTTAACGGGGTTACTAAAATAACTCGAACTCGGGAACATCGACTTGGATTAAAGTTGGCGTCGCATTTCAGAGAACACCTTGTACAAGTAATTAATAATCGTTAGCCTGAATTATGAAAATATTTAATTTACAATATTCAAGTTGCACATATTATTGAAAAAATGCATTATTATTGCTAATAAGTTGTGGACGAGAATTGTGGATTAATTATTGGTTGTCTGTTCGCAGGGCGTGGTTTTATTGCAAAGCATGCCACGAGGATATAAAAGACGAAACTCTGATCAAGAAATGCAAGTGCAAAAATTGTAAGTTTTTCTAGTCTAGTGACACCCCTTAACAGTTTCAATTTTCAATCTCTCGTTCAGTTTCTACCGGGTCTGTAAACTAATTGACCTCCAGCTCTTTCGGGAATACTTAACCAAATATAATAAGTATATATTAATACATATATGTATTCGCGTGCATACTTGTATATATGTATACATATACATACGTATATGTATATATATATCTGTGTATATATGCATATACATATACATATATATCAGAACCCTTAAGAATCGATATTCTAGCCTCCGAGAATAACGTGATGTAGCGGGCGGTTTACCACTTTGCGTTTTCGGGAACGAACTCTGATTTAACCTTCTCTCTCTCTCTTTCTCTCTCTCTCGCCCTACCCACCCCCCAAAAACCCTGACATCCTTACGCTACGGGAAGCCGTAGCGGTAAATAACTGCTACGATTAACGAAGTGACATGGTTATGACCATCCTGTTGTGATATATTGTGATCTAGTGGGGCAGCAGCAGCGCTCTTGGGGCCGGGACTTAGGTAACGTCTCACACTCGTTCGCTTAGTCTTTAACTACCGTCGCTAACTATTCTCTCCTTAAAAACTTTTGTTCTTGTGTATATCTCTTCTTCTCTCTCTCGTTGCTCTTTTTCTGTTCAGTTACACACGATTCGAATCCCATCCACTTGAAACACTGAACGATCTTTCTAGCTGTCTATATATATATATACATATATACTATATAATATCTGTCAATTTATGGTGGATCGTTCACGAACCTCCATTTTGTTTTCAACTCCAGCCTTCAACCCTTTCTGGTTTCTCTATTTCTGAACTTTTCTATCTGTCTATATCTATCTCTGTCTCTTTGCATATTTCTATCTCTCTGTGTCTTACTTATGTGTACATACAATATGCCTCGATTTTTTAACCATTATATCTTGCATACATGTATGCGAAAGAACCGTTACGACCATAAGTCATTGCGTTGATGATATATCACGATGATTATGGATCGCGGCACCATTGATTTTCATTGAGCGATTTTTCGAGGCGTTCGCGCCGTCATTGACTCGGCACTTCCGTTCTTCATGCTCCCCGTGATTATTTGATATATAGACATTCATTGGAAAAATCAAACTCGGTCACTGTCCAATATGATTACAGTTCTAGTCACTGACCGAATTATGAACCTCTGATACCTGATAATTCGTATCTCTTGTCATTAAATACCACGATCAGTGTGTGGTCATTGGCCAGAATAATCAGAGCTTGGTCACAAAGCAGAACCATCAAACCCTTAGTCACTGATCACAGCATTCTGATCCCTGGTCACTGACTAGAACGGTCAGGGTTTGGTCACTGACCAGTACAATCAAGATTTAGTCATTGATCCTAACTGTTAAACTGATTACATGTAGTCAGATCAGCAACGATCCTAGCTTGATTATTAACAAAAATGATCAAAGTTTGGTCAGGGACTAGTACGATCACAGATTGGCCATCAATCAAAATTGGTAATTGAAGATTAATTGTTGACCGAGACATTCAAAGGTTGATCACTAAGCAGAATGATGAGTTTGGTCACTGATCATAACAATCAAAGATTGACCACTGACCAGAGATATTCAAATCTAACTTTCATGAACGATCCTAGTTAATTTGTCTGAGAAAATCTAGTACCTATCGATGTGAAGAACGAAGTGCCACATGAATACATGACACCTGACATGTAATAAATCCAAAATAGTTCAGTCAGTTGGCGCATGTCCACCTGGCCAATCAAGAACTTAGCCTGCACTCTAGTGTGTGCCCTTCTCGCTCGTCTTGCATGCCAACTTAGATATCTCGATCCGGGTATTTTTGATGCCTCGACGGCATGAGAGCTTCGTACTATCTTTCTCTATCTTTCTATCTATCTATCTCCGTCTCTCTTTCTCTCTGTCTCTCTCTGTCTCTCTATCTCTGTTTTTCTTACTCTATTTCTCTCACCAGTTTCTGTGGCTGTCTAAAAATCAACCCAAAAAATACTTTTCTTCGATCGCGTGAGAACTCTCAGCGTGTTAGCTGTCATTGATGAGACTTCCGCCGGTCCGATCGACCGCGAATCGACATCCGCGCGTCTTCTGCAACCCGCCCCCCGCTCTAGCTCCGCCCATACGCGTTCGGTTCCCGCGTGACCGCACCACTTCAACGGTAAGAGGAGCTATAATTCGGTTCCGGAACGAGCGAGGGCGCCGCGACAGACCTTCTAGCGGGGGCCCACGGTCCACCGCACATGTTACACAACATCTACATACACATCCACGCATACAGTTCACCCGAACCCAGCTCATGGATAGATAAAACGCTGCCGCGTCCCATCACGACAGTCTTAAACCCTGGGCAGTCAAAGTTATCCCTCTCCCCCTACCCGGAAACAGGCTTCGCGGCGCGCGTTTAGCTCTCGACTACTTAGCGGACACCCGGCAGCTTCACTTACGAGCTTCCAGGTCAATGTGGCTGCGCTCAGCGTAGTTAGTGACGAGCATCTCATCGCTATACGCTTGTCCGAGACTAACCTCCATTGGGAAAGCCCTTAACGCAACTAACCTTGACCTAGAGCAACGATTAGGACACCAGCTAACTCGAATTTTTCAAAAAAAGTTCGATCTTGTAATTGGAAAGCCTAATGGATCCCACGGTTTGCAGTGTCTTTTACCTTATCTCTAAGATATCCCCCGACTCTCCAGTCCCGGTTAGATACTACCTGACCTCCTATGTGTTTATTTACAAACGTGTGTCCGGGCCGACCGCTCGATTTTTCCAGATGTGGGGATGATGATGATGCAGACCGGCATGGTGAAAGGGAACACTGCCTACAGCAGTTACCTGGACGGTACGCGTTTTTACGCCTCCCAATCCTGTTCATCCCGTTGCGTTTCCTATCTTCGAGTTACTCTCTGAATCTCGTCGGAATAATAATTTAATTAACTAAATCACTCTCTTTGAACTGCTAGTAGTTGGTAGAACTAATATTGGTTGAAACGTTTAAAAATCGAATTACCATAATCGTAATTTATTATTCCGACTAGGTCTCTCTGTTTGAGTCAAAGTGTGCGATTAGGCATGCATAGTTTGGCCAATCGGGTCCGAAAACATTGGAAAAAAGTTTAAATAGGTTGAATTCTCGTGTGAAACCGTTTAATCGCGTCTTCCTGCGATAATTAACAGCGTGTGGTGTGGCAGGGAGGAGCTTACTGATGCACTTGTCTGGTCACGTGACTTTAGCGCAGGTATTCCACGTCATGTGATTGACCACCTGACTCCCCGGCGCTTGCACCTAGCGTCACGTGACGCGGAGGTAACCACATGACACCTCAACGTATGCGCACTGCGCCGCGATAGAGAGAGGGCCTACTGATCCACGTGATTGTCCACGTGATCGTCCACGTGACCGTCCACGTGACCGTCCACGTGACCGTCCACGTGACTGTCCACATGACTATCCACGTGACCGTCCACGTGAACATCCACGTGACACTCAGTACCTAAGCCTCGCGAAGGTTCTCAGTCCCGGTTGGTCAAGCCATCGATTCTGGTTTGTTGCATACTGTGTATCTGTGTTCATATTCGACAGTTCGGTATTCGACAGCGATTGACTCAAGCAGAGGTTGATTAGTTTTCACGTTTCGAACGAGGTAAGGTAACATAAGTGGCGCAAACAGGTGCAAATCGAAGTTTAGCATTTGTATTCCGTATTCACCTGCACTTACTTCACAGTAACTTTGAACTTTTCTGCTCTTTGACATTGTTCAGTTCGTGACTGTTCTCGTTGGGCTTACGCTAGAGCTGAAGTTGCCGAGCATCGTTCTCCGATTAATCGAGACCGAGCCGAATGTGAACGGTTGGACGATACCGGATTGTTCGTACCTTGTAACGTTTTTATTTTCAACGCCTGTGTTACTGAAAAAATGAAAAATATTTAGATTTTACTGCAAACTAGAGTTGCAATTGGATTCTTCACCAGAAAAGAACTAGTAAAAAATTATTTGATATATACGCATTAAAATAATTTTAATTTAGCAATTTGTGTCTTTTAGAAATCAAATACGTGCTATTTAAGTAATTGGAAACTTTTGCAACAAAATGTAATACTAATTCGTTTTTCCATAGAACTGCTTTACTTTTTACAAAATCGTTTTTGTGTCGCTTCAGTGTCTTTTCATAAGAAATTACAACACTAATTACAACACTGTTTTAAATAAATGAAAATTCGGGATATTTCAAATTTCTATAATTGTTGAGAACAAATGGATTACAACTAATAATAATAATAATAATAATATGAACTAAATTATATAAAAATGGTATAGATAATATACTTTTAAATGTCAAATGTAATTAAACTAATTGTTTACATATTCAAAAATAGAACTGTTTAATCATCCTTTTCTATAACATAAATCTCGTCGAAAATAAAAAAATTATTTGGTACGAATACTTTTTAAACTCGCTGTACACCTACAGTATGCGAGGGATTATTTGTCATTCTTTTCATTGACGAAATCATTCATCAATATTGACGATACCAAGGAAAACACAAGTTGCAAAATTCGTTCTAATCCAAATTCAAAGTTGAATAAATTAATTTTCATTTTTAAGAAAATTAAATTTGGGTTTCACTTGCGATTTCAAAAATTTAAGTGTATGTTAAATTTTTCTCATTACTTATTAAACCTCAAAATTTATCCTTACTGTTCACAAATACAATCGTAAAAAAAAATGTTTTCAAATAAAATACTCTAGTTTCGTTATTTCATATATACGGTGATCTTCCAGGTTCATGCCATTAAAAATTTTCAAATTAGAAAGATTGAAGTGTTTCAAAATTGACTTGGATATATATATATATATATAAAGATCAAATATTCTATAAATAAATATAGAAACTACAAAAATGCTACACATTTAATTACGTTACGTACAAAATCAACAAACAATATTTAAATTACAAATTTGCTGATTAGAGTGAATTTTGCTGTCAGATTTCCGCGAAAAAATGGCAAATACTTTTCTTGCTGCTGCGTAGGATATTAAAAAAAGTAATGGTCACTTCTAGTGGTGATTCTCCACATTATTTATAACGATAGAAATGGCTGGTAAATTTTCTATTACATCATCGTGATCAGCTTATCGGTAGGATAAATAGGTGTCGAAGAACCATCTGTTGAAAATGCACCGTTTTTAATCAAAGTTTCGCTTGATTTTGAAGGTGCTCAACCAGCAGTTTCAGAGTGCTGTAAGTCGATAAAAGAAGGAAACTACCTTACCACTTTATCGCTTACCGACAGATTTCTTACGTCACTGCAACACTGTTAAACGCAGAGCAGTTGAGGTTGAGAATCCTAAAAATCCAATGTAGCTGTGACTGCATATTTTTCAGAAACATTGTATTTCTACCACATAGTTCCTGGATTATTTATTATGCTTTGAACAAGCTGAACACAATGACGCAATAAGAAAAATAATAACAGTTCTTATAGTTATAAACAATTTCACGAAATGTGGGGAACTAGCTGTAAAATGAATGTCTGTTACTTTGGCATCATTCGACAGACATCTCGCTTCAGTTACCACTTGAAAGGCCGGCGCGTCGCTTCCGCAGATACGCATTTTCCGCTACGCACGTAATTCAAATCGTATATTCTGTGTCTACACGTTCATGGCTGTTACGTTTCACTAATTAAACAAACTTGCTCGTTCCAGGCTTGGCAATAATTGAACGTTGTTTCGTTGTGCTAACACCAAAGCCCCATTGACTCATTTCTCCAGCGTGTTGGTCCGAGAGCGTTATTCAATCCGCCGATAACTCGGTTGACCGACGAATCCGTTGTTGATGGCGATCACTGTTTTCTGTTTAACTGTGTGCTCCGTTTGGAGAACTGATGAACAGTTTGATAGGGTAGGTTGTTTAGGGTAGAGGAGTGTGATTCTCACGAGTAGGTTTACCTTGGCTGGTGGGGCCAAGGTATGTGCTACAATTTTCAAAATGCTAAAATAAACAAAAGAATTGACAAAATGTTTGGTATACTCGGCGAACGTCTCGGTCAGCCACCATGTTTTCCGAAAGGTTAAAAAGCAAAGAAAATCTTTACTAAAAGTTTTCTTTTTGATCCGGAACTGCTCTTATAAAGGATAAAGGGCAAAGTTCTACAATTTTATGGGATTCTGTTAAGAATCGCTATCGCTTTCTATATTAGTATCCGCTATCTGTGAAGGGTTTTGGTAGGTAAGGCAGCTTTGTGGTGATCCTCGTCCCGACTCGTGCCCTTAACAATCTAATATGGCCGATTTCATGCATGCATGGGAAAGATTCCCAAATTTCAAACCATCCAGGCAATGTTGATAACAAATCCTGAAAGTTTGAAGTCTACACCAATGATGATGATCGATGCCCAGGGTTTATCAAACATGCCGGCCAAATAAACTCCGTTTCCCCCCTCCACACGTCACATACACCCACATCATTCATCAATATCACCATGTGTGTTGTTCTTAACATTAATTTTTGGGGGAAAGGCGACCTTTGGATTACAGTAACCGCATACGCGGTGGAAAATCGTTTATTTGTGTGCTCCGCCCTCGTAGACCAAAACAATTAACCAATTATCACCGGTGTTAACAGCGATATCTACTCTATCGACCGTCGCGCTGCAGTGAGAGATATAAAAGGATTTCTTTAATAAATTTATATTAAAAACGTCAGTGACAATTATCATCGCGTGAAATTTAGCAGATTGCAAATTGTTTGTGATTTTTGGATGTTCTGTGGGGATTGTTGGGTTTGTAGAAAATTGGCGGGAAATTCGTTGGAGTTTGAAATTACTGCAGCGTATAACTGGTCGACGGAGACTGGATCTGCAGATAGACCCTCTCCACCTGTTGCCACATCCTGCATCTAGGTTGACATTATTTTGGTATGACAACTAACAGCTCTGGTTCTCCTCCCTTCGGGCAGTGGCCACATTCCGGAAAGGCGTGCGAGCTGTTCAGATGGTTGGAAGAGCAAGTATGTATCCCCGCGTGTAGATCAGATTCCACGTGTAACACCCTTTGTTTTCCTTTTTTCATTCGTGTATCCCGGAGGACTAGCCGAAAAATTCAGAACATAAAGTGGGACCTTTAATTCGACGCCGTCTTTGGAAAGCCGTGTGTTACAACAAACACCAATGCTTGAAAAAAAGACACACTCGATTTGAAGGTCGTGCGTATTTATTTGCCTTCTTTCATCGTTTCGTCGAGACATATTGCTCGTGACACAGGCGTGGGCATAATCTGAACTTTCCAATCGATCATAATATAGTATTAATAATAAATAATTTTCAGTTGGTTTCATTTGATTTTTTAAATAAATTATTGCGGTTTCTTGTTATCCTATTCTTTCATTTTATTTTGGGATTTTAAAAGCTGTTCTCATTGATCATTTTTCAAATTATTTCTGATAAAAGTGTTTGGGAAAAGCCAAATTTTGTATTTTACTAGTTTTCAAATATAATATTGATAAAAATATTTGAATAAAAATTTTCTACTTTATTATGTCTCAAATAAAATCGAAGATGAAGTGTTTGAGAAATGTGAACCTAAACATAAATTATTCAGATGTATCTTAATATACGGTAAGAAATAATTGTATAATTTAATGTTGCTTTATATATTTGGATGGATTAATTCAAAGAGAAAATGAGAACACAAGATATATATTTTTCTAGTACGTTATTTTTAGAAATAAAATTAATATAATAACATTAAAGTAATGACACATCATTTATTGTTTTTAATTTTAACTTTAAATGAAATTTGCCCAAGCCTGGTATGAAATTGATGTTGTTACTTGTAAAATGTTGTGAACAGTTGCAAACTGTTGTTTCGTCGGTATTTTAGAGAAGATCGTGTCTTGAAAGCTGTACCGGAAGTGGATGGATAAACTCGATACAGACTAGCTTCTATTAAATCGAAGATTACACGAAAAAATATTGAGCGACGCTTTAGGTCGTTGACAAACTTGCAATTTCTTTTATTTATATAATTTCTAAACTTGCAATTTCGAAAGATGAATTTGTATCCAAGTTCTTATGCTAGAATCAAGTTTTTATTTTAAATAGTAATCGTTTCATTCAACAAACGTTTTTACTAATTTTTAAATTTGATTATTAACGAAATTTATTGAAATTCTTGTTCGTATAATGTTTAATTAAAACGAATGGAACTTTGAAGTTTATTATTGCATCCGTCACTCATTTCTCTAAATAAATTATTTCATTAAAATCAATTTAATTTGTACCTCAATTTTGTCGAAATTACCAATTTTAATATTAAATTTCAAGTAACAATTGCTAGTGTTTCTATTTTAGTTTTACTAAATTTCGAATTCTATTAAGGTACAAAATAAGCTGTATAAACTAGAATATCTTCAAGTTAAAATCAGTGGGGTTAAAAATCGTTTGTGGACGACCGGAAGCGTCTTTTATGTGAACCGCCTGAAATTAAACTTTGAAATTCGTCACGACCGATTTTTTAGAATATTATTGTTTGTAACAATAAGTACTCTTTTAAATTTGTACTCGAGATTAGATCTGCGTACAGAGCATAGATATACATATTTGTGATGCTAGTCGGTGTAACTTCGTTTAAATTGATATGTACAGGGTGTCCCACTTAACGCGATCACCTTGAACATCTCACCTATTATTAACAAAATCAGAAAGGGGAAAATATAGTAGTTAATAATATCAAAAAAAGGAAAGCATGATCAGATTCGAAGCAAAAAAGTATTTTTTTTAAGGTCACGTTTTTCACAATTTCGAGGTCATAGATGCTTTTTTAAACGGAGCCTAAAAGCCATTTTATGTTGTTCCGTTTAAAAAAACATTGGCGACCGTGAAATTTCGAAAATATGACTGAGAAAAATTGTTTGGTTAACGCAATGTTTTCTCCTTCAAACCTGATCATATTTTTCTCTAATATTGTTTGATATTGTCGATGATGGTTGAGATTTTTGGGTTACAGTCAGGTGGGACACCCAATATATACATATTATAACCACACGATTGATTTCAGAGTAGACTGTACCTACTATTAGTGTTTTGAGATATCCTATTGGTGTGATGTTTTTCCATTTCTTTTCCTTTATTTTCTTGCATAAAGAGACTCTACACATATTTCTGTCAGTGTCGTCTGGAATGTAACTCCATTTTTCATGGAGGTCTGTGTCTTTTTTGATCGATGGTTATCGCGCGGGTTGCGAGCGCCCTTTTCAATCTTGATCTTGCATCGATGTTCGATATACATATATATATCTAATTTATTATCGACGTATTCTTTAGAGTACATATTTATATAATATTTAGAGTTAGTAAACGTACTTATTTGCGTGGTTTTTTACTCGTCTTGTAACTAAATCAACGACCATAACGAAGATGCTCTATCATGATCCGGTACTCGCTTCGAACCCTCCATCTCTATTTTTCCGTGTATAATTCTAACACTTCTTCGTTGCAAAATACAAAGTTTTCATTTAAAAAATCTTGATTTAAAGTTTATACTATTTAAATTTTATTTCAGTTAAGTGCTTGTGTATAGTCTGTTTTATCTGGAATTTTATTTTATACTTCATTTTATCATTTCGATTACGAAATTTCCGTTCACCGTCTATAGAGTCCGTCACGTGACCCATGTGTGTACACGGTAGCAAGAAAGCAATTATCATCCGTGTTGGTTCCCATGAAATCATCTGTGGATTTTAAACGACTGTAAGGTTGTTTATAACGGTGAATGTTAAATTGCGTTAAATTGCGACTTTCTTTGAAATTTGTAATGTTTAAATGCTGTATGTCGTTGAGGACACTGCGGTCAGTGATCTAGGGAGACAGGATCTGTGGTTAGTGACCTAACGCGGCGCAATTCATGGTCAGTGACCTAGTGACGGTAGCAGAATGTGTGGTCAGTGACTCATGTAGGGAAGGCGACAGAATCCATGACCAGTGACCTAGTGACGATAGCAGGACCCTACAGTCAGTGACCCATATTGAAAAGTGGGTAGACTTCATGATCAGTGACCTAGTGAGGACGGCATCTCTGATTTATGATCTAACGAGGACACTCGGGTCTGCAGTTAGCATAGGTTAGAAGATGAAGTATAGAATCGTTGACTGAGCAGAGACGGAAGAATTTACGATCATTGACCAAATATAGATAGCAGAATCTAGTGACTTATTAAAGACGATAGATCATTGACCCGGTGATTGAAACTTTCGCGAAACTTCAAGAATTTCTTTTTATCCTCATGATGAAAAGAAAGCGTTATCATAAAAAATTTAATTATCGCTATTACAAAACATTTCTGGCGGTTATTTGATCACAGATGTTTCTTTAATAGCTCTAACACGGATTTGCTTTCCTGGCAACTGATACAGTCGAACAGAAAAATGTACACCAACTGTTCTACCCGCATCTAGTTACCTTTTTTTGTCTTACTCATTCGTAGTTCACCTGTGACCCACATACACGTGTCCCTGTGTGATCGTGAATACCTGTGACACGTACGCGCATACACTTTGTCACTTTCTCGCCACATGCATTGCCAAACATACATGGTCACACATAGATACGCATCTATATACGCGTACAAACACGCGCGCGTACATTTACAACGTATACCAAATGTCAACGACAATTAACCCTTTTAACTAACTTTCTATGTGTCTATCTGTTCGAACTTTCTTCTCTTCGCCCTCTACTACCACATAGGTGAAGACTTCTCGTATCCAAGTAAGTCTACCACGGAGCGGGTGTATCGTAACAATAATAATAATCATAATAATAATAATAACGTAACTGTGTAATATATATTATGCGTAATATATAATACATCACACTGCCGCTAGATTTTTGCGATAATGAGAAGAAGCATATATTATAGATCACAGAACGTAGGTTACTATGTGGCCATCATCAATTACAGAGCAACGCTGTATTATTTTGTGCGATACTGCTGAAAGAAGAGTTCTTCCACACCTATGCACACCTATTCTTTTTTTATTTCTTGATTTATTTCCACCGTCTCTTCCGCTGAACCGCCAGTTGTCTTGCGAGGGGAAATTTGTTCGACATCGTGATCCAAAAGACGATCAAACGCCTGTCAAAAATATTTAAAAATTAATTATACTTTTTGTATTAAATCAGTATCCTTAATTGTTCATCGTACCACGACATGAAAACAATTTGGTTGTGACCTGACCTGTTTAAGTTGTTAGACGGAGTGCCCAAGGTCTTCGAGTGTCACGGTACGTCTCTGAGTCGGGGACTGGTCCAGACCTGTCCCGCTATGCTATCTCTGGCAAGGGAGGACAGCGATTTTACCGACGTCTAATTATAGCGAAATGTAACTGCAAATGGTCTATTATTTCTACCAAAAATCTTGTTAATCCTTGACCTTGAACAAAATCTCTCTCTGTCTTTGACTTCGGATTCTAAAAATGTTCGCTGTCACTTTTCTCCTAACGTAACAAATTTTTATTCACATAATTTTTTAATGGAGAATAACGGCCTCATTCAAGCCACCAGGTACTAAGGACCTAGGAAATCAAAATTGCATCGCTATATCAAAATCGTATGAAAAGTACCCGAAGAAAATGTATCCAAACATTCTAGCCCCCCCTGCCCCTCTAGGCGTTCGACGGTTTTCGGATTCATTCCGCGATTTCCCCTCGAGGATACAAAACTGTACGATACCGATGCATGGGACATTAGACCTGGTAGAATCCTCGGCAAAAGTTGATCAGGTACTTTAGCAGGCTAACAGCCACCTCGAGTGACTTCTTTACAGTCCCTTGAACCGAGACTATACGTTCGGTTGACAACCGTCTTTTGTTTGCTAATAACCAGTTTTACATCAACCCTCTACTCCAGCCCCTTCTTCTATCACGCTGTCAAGGAGTCCCTCTGTTGACCCTGCTTCTGACACACAGTAGAACTCTATGATCTTCCGAGCACTCTTTCGAATCTCCCAATGTGTCGCACAAGTTTTCTAATGTACGAGACGTGCACTTGCAATGTCGAGTAAATATCCACACCGTAACAGTTACTGCTGCATGATGGACGTCTAGGTACTAGTACTATTGCCAGAGGCGAGGACGTGTCACCTACAATTATTTTACTCGAACAAGATCAGCAAAGTCTTTGGAGACATTGGTCCTCGCCTCTAGGGACTTCAGCATGATTATAGCTGTGCACGCCGCTTGACAGTGGGGACGCATCATCTGGCGTTCCGTTAGGCTACGTTTGTACAACGCGGAGGAGGCTCGCGGTTCTAAAATCCTTAGGAACGTATGTATAACCTCGGCGATCTTCAGACTCGTCCGCGTTGCCACGAGCAGCACTGGGATCGGTAGCGTTCGACATAGTGTTTGTACGAGTACGCATTAGTGTCTAGACTTTTGTAGACCAAGAGGCGCTCCGGCCTCGATTCTCTACCTTACTTGAGTCGAAATTGACGGCAACCCCGTTCAATAACAACAGGAAGTCCCAGACACCTCAGGTGAAGCTGGACAAAGGAAGGTCGCGACCTTATCCAACTTGCTCGGGACCAAACCACTGATAAGATATAGATCAGTCGCCCAATGTATTTTTCTGCTGCACACTGAGAACCGAGTATTCTCAGAAAGACGTTTCCAGTCTACTCTAGATGTCCATTACGGTAATATTAATATTACTAGTATAATATTAATAGTAAACGCAATTTAATTTAAACAACTATCGAGAAATCTCAAGCTCGACTGGCAACATTGTATTTTTCGAACCGGCAACGCTGTGGAGTCCTCCTGGAAACGAACCTCTGCAGACACCATATGGCGACTGATCTACTCTTATTCCTAGTTTGTGGTTTAACAGAGGAAGATCGTGACTTCACCGACCGTGCTTGGGCCCAAACTGTAAAGACCAATAAATGTGGGATATTGTTTTAATTCTTGGGAAACTGACTTGTAATTTGAGTTTTGGGGATCATTAATAGTGATCCCACCGACGCTCGGTGGGTGAGAGCATCGAGGACTGGAACGTAGCTTCGTAGACTGTTGAGACGTATAGCACTGGCCAGTGGCAGTTTAAAGTAGCGACTAAGCCTTAGCCGACTAGTTAGGGTAGCTAACATGTGTAGTGGTTTGTTACAGACGACCACCATCCTCCCCCCACATTCACTCCGCCAGAACTGCCCAAGATGGTTCACGTGAGAGGTACAGGTACACCTCAATCAAAACCATGCTACAATCTCGCAAGCTGACCTTCCTTGTTTCGATAATTCACCACGATGTACATTGTGACCAATTATAACGCGCCACTGACGACGCCGGACTCGTTGAGCTGCTTTGTCGATTGATACAGTCCGCGACAAAAATGTGGCACACCTAATATTAATATAATACATTAATAACATATTTATATTACGTAAATATATTCGATTAAACATAACAAAGCGATTAGACTAAAGAATATGCAAAAGTGACATCTTGTAATTTAAGTTTGAACGGGGTAGTTCTTGTGAAAATGTTAGCTACAGATTTGTCTACTGTTGATACTGAAAGGGTGAAAAAAATCTTCAAGGGGTGAAAATATATTTGTTATTATATTTATTATTATTATATATTATATTGAATATTTATTTATTATATATATCTTGAAAACAATTAGAGCTAGAAGAATAATTCACACAGCAAAATGGTGTGTTTTATATAAGGAATTTAGCGATATAATCTGATTTTGGACATTGATTGTTTAAATATTTTATTATGTATTCTTGGGTATTTGAGTATGTGTAGTTTGAGTATTTTTGTGGATTTTTCTACTCGAATATCCACTTCTCTGTTCATTTAAGAGAGAAAAGTAGAATTTATAAAAATATATTGGGTGTGCTATTTTTTGTCGTGTGGAATTACAAGTTAATTAGAGTTGGGCAATGTTTAATGCAGTTAGAATTAATGATTAATTGCTGAAACATTTGAATATCAAATGTTATTAACGATGAAGTTTTCAAATTAACATTTCTCCAATTTAATTATAGTTACCTGAAATAAGTATTTAATCATCGATTAAAATAATAATTAAATTAATTAGTTTATTGTCAATTCGATTAATAATTTTACATTAATTTTTTAACTCTCAATTGAGATGAATGGTTGAATTAATTATTTATCCGTCAATTTGAAATTATTTGAGTTAGTTGCTTATTATTTGGGTCTATAATAATTTATTAAAATTACACAGGTTTGTTCAATGACTTGAGAATTATTATGTATCAATTTGTTTATTTATTTTCGATACATTGTATCCTACAATTCGTCCGTGATGTAATTTTTTTGTTTCAGTCATTATTTTAAATTAAAATAAATTTTAACTAAATTGGAGATTTTAATCCATCATTGCTCAACTCGGTTAACGATCCATTTACACTCGATCGCTAATCACAACAACCGAGATTTTTTCGACATCGGTTTTGATCTCGGTTCTTTTAGAATTTAAAATTTGTTTATTTCTTAACAGTGCTGGGTTTGGAAGTTTGTTTTCAAATTTTTCAAAACACTACAAGCGTATTGGTTGAAATTGATCAGTGAATTTATTTACATTCCATGATTTCCCATGGAATTACATTTATGGCTTTAGTAACTGCAAAATAGAAGCTCTGCAGCTTTGTAACTTATCACTGTGACATATCTGGTATTTTCTGTATTAGGTATTCTGAGTAGGCGACTATTTAATTGCTTGTCAATTATTATTGCAAATACTGTTAATAGCTAAATTAGTAGTGAAAAGTTGTTACTAAAAATTCGAATTTCAGTAAGTATGATATACGGGTATCTACAATAATTTATACTTCGATCTTTCTTATCTTTTGCTATCATGTTTTCTTATCATTTGCTAGTCAATTAGTAATAAATTAGCAATAATTTTAACAACGCTGCAATATGCATTCACTCTTCTAAGTTGTCTTTCAGATTCGCAATTTGAATCGCAAAGAGATTGCTTCAATTCCGTAGAGTCTTTCGAATTTGGAAAGGCCTGGGCAACTTGCGGCTCCTCCCCCTACTCCTGGGTCCTCCCCGCCAAACTCCTGTAGAATGTAAGAGGAGTGGGGAGATTAGGAGTGTAGAGGAGACAAAGCACGGTAGGGGCAATATGAAGTAGGTAGTGGGGGAATCGATACACTGGTAGTGGGAGTCGTGAAGCGACAGCGGGGAGAAGTTGCCCCGGCCTAATTTACACATTTTGTTTTTAATTTATTTTTAACAAAGTTACAGTAGTACAAACATTAACTTCATTCGGAATGACTTTCGGATTCATATTTATTAGTTCAGACAGTTTCTCACTGGTTATTAAAACGCAAAAGGAAAGTTCGCGGGGACAGTGATATTACATAATGATTTCAATTAACCAGTTACGTTCCAACTAAGCCATTTAAATTTTGAAAAAATCCAGCACTGTCCAAGTCAATCGCGAAGTGTCTTTTAATAGCATAAAATTTAGAAAATTAGGTGAAACATTAGAAAGAAACATAAATTTTATTATCATTATATTTGTTGACTACTTTATCCGGTCTCGACGAGTGCATGCAGCTAAAGTAGACACATTATATAGTTTATACGTTCAGTTATCGATTCTATTGATTTACTTGTGCGTTGTAGACCTTTCGTTCGGTTTGTTCTTTTCGTTTGTACAGTAACTGGTAGAAATTGTTTTCTCATTTCGATAGAATCGCTAGACATCATATTGTTTTCTTTCTGATTATTAACAATCTATTTTTTCACGTTATTATATCGATAGCATTAGCACTTAGAGATCACCATAGAAGTCGCCATAAAATCTCGTAGCTTCACGTCATCATCGATGTCATTTATACAGGGTGTGCCAGCTAACTATAACACGTTCAATATTTCGCTCGCCATTGACGATATCACAAAATGTCAGAGGAAAACATTGTGGTAAGCAGAGCATAATATTTTTTTCAAAGTCTCTAAATCGAAATTAATTAACATAATCCATGATCATTAACAAACGATGAATTATATAAAATATGAGAAGATTTATAGAAAATACAAGAGATAACAGAAAGATGAACAGAACAGAAACTCGTTCATTAAAAAAATATTAAAAATCATCAATGATCTTGAAACCTCCAAAAGTATAATCTTGAACAAATTTCTTGTTCGCCACAACAGTAATTTTTTACACTGTCAATGATAAGAGAGATATCAGAGATGCTAGAGTCAGATGGTACACGCTGTATAAACTTGTAGAATTCATTATTAATTATTAATTAATTCATCTTAGACGAGTGGTTACACTAACTCATCGAGTAGCCTTAGAAATTCCGGCTACTCGAGGGAATAACCGAATAAGCGATAATTGGTCCTTACGATTGGTAACAGCGTTGCTGGGAAAGAAATTCTAATTAAAACGTTTAATTGTCTCCGTCGCTAATTACGAGAACCGAAATTTATTGTGGTGTTCGTCTGCGTAAGTAGTGTAGCGAGAACGAGTCAAAATCAGTGTTTCTCACTCCACGACTTAAAAAAGGATTTTGCAAAGAAGAAATAATTGCAAAATAGATTATGAGACAATTATAAAATTAAATCGTTTCACTTGAATGCGATTCCAACGCTTTTATCTTCCAACCCCTCAGAGGACAGACATTTTTCAAAACACTGTAGTTCATACACTTTTGAAAAGAAGTTTATAAAATTGATGAAACTTGAATTTTTCCTGGATTAAGTCACTTGAGGGTCAATATCAAATTAATGGTTTGAGGAATGCTGTTTCGATGCAAACGTTTCCAGTGATTCAGTATCTTCTATTTTCTGTGTCCTGAAGTATATACATATCCATATATTTCATACAGGGTGAGACAGAACTATGTCCACCTCGAATATTTACATTATTTATAATAATATGACAAGCTTGCACGGTATAGAAGTGGATATACTGTGATGCAAACATTTATGTGTGGATCGAAGCTTAGAGGGCACATTTCAAGGTGATCTTTATTTTTTAAAAATGAAATGCTGGTTTTCTAATCGTGATAGTCGGCGTTCGGATAACTTCAAGATCAAGATCAAATATAGCAGCCAAATAAATTTTCTTAGGTTGCAGAAGATATTCAAAATGGTGACCTAAAAACATTTTCTTATATTATTACAAATAACGCGAATATTCCAGATGGACATAGTTGTTGTCCCACCCTGTACGATCATCATATGAATATGTATGTATAATGTACATACATTTGATTTAGGATGTTTAGAGTACGATTTTTCAGTATATACATTTTTTTTCTCGATGTGTGTCACTTGTACGTGTTCTATAAGTATACATTATACATATAATATACATTGATCGGTAATTATTACATAATCGTACGTTCTTTGTGTCATTTTACATATTATCGATTGCAGAAGGATAATATATACTATAGTTTGTAGAGAGCACGGTAGCATTCGACACATTTATTATTACAATTTCTTTCCATGGTAACACTAGACAGGGCACATTTCCATATATATTCTATTTTCATTCGAATTTCTCGTGTTTCTTTTTCACATTTTTTTATCGATCGACCTTTTTTATACTTACGTATAGGTGGTGTTTCATCTGATTATCGTGACAGGTGCCTAACCGCTTGATAACTGTCCGCTGCGGACGCTTAGCGCGCGCGTCAAAGATGGCCGACGTGGTTAGGTTCCCGCGAACTATGCCGGGCTCCAATTACGCATTTATTACTAGTACACTCGATTTTTCGAAAGCTAAATTTTCGACAGAAAAATCTTACTTATTCTGTATATTACACTCGCTATGTTGTGCTAAAATAAAATTATAATAACAATGGTGCTTTGAATATTCATAAAGTACTCTATCCACCTTGAGAGGAAATTAAGGTCATTATAAATTGTAATTGTATAATTTTTACTTATAAAATTTGGTATGGTTCGAGATATTAACACACTATTAATGAAAATCGATTGAAAGAAATAAAATTAAATATTTGCAACAAATATTTGTAGAATAGAAATAAACATTTTCACGACGTCTGGGTGTATTTTTGGAGAACGCATAATTCGACGAGTACGCTGGCAACGTTGGCCATCCGAAAACATTATGGCGGCACGTGCAAGGGATAAAGTATGCGTGCCTGTAAGCATGGGGCTGTAGGCTCTTGCCGATAACAAGTATAAGGGGGGAGTTAGGTCACGATCAGTGTGACGCTCTGTCTTAACCATTGTTGCTTTGTCTATTAGCGACGTCGGGCCACGTGTCCAGATACCGATTAATACTGGTCTATTAATTGTAGGTGAAGTCAGTCGTGATCGAGACGACCCTAACGGTGAGTTTCGAACGAACCTAATTTCACCTATCCTACATCACACTCTCTCATCAATGTTGCACTGTACAACGGACATGGTGACTCGTCTGAGTGACTAAACAATGATTTTTCGAATCTGAACCATCGCGATGTTAATTTACAATCAACCCCAAAAATATACCGTCCATAGAGGACGGTCGAAGGTGAACTATGTTTTCTTTTCTTTTTTAATGGAAACGTATATTTTTAGTGCACTTCTGTATGCAACCTTTTAAAAAAGTATCACGGCTGAAAAACCATTATCTCAGAACATATTTGGATATCGACATTTTCAAATAAAAATGTCTCCCGAATTAATGGTTTCTAGCCAGAAGTTGTTTAATGCTTTTTTTGTAAAGAATTGCACACTGCATCAATTAATGCAATAATAATTCAGAGATATATGTTACCTTTACAGAAACAAACTTGACCTTCAAATGTCCTCTATGACACCAACTACCAAAAAGCTACCAAGATCGATTTATACAACCCTCGAAACCGTTCGACTTTTATTTGAAATATTTGTCTATAGCATCGACAGTTTCGAAAATATTCCAGCACCCCGTCTTCGGTGACTTGCTCTGTGTATTTACCTATGTTTATAAGCACGGATGTGATTGCGTAGTTTTGAATATGTCGCTTGCTTTCAACAGTAGAAAAAAATGTCATAGGAAAGCATTGTTTGACCCTAACAGACAAATATGAAGGTAGAGAAGAAACGTTTCTGAAGGTCATGTTTTTCAAAATTTCTAGATCACCGAATCTACAGGGCCTATCAGCTAAGTGTGCCACCTAAATCGCTTGTAAACTATTGGGTATATGAAAGAATGGTTGAAACGAAAGTTGTATGGTCTTAAGATGTTCTGGCAACCACAAGATGCAAATGTACCCTTCACAATGAACAGATTCGAGGTGACTGTCATATCTTTTTTAAAAAGCAAAATATAAAACACTAATTATTGCATTGTATGCCAGCCTTAAGACCATACAACTTTCGTTTCAATCATTTTTTCATATATCAAATAGTTTACATATAATTTAGGTGTCGTATATAGCTGAATCACCCTGTACAATTGAAATCTCAAAAACTATGGCCTTCTGAACATTTCTTCAGTTATCATAATATTTGCGGTTTCAAACCAAACAGTATTTTCCTTCGACATCTTTTTTTATCGTTAAGGGTAAGAGAGATATTCGAGGTCACAAAGTTATGAAGTTCATTTCATAATTGTATATCGACGTAATTTATTGTTGTTTTGCAGCCATGAGGAACCATCGGAACTCTGTCGGGATGACCATGATGAACTCGACGAAGCAGGTAAACAAGGTGAAACCAAACGTGAACCGAGCGCCGAGCGATGCCTTGACAAGTCCGAGTCAACCGTACAATCAAAGGTACCTAATTAGTGTTAAACACTCGATTCGATGTCTCGCGAATTTCAAGTGTTTGCGTGCTCCACGAGAGAGACACGATTGATTATGCAGAAACAATGTTGTACAAAAATTGGTGCAGCTGAGGCCCATTTTGCGTGTAGATCTCACCGCATCGGTTACTTAACACTTACCTGCAGCAGATCACAAAAATCCACATACTTGTCAAACATTGAATATTTTTCAATTTTTGGTAACTACGATTCATAAGCATAATTTCACGTGGCTGGCGGTTTTCTTTGTAAGTCGACGCGCAGAGATCGAGTGAAGGTCAAACTTACTTTGTAAAATCAAATCAATCGTTCAACTCGTAATTTCATATGAAAAAAGTTACCAAGATATTCGTGGTTGTAAATTATTAGTTCAGGAGACATTTTCAATCAAAACATTTTCTGAACTAATGGTTTTCAGCTATAAGTGGTTTAGTACTTTTTTTAGAGAAGTACAAGCTGCATCGACAAGTGTATTCAATAATATACGATTTAAAAAAATGGAATGCGTGTGTGAAATTCAAGAACAATGCGTATGTGGAATTTTGTGATCAACTGTACATATACATACATATGTATATGTCCACGGGTTATTGATGAAACCCGTAATTGTCCATCGCTTTCGTCGAACATCCAGTGAATAATTCACTAATTATGGCTTTCAGGTCTTTGATTGGTAAATTCGTTGAGCTCTAAGAATTTTTCTGCATTAATCACGAAAGCTAGAGATCTTTTGCATAAAAAAAGTTCTGTAGACTATTCAAAACGTAGTGATACATATACAATATATTTCCTAACATTATAGATATTTGAAAATAACGATCATAAGACCTGAAAATCGCCATATCGCATTACATGGTCAAGTGTTACAGTATAATACATCTCATATCTTAAAACCACTAATCGTGCGATCAAATATTAATAGAAAGTAATATTTGGAAACGTAACAATACACGAATTCATCTTTGGGTCGGTAATAAGAGCTCCACTCATCTGAATTCTTATATTCTAAATTGTTTATTTTTTCAAATATGGCGTAGGACCTGTAGTAGGTCTGAGTTAGGTCTGGATCATATCTGGGTCTACTATAGTGAGTCCTACGCTCTACTTAAGTAGGATACTATAACACATAAGTGCTGTTAATTTGGTTAATCGAGGTTCTACTGTAAAGATAGTTGCACAAGTCTTGAAACGTTCTTCGACTTCCTGTCACTATTCTCTGTCCTCGATTATGATACTTGTCTGCAATAGCTGCACGATTAGAACTGTCCAAGCTCTCGATTACACGATGATATCTCTCGTAAGCTGCACAAACAAAAAACGGTTATCCAAACTGCAAGTGATCTAATTTTTAGTAAAACACACATCCTTCTCTAATCTCTCTGAGAAATGATCTACGCGAAATTTCTGCATCGTATTATTTTGAATAACCTCATAGATATCTCCACAGCATTCACGTCTACAGATCTCTGCTACGGAATATACAAACTTTAAACGAGGAACCTCTGAACGAACAAGTTTGCACATTATCGAATGCACTGAAGTTTATTTCATGAATCCTCTTCCGACGATCTGTTTTAATTAGCATGTTACTGTAATTCTACGTACAGTGGCGGACAAAAGCTAGGGGCAAAGGTGGAGGCTTTACGACTCCCACTACTAGTGTACAGGTTCCCCCACTATCAACATCCTAATCTCCCCAACCTACACTTCACAGGAGTTTTGTGGGGAGAACCCAGGAGTGTGGGGAGCCTTTTTTTTTAGTTTAAAGACGTGTGGAAAAATACTGTTACGTACACCCCAGAAGGGGGTAGTGTGGAACTCGGGTGCCAGATGATCGGGCTACCCCATACCCACTAAAAAACCACATGTCTAAGGACCAGTTCCCTCTTCTCTCTCCATCTTTCTGCCCGTTAGCAAAAGGGGGCCCACTTTTCGTATTTCTCCCTTCCGCTAACTGTTCTTGGCTCATGGAAGGAGTAGGGAGCCTAGCTAAATTATTGTATGACATTTTTTACGAAGATATAACATGTTGAAAATTTGTAATCTTCTGTTAACGACCCTGTAATCTTAACCGTTGGCAAGCCATACAATATTCAATTCTTCCGTGCAAAACGATTAAAAACAAACATTAATTTGGGTATGTTAAAAGTTGAGAGTTTTCTTCAGCCTTTGCAGTAAGTTTAGATGCATTACTTAAGTGTCCACCCTTCAAAATGAGTTAAGATAATTTGTTGTCACTTGAATCTAGATCTAGAATGTTTCCCATCTATCTAAACTAGACAGGACAATAAAGAAAAATCATATTCATCTAAAAGAAAATCTGTTAGAGATTACAAATACTTTTGTCCGCCACAGTAAATACACGAACCACCTAACTCAACGGTTTTCATTCGAGAACTTCCATGCGATCCAGAATCATTCCCACGACAGTCGGACTTGACTTCTTTTCATAGTCAGTTCATCTTTAGAATAGTCATTATCGTTCACGTTTTACCGAAACTGACCGCTTTGATTATCCCACCGAACTTCGACTCTGTGTCTCAACCGGAAGCGTAGTTACAGGAAAAAATCATCTGTGATCGTGAATCGTCGAGAAAAGTCGGTTTTCAATTTCCTAGTTGCGACATAAATAAACAAAATTTGGGAACGATTTTGATGTTTGATGATCTCATTGTTTTTATCGTCACGTGCGTTCACCGTAGACCGAAATTTCGACGTGAATCAGAATGAAGCCCAAGGTTCCGTGCGTATATAAATCCAACGTTGCAAAATCCTTCTGATTCCAGATCGCAAGAGGAGTCCGCATACCCTGGCTACCATCTCGCCTACGAAGTCAAAAAACTCATGTATGCTTCTTTCGTTAACATTGTCTTACGTTGTGCGGGTGTTCATTCTCGGAAATATCGGATTTTCAATGCTGCTTGCATGCTTGCTATAAAATTGCATGTGGACAACGGCTATTTTTTTTTTATACAAACCTGCCATTATTTTCCAATAACCGTTTCACCTTGAAACTGACCTCCAGGTATGCGAATCATTGATCCACAGATTTCCGACTGATTTTTCGAATGTTTTACTGATTAAAATCACTTATCAGTTTAATGATTTTCTGGTTGTCTACTGAATTTTAAGGTAGCATGTGGTGAAAGGAATTTGTTATGGTTGAGAAGGCAGTGGATTAATCATTGGGACACCTAATTGTATAATTATTCACAGCTTTGCACGTATTGTTATCTTTCTTTGCATGGAGAGCTCTGAAAGTGAGAATGTGAAATATTTGTCGAATTATGTTAATAAAAGTATCTACTGTCAAAGTGAACTACTATCGAAAATCTGACAAAGTGGAGGATTATTTTTGCAAGTTTTATTGATACAATGCTTACCGTGTAATGTGTCTGGTAATATAAGATAATAATTATAATTTATCTTATAATATTATTCATTGTTTCCATGCGAAGAGAATTATGGTTCTGATAAATAAGAAGTAATCTTTCTGGAAAACACTGGGGGGGAATCCCCTTTTAAGGGTTTGTTATAGTGCTGAGTGCTATAGTCGGTATTTGGTAGAGATTTGTTTATTGTTTGTCTAAATCTGGTATAACAGGTAAATATGTTTCTTCTGTATAGAATATAAACAATATATGCTACTGGAAATGTTTGTTGTTAAAATGGTCCAACTGATTATAAGTGCGAGTGTAAGTTTCAGTAATAAATACATAAATACAGTTAAGGTCAATGTGAAGGTCGCGTCAAAGCAACGAATACTACCTTAAATATATTTTCCATATTTTTATTTCTGCAAAATGTTCACTTATATTTTAAATCAAATCATTTCCATATCGTTACTCACCATATTTTCATTTTCTTATTACAGCGTAACCTTCGCGTGACTTTGACATTCAGATCATTTATATTCTATAACTAGTGAAGAAAAGAGTAGCGTAAAGAAGCTGGTCGTTAGTGGATAGTTTACTGTTAGTTCGGGGCATATTGAATGCAAGATGTAACTACCCAAAACTTGTTGTCCTATACAAACATACCTTTGTTTTAGCTTAGAAACTATACTAGTCACAGTATTGTCCAATTCAGACATTCAATATGCACCCACCTAATAAATTCGATGTTAAATGTTGGAATACAATAAAGAATATGTCGATTAAGATAGGTGAGACTGTGGAACTAATTTTAGGCCAACGAGCAGAGCATCAGGGGGCACGAACGTGAACAACAACGGCGGCCTGCAGGTCGGAATCGCTGACGACCAGGCGAAGGACTTCGACTTCGAGAAAACCGAAATGAAATACGACTCAACGGGAATGTTCCACTGGAGCCCGTCCCGCAACCTCGAAGACTGTATACTGGATCGGAACCAGGCAGCCATGACAGTCCTCAACGGGCACGTCGTCGTCTGCCTATTCGCCGATCCCGACTCGCCCCTCATCGGACTGAGAAACCTTGTCATGCCATTACGAGCTTCCAATTTCCATTACCACGAGCTTAAACACGTAGTGATAGTTGGGTCTGTGGACTACATCCGCCGCGAGTGGAAAATGTTGCAGAATCTACCAAAGATATCAGTGCTAAACGTAAACAACGTTTTTACCTTCAGTCGCCCAAGCGCCTTCACTGCCGCTAAAAGTCTACTTTGAAACTGGAATCTTTCCTTTCACACTGTTCAAAATTCTCTCTCTCTCTCTCTCTCTGTCTCTCTCTCTCTCTTTCTCTATCTCTCCATTGTCCATTTTCTTTTTTCTTTCGGTGAAAGTTGATCAGGGTTGAACAGCATCGCTGGACTGCATGATGTAGATTCCGAGAAATTAGCTAATATAGTTTTTTGATAACCTTCAGATGATGTGTTGTCAAGGTCAACTATCTAAATTAAGTTATTTACTAATTGAGATTATTCGAAGGGGCATATGTAAAATTGGAAAGAATTTTTTCTGAAGGTTATTCTTTAACAAAGTTTCAAGGACATCGGTATCCTTCTTAAATGGAGTTTCTGAAGAAAATGACATCGCGCGATAACTTGTAGTCAAAACTTTTGTAAAAACATATTTTTGTTCAACAACTGTAAAACACTAGTGCATTTTATGTTTTATTGTTTTTCTAATAATTGTATCGAGATCTGCAGTCTAGTGATCATTTCCATCTTGTCTCTGTCACTTCTTGAGATACGGGAGGACTTTGCTTATAGTTTTGGAAGGTATCGAGGGCGCTGTTAGTGTCACTAATAGCATACAGATGTCTTATAAGGAGTCCTAATCTAGATCCTGAAATATGTACCTCCGTAATTGTTTGCTATTTGAGATGCTAGCCTAGCTAAATCGAATTTTCTCAGTCAGATAGCAAAGACTGTTGACCCTTATTCAAATCTGGTTTTCTGTGAGTGTAGAGACTAGAACCCTAATCCTTTTGTATATTAATCAGGTCACCGACAAAGAATTTAGAGACTTTTTTGTTTTTATATCTGTGCTTTTTATAAACATGGTTCTCTTACATTTCTGAAAGTACAGAGATGATCGATAAGTTATTGTCTCACCCTGTATGTCTGCTTTCATTGAAACAGATCATAGTATCATCAAAGGATAGCAATTCTTAAGATGAAGTCCACTCTAGTTCATTCCAAGAACTGCTATTCGATGACTAATAAATTGAAAATGTAACACTCTCAATTCAGAAATCAAAAATACTTTCATTTCATGATGTTCTTTGAGAAGTCACACAAGTATTACACAGAATATTTTCCTGAAATATTGGAAACCAAGATTTGCAATAACTTGAATCGTTTGGCGTAATGTCTAAACGGTAGTAGGAGTAACATTCATTCCCCTGCGTAAAATTTAGTAAAAAATGTGTACTATAATAATGCTTCTGTGTTCTAAGATTACACCAAGGTCCGTCCAATATTCCATAAATTGTTAAGTTCAATTAAAACCATGGATCAAGCAACTTTATATAATAGTTTATCATATGTACATACGAATGAAATGGAACTTGAAATAATCTTATATCAGAAGTGTATAATGCTTAAAATTTAAACTGTTTTCCTAAATAGTCTTAGTATCTCACAAATCCAGTAGATCAGGAATTAATTCCAGTTGTACTTCTCCCTAGACAGCCTGTGTATACAATCTAGAAAATTCTACCCTCTTCTCCTTCACATAGGGTGTCATCAAACTGGCGATGTAATAAAACATTAATTGAAAATATGGAACATGATATTAAAATATCGTTATCAGCAACGATTGCATTAAAAGATACCAACTTTTTGAATTGGCAAAAATCGCATTCTTCCTTTCAAATAAGTTTTAATTATTTACTGCAACAATATTCCCAAATTTTTTAGCTATAATTTCGACAAGTGGAGTGCAAAAAATATGGCAGAAACGTTTAGTTTATTATAATTACCTGCTTCTTAACACAGGATTAAAAATAGTTTTATTTGTAGGCACGGGAAAAATATTGTTCTACATTTTCAATTAATTTCCGTATAGAACATAATCGGATCGACAGCGGATGATGATTCTGAGTGAACACTTCCCCTTATCCTATAATCTCCATCTCCGATCATCATTTGTACTTGATCAGATAACATTTCTCAAATTATACCTCTAAATTGGTGACATCCTGTCCTGGGTGTTCTATTTAACTGGAACTTACGAAATAATTTGATGACTATAAAAAATATTAAAGAATTACTATCATAAGTTGCTTGGTATACACCTGGACATTGCGTGGTACAAATAATTTTTGGTACTGAAATTTTGAAAGGTATTTCAAGATCAACAATTTGTGCAGCCAACGGTACAATATTCTGTACAAAAAAATTCAATTGACCTTGAAAGTTCCTTTAAATTTCATACAAAAGAACTATCTTGCAATACAATGTGTCACTGTAAACCAAACAACCTTTCTGATAATAATTGTTCTTGATATCTTCAATAGTATATAAAACACCATCTGTTTTTCATTTAAAGAGAACACCTAGTAGTAACCTTTCAAAAGAGCCGGAAATAAAAGTTGTGGCCTATATTATGAATGACACATGGTTCTTACAGGGTTCACCATTAAGCAGAGCAGATTTACGCGCCGTGAATGTGAATCTGTGCGATATGTGTTGCATCCTGTCGGCTAAAGTGCCTAGCAATGATGACCCCACCCTCGCCGACAAGGAGGCTATCCTCGCGTCCCTTAATATCAAGGCCATGACCTTTGATGATACGATTGGAGTACTCAGCCAAGGTATGCACAGCGTTCCGCTGCTCTACGTGGAGAGGATATAGTGCAGTCTTGAAAGTACAATGAATACCTTGACAGATTTAGTACATGGAGTATCAACATTAGAGTATCTTGATTGACACATGCATTGATAATACTAGTGCCGCTTACTAGTATCGCTTTCTAGTATAAACACACCACACACAATGTCCAGTTACAATTCTTTGACTCGTGAGGGAACTCTTAGACTAGTGTTATAATTATAAGTGCATCGCTGTAATTGGAACTATACACACTTGTGACTCTATACTAAAGCAACGCCTTACACGATGCATTTATACGCTGCACGCATTAGTATTTACTGAGAAGCACTCGTTTTCACCTCTAACAATAACGAAAGCACAGTTGAATAAGAGAAATTATGAGACACTGGCATAATTGATAGCTAACATAGTCTCTAGTCAGCTTAAAATCACACTACATCTTGCCCGCAAAGAGTAATCTCTAAAAACATCGAGCTTGGTTACGTCGAGTTTGGTTACGTTTCACGGTTCAAACTTTCCCCCAACATTTAATTAAACATTAAGTGGCAATTGCAGCAAATAATGAGCAAGGTAATTTAACCGCAGTTGGCAGCCCGATCGTTTTACAGCGACGAGGATCCGTTTATGGAGCTAACGTGCCAATGATAACAGGTATCGAAGCTTAATTCAATGTAGGGATCAGCAATAATCTTGATGTATCGAATCGGTTTCTCTTCCCTAGAACTTGTAAATGATAGCAACGTGCAGTTCCTTGACCAGGACGACGACGACGATCCGGACACGGAACTCTACCTCACCCAACCCTTCGCCTGCGGTACTGCCTTTGCCGTCAGTGTGTTAGACTCGTTAATGTCAACGGTTAGTAGTCGTTCCAGGATCAATCCTTAATTAGTGAGTTTCCGTGCAAGGTTTCATTGTTGTGGATGTTTCTATTGCAGACGTATTTTAACCAAAATGCGCTGACTTTGATCCGGTCGCTGATCACTGGTGGAGCAACGCCTGAACTAGAATTAATACTGGCTGAAGGAGCAGGTTTAAGAGGTGGTTATAGGTAAGTTGTAACAAACATTGATACTTTGTCCTAGGAAGAGTGCTTACTACGTTTATGTTGGCTTGAAACTAATGATGTTCATTATTTACAGCACGGCTGATAGCCTGGCCAATAGAGATCGGTGTCGAGTTGGCCAGATTGCACTGTACGATGGGCCCCTGGCTCAGTATGGCGAAGGAGGCAAGTACGGTGACCTCTTTGTCGCAGCATTAAAGTCGTATGGAATGCTGTGCATTGGTCTGTACAGGTACAGGTACCGGACTTTTTTCCTTCTCTCGATGGTATTTATTGGATTACTGTACACATGATACATTTATCTTACGTCTCTAAAAGATGTCTCATCTGGCTGCTGCGATTGTTACACTGCCGTTAATTATCTTTTTACTGTACCACTCTCGTACTTACTATGTGATTTATGATTTTTTGCCGCATACTTTTACATTTTCCGTTTTTGCATCATGAAAAAAAAAAAAAGAAACGTCAACCGTAAGTTGCCTTCATCCAACAAATACCTATCATTTTTTACAATTCTCTGTCTCTCTTTCTCTCTCTTTCTCTATTTCTCTCTCACCTCCACTCTCTTCTCTCTCGCTCTCTCCTTTCTCTCTCTCTCTCTCCTTTCTCTCTCTCTATCTCTCTCTCTCTCAATTTTTATCTTTCTATTTCTCTTTGGTGTCATCTATTTGTTTAGTGCTTAGTTACTGTTTGCCTACGTTTAATTTAGTTTAGTTTAGTTCCGATATTAAACATGGTGTGTTTAGTTCAAGTCGTACATCTTGCTTGACGTCCTTCTGGTCGTTCAGAGAATAACAGTGGCTTTGAACTTTTAGGTTTCGGGACACGAGCTCATCGTGCGATGCCTCATCCAAGCGATACGTCATCACAAATCCCCCGGATGATTTTACGTTACTACCAACAGACCAGGTAAATATGTTTCCGAGACGCGAAAATTAAATTTCATATATCCACTAGGGGTGGGCAGGCACCCGTAAATTTCGGGTATCCGAGCCTCGGGTCGGGCCGGAAACCCGAAAATTTATATTGTTCGGAGATCCGAATGTCATAGACTAATTTAAACCCGGGGAAAGTGCCCGAACCCGAATTTCCGGGTACCCGCCCAACCCTAATAGCCACCCAGTGGCAATTGTGTTAATTACGAAATAGAATTATGTAATGATATGACTGGTTATGTAATTATATGGACTATAAAAATGGTGTCGCTCTGTCGGCAGGTTTTCGTGTTAATGCAGTTCGATCCAGGTCTCGAGTACAAGCCAAGCAGAGGTGCTAGAGGAAAGGACGATGCCTCCTGACTGTTGCTGTGTAGCGCCCTCACCGATGGACCTTATTCCTACATCTAATCGTACAAAGGAAGCCACCATCATGCCGTCCGTCATCCCTACGGATCCATCATACCTTCGTTGGCTGGCGTATTGGTACGACATCGCGTGTCCTCAACGAATATTATCGCAGACCCCGTCCATAGAGCAAGTCATCGCAACACGTCCGTTGTTTCGCTGGTCATACAGCGTTGCCAGCTATGGTTTCCTCGACTATCTCGCAGCCGGATCAGTTTCCCTTTAAATAGTGTGTCCGCAGTAATTCTTCGTTTGTTCTTAATTACACTTGTACCGCTGTGTGAGATTCATTTTCTACAATTTCTGCGTTGAGACGTGGTCGTAGCAAAGATGGAGGCGAACATCGTGACAAGCTGATTCAACCAGGAGAAGAAGATGGAGATGGAGAGCAAGAGGAAGAACAGGATAAGAAGAGGAAGAAGGGAAACGGGAAGCGGCATGGTGAACTATGGTCCGAGGGTAGCTACACGTTACACTATACAAATATCTCAGTAAGATACAAAGTGTATCGTCTTCCCTGGAAGGCAATATATGGACTGAACGGCTTACCGTCAAGAGTAACAAACTGTGTGATTAAATCCCCCCTCCCCATCCCTTCAGAAGTACAGGAAAATAGGAGAAGAGAGAGAGAGAACTGTAACCCTAAAGAACAATGTGAGGCAAGCAGATTAAGAAAAGTTCACGCGCTTGAGAACATCATCATGGCTGATCGCTGAGGAATTGTAATCGCCTTCGCGACTTAACTGTATACCATCGCTGTAGGTCATTCAGAATATGTAAATAGGCACAGAAGAGATGCATCGCTGTACCACAGTATACTGTAAAAAAATGGAGAAGTGGAGAAAGTGGAGAAGCCAGTGGAGAAGCCAGAGAAACATGGGACTTTATCGAGATCAACCTCATCGAGACAACTTTTTGTCCTTAAACATAGAAACATTGTTCACTTCGCCGGACAGAAGCGTGTGTTCGTCTCTCATATCGTGATTTTGTACCTTGCCTTGTCTGCAATAGTACATATGCATATATGTACATGTATATGTATACATGCATGTGCAGAGTGGCCCGTAATGTTGCAGCAAACTGTATTTCTCTGCTCAGAGCTGGAAAATTATTGGTTAAAAATATTTACGCACGTTTCGATAAGTCTTGTTGCATATAGGAAAGAATTTTATGGTGATTTGGAAGTTTGTTACATAGAGAAAAGAACATGCAATGATTTGAATACAATAACAATATAACAATATTGAATTTGCAATACAATGATTTGAAAATTAAAATTGTAACATTTTAACTACCAGAATTTTCGACTTACTTGAAAGAAATCGATTATGTTACATTAAGATGTAAGGTGGTCACTAAAAAGCTTATTAGATCTTTGGTGATTAAAGTGTTAACTAATTCTACAGTTGAATGGTTTATATCAAAAGTTACTTACTTTACGATAAGAGTTTGGAACATGGTTTATGTTTCTTAATAAGATTGTTATTGTCGTTTCGTCATCAGAATTTTGACCATTTCGTCATTCAACAAGACTGGTTCGATTTACTAAACCTTGAGCACTATTTTGGACATCAGTGTCTAAAAAGAAAGTGATTCAGAAATGTATGAATTGATTTACAAACTTGTACTGTGCAGAAAACCAAAATTTAACATTGGAACCACCAGACAAGTAAAAATACTGGGTTACAAAGTTTTTATTTCAGAATTATTGAGGCTGTAAATGGTTTTGTAAAAAATTATTGAATAATGTAATCTTGTTATGCCATAAGGCGATATGAACAAAGTAGTTACTTTTAGTGTTACACTTTTCTGAATAATCTTACAAAAAATACAAAAAAAGAAACAACAGATGTTACATGGAAGGAACATAAGGATTAGGTACCAGAGATTCTGTTTTGGTGCAGCTGTTACGCGAAAGCAACAAAATCATTGGGTAATATTAATTTTTTGTTGTGCAATATTACTTAAGGCGAGAGTATTCGATAAAGATGCAACTCAAAAGTGATATGTTACGAAGTTGGGGTATTTTTTTCAGCTTGAGTAGGGGTGTGGAGTTTTGCTTTAGCAAAAGGGCCGCCCTGTGTAAATAGTAATAGATCAGTTGTAAACGATGTGTCGAGACCCACAAAATAATAGAGTGCGTGTGAACAAGAGTGCGGGGCTACGTGTAAACCTTTTCCTCGTGTCTCGCGTCGTACGCGAACAAAAACGAGGAAAGAGAAGAGAAAAATCTCAATCAAGCACTTTGTACAGGTTCTATACATAAACGTATATATATGTATTTATACGGACGCGTGTGTACATATATCTATACATGGCCAGGCGACATCTATGCATACATATATGCACGCATGAAGAAGACGATGAAGAAACCAAAAACGAAAAAAAAAATCGAGAAAAACACCCTTTTCCACACGGTTTTGATTATAAATCGACTATATATGAATTATAGGTATATATGCACATATGTGTGTATACATAGACACTCTCTCTTTTATATATTTTTGTGAAACTCACGTATGTGTGTATACGAATGTACATATATACATACATTCATACACCCACGCAGATATGTATGTATGCATGTGTGTCGGCACGTGTGTGTATACATACATGAATGTGTATATACATAGAAGGATGAATGGAGTAAATATACTTAATTAAGGACACCGATACACCTGTACACGAGATACATCCTGATCAACTGTTTTCAACCCCCCAACCAAATTTTTTCCTACATTTTCGTTTGTTCTCGATTCTTTCCAATTTTTTTTGGCTCCTCCCACTCCTTGTCCTAGAAAGACGCGCGCGCGAGCGCGCGACACTTTGCGATACGCACACACAATCATACGAGACACAGATCTTTGCGAGGATCCTCGGTGGCTGATGGCTGGGGGTGGGTTCGAGTGACTCGCGAACCGAAAGTTAGTAGCTCCGAGAAAAAATTAATCGTGATTTCCGGAAATCGGAAACATTTGACGGCGACACAAGAGCGGAACAATTAACAGTCTTAAGCGGATTGGGTTGTAAATTGATCAAACCGAGTTCTTTTTGGTGAATTTTGGCTTAAAATTTGGTGAGTTTATTCTTTAAAGATCGTGTTTCAAAATTCCGCAAGAAAAGTCGATCTTCCCATACCGTCAGGTTGGATAACGTAAGTCTCATACTCGAGAAATGTTTTGTTTTTGAATAATGATGCAAGAAGCAGATCGGGACAGTTATTCGTACGAATGCGGTTCATTTGAACATTTTTGAGTACACTCTACGAACATAGTATATCCAAATGTCGTGAAAAAAATCCATACCACCAGGTTGTCTTCTTTCAAAGAGTTGATCGAACAAAAAAAGACGCGAACTTTGAGAAGCAAAGTTTGAGAATCGATAAAGCAGTCTGACGTTGTTATTTATACGAAGTCTCTGTCATATAATTTTTCTTGTATTTCTAAATCTGAACAAAACGGCGGTGCAAAACGATCTTTAAAGTCACCACCAAAAGTTCCTTTCATTTTCCACTGTGATATAAACGGAATTTCTGACAAAATCGGAGACAAAAATTATCGGAAGAGACCTCGAGATGCGGAACCTTGTAAGAAAGCAGTTGCAACCAAATTGAGCTTCGTGGAGAGCCCCGTATTTTCCCACAAGCTCCAGCAGACAAGGAAAGTGTTTATTGGCAATCTACTAATCCCGTGAACGATATAGTAACTTCTAACTTGGTACAGAGGACCAAGTTGACCTTCATACTGAGTATCCATCGACCCTATCGCAGCCATCAGCAGCCCTAAAACTGACACGTTCCCACAACGACGGAGCTTATGAGCGTAAGGAAAGCAACCCCGGAGCAAAAAAAAAGACAAAAGCAGTCGCATCAAATAGAGATCGACAGTAAAACAAGGGAACCAGAAGGGGGAAGGTGAGGGGGTGGACGAGTCGCGTGTGGCTGAGCGAAACTCCAAGCACGGGACAGTGTCGAGTGAACCGGAAGTGAACCGGAAGAAGCATCGAAAACGATCGTCGTAGCATTCTCGAAGAAGAAGAAGAAGAGGAGGAGGAGGAGAAGAAGAAAAGAAGAGAAGAAGTAGCTGTGGTAGACGCTGCCGTGTAACGCGATAAATGAGTCGCCGCCGCCATCGCTGCTGTTTACAATATTCATGTGCACTATTCACTGCCACTGCAGTTCGTGTTTTATCGTTGTATATAACTTTCTATGTACGGGCTCGACCGAAAAATGAGACGAAACAGAGGGGGGCGGGGGGCGGGAGAGGCTCCGTCTTGCACAAAACGCTTCTTCGAGTTCGCCCCCACCCCCACGATGGCCATCACAGAAATGGCCAGCAAAAAACGGACCTCTCTCGGAAGCGGCGCCCGCGAGTTTTATACAGACTGAATTCTAATCGCGATCGATTGTAAACAATAGCCACCATAGAGGACTTTTTCATACATCCGCGACCGGGCGAGGAGTCTGCTCTGATCGCGCACCGATCGTAGCTGAGTTTTTCCTTGTTGTGGCCGATTTTTCGAGTTGCTAGCACACAAGCCTGACCTGATCGAGCCAGAGACGTTCCGAAAGGAAATTGGTAACGAGACGTTCGATTTCCGTGCGGTCCTGGATGCTCGTAGTATTGCTGGGTTATTCGCGTGTTGATGATACGTAGGGATATGTGCATCGAGGCTGAATTTTTCCGGATGCATCGGCAAACATCGGAAATATTTATTTGCGAGGCGCCCACACTCTCTTCTATGTTTCAGAGCTTCTCATCGAAATGGTTTCGACTATTTGTTTGTATTGGCTTCGAAAATATTTTGAGAATTTTGGAAAAGTTTCGTTGGGGGCTGTGGACTTTCTATTGTTGCGCCATTACAACCTCGCAGCAAGGTATATACACGTGTGATTGTTGTAATATTGTTGTCGAAATCTGTGCGAGTTTCTGGTCAAAATTAATATGGCGTATTTCACGTGAAAATAAGAAAGGAAATTTTTTAGTATACGGAAAACTAGGGGGAGTTTCAGTCGTCACTGCGCCGAATTCGAATTTGTTTAGAAACCATAAGCCTTTCAATATTTGTCTGTTTTCATGAAGACTGAGTTTGTACTTTTTCTAATGTGTCAATAACACAATCGACCTTTCCAATCCATATAAGAGTTTCCAATCAAAATTAAATATTGTATGGGGTAGTAGACAGAAAATTATAGGGGGGGGGGTTTAGTCATCACTTTGCTCAATTCGGATTTGCGTGTCTGCCATTTTGTTCTCGAACGAACGATTATATAACCAAGTAATCATGATGCGATTTTTACGACTCCAATGAAATTTTTCGAAACTTCATCCATCGCGCAACCCTGACCGAAGCAATAAAGTCTCTTGCATCCTCATTTCAAACTCTGAAATATTAGAAAACACGGGCGATGCTAAAGTTGTAGATTTTCGTTGCCCATTACGTTCTCCAAAGAGAAATCATAATTGAAAATGGTGAACGGTCGTAGCTGTGTGTGTTGTGCACATGTGTATAAAGTAATCTCTCGGTACATAACTGTTAAGTCAATTAATTGAACTGTTACGTTGCATTGTGTACATTATCGCAAAATTACAAGCAAACGTTCTCCATTCGTGACTCGAAGATCGTTCGAATGATACTAATCGTTTTCACAATATACATACGAAGCTTCTAGCCGATGCTCAACTTTATTGTCGAACCGCAATGTCAAATAAATATTTCGAGACTAATTTCTATTCACGCTGTACAGAGAAAAAAGTGCAATGTTTTGTTAAGCTTGAACGAAATTGCATTATAAACAAATTCTTTGTCCAGCACTGCTACCGCACTGGAACACAAACAATCGAAAGAAACCGGAAGCAGATCACGAGCGACGATGGAAATCGAGACTCGTTTCCGGTGACGGAGCACTTGTTCGAGACATTTACTTTTCAATTATCAGATTCTCATTTTTTATTGATCTTCAAGCAATTTTCTAATGGAAGACAATCTTTCTTAGCGTCGCGTGCTCCGGGTACGCAGCGAGACGCTATCCTATTCCTATTGGCTGGCGGTTCGCCGACATCACGAACAGTAGCGCTATTGCAGAAACTTTATGGTGGTGGGGATAGACACGTGACGCTAACGAAGATCACGTGTTGAGTGTCTCGTTTTGCAAAAATATTGAGGAGCCATTCCGGTGAGACATTAGAGAGATTCGGCAAACTGGCACTTTTTTGGTCACTTTATTGACTTTTTAACATTTTGTGAAGAGGTCTTAACGGTTTAATGCTGGCATAATTTTTCTTTATTTACTATAGTTGCACAGCTCGCTGACTTTATAACAAAGTTTATACACTTTTGTTAATTATTATCTAATATATTGTGTAAATTCTTTATATAGTTAGGCCAAACGTCCCGTGGTTACCATTTCGAGTCTCACAATCGACAAAAAGTAACCTAACTTTGTTATTCATACAAATTTCGGTTCGGAATTTGGTGAGCATATTTCGCAATGATCGTGTTTTGAAATTCTGCAAAGAAAAGTCAATTTTTCCATCTCGGTTCAGTATTATTTCTTCTTCTGTTTATAAAAGTCAGATTATTCCCATTCACGCGTCCCTGCATTCAGTGATGTGAACCCCGAATTAACCTGTTTTGACGGAGATAACTTAGCATACTCTCTAATATCTCTACGTTTTCGATCCAGATCGCAAATAAAACGAGACTATTTCTACGAAACGTTACGGCAATCTAAAAAGAAGTTAAGTTCCTTCTTGAAAACGACGAATTTATCTGCAACGATCGCTAGAAAGCAACTAGTACATAGTATCTCTACTGCAAAAGGCGTCGTCCCGGAAACGGTTCTTAGTCCGAAACTCGCCGAAAACCCGTCGGAGCCTTGCGTTGCACTGTAAACGATCTTCGGAGCTCTGCTCGCATTTAAGATAGAAAATTTTCTGTTTAATGGCGGGCCACGGGAGGAGGAGAGGCATGAATGTTCCTAAATCTCCGGCGTGTCTCCCCGTGGTCGCTGTTCTTTCGTTTCTCTGGTGAATCGAACGATTTCGAACGATCTGGAACGATACTTCCATGCGATTTCGAGCGATTTTCGGCGATTTCCAGCGATTTCGAGCGGTCGCTTTCGCTCTCTGGACGGTAAACTCGTGCCTAGCTGCTCGCGAGACTACAAATTACTCGTGCACTATCTCTCTATCTTAAATAATTACAGTCGCGCACCGTTTCGATCGATATCATTCACCCCCGTAATCGTAATCTCTCTCGCCGCGCCTTTAACGGCGCGTTCGTGTGCGTGCATGTGGACCGTGTGTGTATCCAAACGATATATACATATATACATACATATATACGCTCTCTATATACATATATATACGCATACATGTACATGTATATATATGTGTACATATATGTATATAAATATATATATGTATGTATATATATTTATATATGTATGTATTTACTAAATGCTACATATATGTAACGACGAAGAAACCCACGCAGAAAAAAAAAAACGAAAACACTGAAACATGTAAGTCGAAGTATATATATATATACATATATACATATATAATATATATATATATATTAATATATATGAGCACGATGAAATGGTGTGTATATATATGTATATATATGTATACATACATATATATGTGTATATGAGAATTATAAGACACTGTATAAAGAGAAAAAAATGTGAAAAAAAAAGAACGAGATGAAGATGAAAATTAAGGCGCGCTGAGCGTTCGCCACCTTCGATGCCTCATTGACCTCATCTAATGCTTTTTTATCTGTACATTTACAATTTGTGTACCAATGAGGAACGTTGTTTAATCATGTTGTTGATGTTATTGTTAAAGAATGAGATTCAATATTGTACATAACTATATATTCATTATAATTGATGATATAAATAATTATATACATAAAACTTAAATAACAGAGCCCCCTTATGCCTCACACTTCAACGAGCGGATTCACGTCATTTTTTAAATAAAAAAGAGGTACTTTATAAAACATGGCTCGAGATTTTCAATTCCATGCGCGGTTGCCACTTCTTCGAATTCCCAATCATTCCAATGTAACGAGCGTAGGTAAGCGTGAACGCTGTTTTGTCGACCCAGTGGAGACGCCTGTGACGACGATATTTGCCCACAAGAGCTGCCAATTTGGACTGCCACGGCCGTCGGGAGCACCGGACAGACTAAATTGGTTCGTTTCAATTTTCGTTTGACGTCAATTGAAATTTTCTTGTGGATTAGCCTGTATGTTTCATTTGAATTTTTGCAAAATAATATACTTCTAAGAATTTTATTTCTGACAACTTCTAAAATTTCATTTACGAGTCATGTTGTATTTTGAGGAATCTGTATAAAATATGAAAGACGATTTTTTTCACTTTTGGAAATGTGAAATTTATTTTTAATATATTAAAATATATAAATATATTAAATTAAATTAATAAAATAACTAGATCTAATGAAATGTGGGTAACAACACCATTTTTCTCGATATTTACTGTAAGTAGAATCAGTTCGCTATAGTCAGCCGCGCTCTACTGCCGTTGCCTAATCCCACTCCTGCTTCCCACATTTTCAATACTTACTATCGCAGAAACAAAATTAATGACTTCAGTAAAAAATATTAATTTTTTACCAATTTCTCCATCTTTACACGTAGCAAGGTAATTTCTCGTCGTCCCAGTGATTCCATCATTCTTTTTCCAGAAATTTCGTTCGACGATGATTAATTAATTCAGCGTGTGAATTAGCGTAAAGTGTTCGTCCTTCTTTGGATGCGGAAAGGTCGGATTAATAGACACACGTGAGGATGGTTAACGGAATAAAGGGTGCCTGCCGATGAATTCAAGTAAGACTAACTACCTTATTGAATATTAATCCATAATATTTCGTTTTTTATCCTATATGCTTATAGAAAATGTGCTGTTGATTTTTCTGCAGCTGTTTATTATATTAGTGCATATGATATGAAGTTTAATTTTACTCGGTATACCTGAGTGTATGAACACCAATGTACATACAAAAATTACTGTAACATTGAATATCCACATTTTCAAAAATGATTGTATACTCTATAATAATTGAGTATATAAGTCGATTTTGCGAGTGATTTGTGGAAAACAAATGGAATGAAAAACAATTCACCACAATTTGTGGTTCGAAATAAAATAAACGAAAAATGATAAACATATATCGTGAAATATGAAATAAGGTAAACTAGAAATAGTAAGGATATAAAATATGGAATAAAATAAACTAAAAATACTAAGGATATAAAATATGAAATAAAATAAACTGAAAATAGTAAGGATATAAAATGAAATTAAGGATATAAAATAGACTGAAAATAGTAAGGATATAAAATAAAATTAAGGATATAAAATATGAAATGAAATAAACTAAAAATGTGTGGTAGGGATGTAAAATAAAATTAAGGAAACAAAATATGACATAAAATAAACTAAAAATGGCAAGGATACAAAATATGAAATGAAATGAACTAAAAATAGTAAGGACATAAATCACATAAATTCGGAATAAAAAACGAGGGAAAAATATAAAAGATGTAAATCAGATTAATCAAAGCGAATCACGGATCTGTGATCATTTCGCGTGACCGATTTAGCCAGGGCGCCGCTAAGGGTGTTTGAACGTGGTCGTCACGTTTCACACGTGACCGTCTCATAACGTCGTGGAAGCTCGTGTTAACGACGCTCCGTCATATCTATTTAATAATCAGAACGAGACCCGTGCAGCGCACTGTCTCATCATAATCTCGAAGCGTTATCTCGCACACAGGTCCAGGTTGGTTCGTGTGCGTGTGTCCTCTATCAATCACACACGACCCGGTGTCAATAAGGAGCCATCAGATCCGTTTATGCAGAACGAGTCTCGCGTCTAATATTAGCCCCAATCAGAGCCAATCAAGAAGAAAATAGCGCCACACGAGTACGCGCCATTATTTATCGCGTTCGTAACGTACACGTGACGGGTACCATCGACCGATATATAAAGGTATCTTGATCTTGAACAGAACTCCAGACTGGCCAGACCTCTTCTGTGGCGCGTTCGCTGCTCAGGATCCTCTGAAAACTATCATTTCGTCGTACGTCGTCCTTCTTCAACTTTATCGTCTGCAATCGCATCGTTTTTATTGTGTGGAACCAGTAAAATCGCAGTATCCGTTCCGGAGGATTCGAAAAGCGCGCCGAACCTGACAGACGCGGGAAGTTTGAAAGTACATTCGGAAGATCGCAAGATCTCGAGTACCATTCCATTGTATATTCTATTATTTTGTGTCTGTCGTTCGTAGAATCTGAACCCGTAGAATCACGAAACTTCTTCAACATTTGAACAGCACGCCAAATCTGAAGAGCGCAAGAAGAGATTTGAAAGGCCATTCGAAAATCCCGCCGGGACTGGAGAACGCGGGAGATTTGAAAGCGTATTCACAGAAATACGGGATTCCCCAAGTTCGAGAAGACTAAAAGTCTTCGAACGAGAGTCGATTTCAGAGATTCATTCAGAGCAAGAAGATCTCGATCAATTTCGGAATCTGCCACGGAGAATTTGAAGTCCCTCAAACTCTGAACATCTTTTGGAAAGGGATCCCAAAGAAAGTTTGAATTAGAGACATCGTCAAAGACTCTAAGATGCGCAACCCGAGCACCGATCAAATCCTGAAGGACGAGGAGTGTTTCGAGATAATCCGGAAGAAACTGCACCGCGACGCTATGGAGGACTTCTCTCTCATCACGTACGAGGTGGTGCCGATCGACGAGGTGAACGGCTTCATGGGCCAATACTTCAGTTTGAGGGCTACGGTGGCTTGCCCGCAGTCGCCATTGGAGACGAAGAGCATCAACTTCTTCACGAAGCTGCCGCCGCCGTTGTCGAGCCCCCAGTACGACTTCATGAAAGAGTACGGCAGCTTCAAGAAGGAGGTTGACCTGTACACGACGGTCTTCCCGGAAGTGCTGGACGGCCTCGATAAAAGATTCATCCCCGAGTGCTTTCTGGGGTTGGAGAACGACGTGATCGTTCTGGAGGACATGGCGCACAGCGGCTACGAGATGACTAACAAGCTGAAGCCGTTCGACTTAGATCACTGCAAGATCCTGATGAAGACGTTAGCCAAGTTCCATGCGAAGTCGCTCATCTTCGAAGAAGTGTACCAGAAGAATCTGCACGACGAGTTCTCGCATTGTATGCAGGAGACCCTCTGGCCACTCAAGGACGGACGAGCCAAGGCCATGTTCGACGCCGCCGTCAAAGGTGTTGTTTCCACCATTGACATGATGCCTGAGCTGGAAGACGAGCAAAAAGCCAAGTTCAAGACCAAAGTTGAAGAGCTGTGCGCTGACCATGCGGGGAAACTGCTGCCCTCGACGAGACATAAGAACGTGCTTTGCCACGGGGACTTGTGGGCGAACAATATCTTGTTCAAGTATGAATGCAACGAGAAGCCTGTCGAGTGCTGTCTGATCGACTTTCAGCTCGCTAGGTAAGTAAGAAAAATTTGTTGAATTTTCATGGTTTTGGAGACGGGGTTTCTGAACTTCTAATCTGTAACTTTTCAGATACAACCCACCAGCACACGACGTCCTCTGCTTCCTCCAGTTCACAACGAATAGAAAGCTCCGCGAGGATCACTGCGACGAGCTCTTCAGGGTCTACCATGACACGGTGGCCGAAGTACTGAAGGAAGCAAACTTGGACATCGAGAAGTTGCTACCTTGGGACGAGTTCATCCAATCCATCGACGACTTGAGATTGATGTGCATCACCCACGGTGTCCTCAACATCCCCATCATGCTTCTGGAACCTGAAGCAGCCAGCAAATATTTTTACAAAGAGCCAGAGCTCTTGGAGAGCGTCCTCTATGTCGATAGAACGCCATTGATCCGCGAACAGCTGAGAGACGTCCCCAGCTATAGAGAGAGGCTGATGGATGCTCTCCTAGAGCTACATGATCACGTAGCCGGCTAAAGGTCACTGTACCACCGGGTGCATTCAATTTTAATAACGGATTTTCAGTCTTCTTTACTTTGCTGACTTGAAAAGTGAGCGACGAGCACAGCGTGCCGGGAGATGGTCTCAGGTAGTCTCAGAAGTACGAGGAATATGATCAATCATGGTTCGAATGATTCACAACTGGGAAATAGCACACATTTTTCAGGAATGAAACCTGGAGGTCGCATTCATCTTCCTTCTTGTTGCAAGAATTTTTTGGTCTCTGTTTCTATGGCATTATTCTATTATAGTCTGTCACCACAGCAATGTTTGTGTGGACCAGTGGCGCATTCAGGATTTAATCTGGGGGGGCGACTTAAACAGAATGACCTTTTTTTGCAAAAATATCTGTTAACGGTAGCCACGGATATTATTACACAATTTTAGAAGCTAAACATTTTCTGCTCCAAGCGCGGGACCCGTAGCAGCTGTTCTACGGTTTAACTAATTTTCCAGTGTTCCATTTCCTTTTTCTTGGGGAGTGCGCCTGGTGTGGGCTAACTCATATCGATTAGATGATGAGAAATTTTGAATTTGTTTGTGAAATGGTCTCAGTGAGACCTAACGCAGCTTCTTTCCTTTTTGATCTTTCTTTGTTTCGAATCCGGGATTCTTCTTTTTCATGTCTGCATTAATAGTGTTCAGGACGCTTGTACTTGCATGGATTGATTCATCGGAACTGTTGGGAAATGGGTTATTAAGATTGAGAGTTGCTGCACCGAGTATTAGACGACGAGAAATTTTCAATTAAAAGTGCTTTTTAACGAGAGAATTTAGAAATAATTCACAGTGTGTTATTATATTAGTTGAAGTATTATTTAGAAATAATTTCGTATTGTTCTCAATGCTTTCCAACTTTATATATCGATTATTTTGTATTCTTTCGAAATACATTCCATATATATTTTTCCTTTGTTATCATATCTGGTATTAATAAAAGTATTATTTACGAATAACTTCATGCTTCATCTACAACTATCATAAAATCATGAAATGACCATTATTATATATAAAATCATTGACTATCATAAAATAAAATATTGTTCGGAGGTATTTGTTGTTATTTACGAAACATTTCGAAAGAAACAGTACAACAACTAACATAATAAAGGCGTAGAAAAATTTTAATTACGTTTATGAAAAATGTTGATGGAAATCATCGATGAAAAACGTTATTGATTAATTGATCGACTACATTATAAAAGTGCAAGACTATCGAAATATTCTTAATGAGAAAAATAAACTGCTAACAAACAATATAACCTTCATGTTGAAAAGGATAAGTTATCAACATTGGATGTATAATAGTGCTCCTCGAAAATTTGTATCCGCGTCTTCTCAAAAATACAACGCTGCGCAATCTTCTAATTGTTATTATATTAAGTAGATTGTGTATTTGATGCATTTATGAGAAAAAGTATAGCTTAGTAAAAACTAAGCAGGAGAAACAGAAAACAATGAAACTTGAAAATAGTGTTACACTATTTTCAATTCAACAAATTTCTTAAAAAAGAAAATAAATTTCAATTCAGATAGGAAATTGTTATTTGATAACTTGTACATGTATGTTCGTGCAAATTTTCCTTTCGATATGGTTATTGGTTATATGTGTATTGATCAAAATGGCGGCCGAGAGAGGTCAAAGGGGAAGTTCCGTTCCAGATAAAATGTGTTTATTGAACATTTGTTCAGGCATGTGATGGATCCGAAAATATCGGATTGTTTTCACTAATAATGGAATTTATTTCTCGCAGATTTAGGTTTTCTATCGTATTGTTGTGCGTGGGGCTATACCTTCTTTTTTTTCTTTTTTTAAGAATGAGGAGGTAAATGCTATTACGAACACCCCAGGAGGGGGTAGTATGGTGCGTGGATCTATACCTGCGTGGCTTTATGGGCGGCGGGTGACTGCAGAGACAGAGAGGGGGGGGGGAAGGAGAGAAAAGCGTGCTATTCTATACACATTCACCGAAATATTGTCCCAAAAAACCTTCATAGTCGTAACCGAGGTGTGCCTGAGGGGCACGAAATCGTAAACAGAAAAATTTGCCGCGCTGCCATCTGGAAGGAGGTTGGGGGGGGGGGGGGGGGACCCCCAGCCAGTTAAGTTTTGGCGGTGGTCGGACGCGCATGTTTAGTGTCTTACAAACGTAGTGTCTTATTTACGTATTTACTCCCAAAAACAGTGTCGGGAGAAATTAGTTAATATTTTTACCGAGTTACGAACAATTACAAATGAAAATCGTGAGATTTTATTTCTTCTACATTGGACCAAGATTGAAGACGTCGACGAAGATTCCAAGGACCTACAGTCTAGGACCACGTTCGTAAATTTTCATCCACATTCATTCAGATTATCTTGATTTATTGATATTCATTATCTTGACAATTTCTTATTCTTAATTGTTGCAGTATGCATAGTTAGCGACAACTGCTCCGCAAGAACTGGAGGACAGGAGAGTATCGCTTACTAATTGAGCAAGGTGGGTACAAAAGTATTAGACGTTCGTAGTTTGCCGGCGATTTTTCCAGTCGCCATTTTCAAAAAGTCGCGTGCAGCGTCCATTGACCGTGACCGCGTTACTCGTGATGACGCGTTGGCTCTGGCGCGATGTTGTTATGGTTCTGCTGAGGATCCAGGTCAAGCACCGCTTTGAAAGCATCCGGTTTGCCAGCTATGATCATCGCGAGCCTCGTCTGCGGAGGAACAATTAACAATTGGCTAATAGTAAAAGGGTGTAAAAAAGATGTGCATGATATTTGTGGAAAAATAATAACACGACAGCGGATCAGATGTATCAGTGAAACAATACCAATTCACTGACAAAACATTTTTATATTCGATCATCTTTTTATGAAACTTTTACCAACATATTCGGGACGGATTTCTGATTAAAATGTGGCTCAGTTCGGATAATCGAGATTCAACTGTTTCGTGGATTAAAAGAGTAAATATAAACCGAATTGTGTCGTGTTTGGTATCATTTTAATCAGAAAAGTGTCCCGGATGTGCCAGTGAATGCGTTTCAAAAGTCTAACTCAAAACAAAAATTCTTTATCATTGACCTAGCATGTGCAAATATCGTGCACATTTCGCGTACATATATCGAGAGATTACTGTAATTGAGTAGTGAAATTCGAAAAGTGCTCATCTTGGAATCTTTTTAATGTTAATATTTTTAGCTTCTGAACGTATCACATTTTCAGAGTTGAACCCTTTTCGAATTTCGCTATCTAATTAGCGTTCACGTACCAGTATCTTGTGTATCACCGCGTTGAGCCATTCTATAGGATTTTTAGGCGGAGGATCTTTCAGATCGCCGGACTCGCTGAGGAATAGCTTCATGATACTGTAGAGCATGTAATATCTCATGGAAATGATCGTCTCGACCCACAAACGGAAAATCTCGAATGTATCGTCGTTGAGTTTCCAATTAGCCTTGACGAATGCTGTCAAGTCGTTCACGGTGTGCACGAACCAGCGGGAAATTTCACGCAGAAGAAGAACCATTGATTCCTCCACTGTACTCGGTCGAACCTGGTTCTCTGGCTCTGGCAGGCTCAGAGCTTTCCACATGCTGGACGCTTGTTGCATCGCTAGCTTCGGGTCCGTCAACACCTGCAACACGTCTCGTCAACGACTTTCCCAATTTCTGCCTTAGAACACAATTTTAGCAGTTTTTTTTATGGTTGCAAGATAAAAACAAAATTTAGTATACATGCAAAAACATGCAAGAAAAAGATAAGTTGAAAAAAAGGAACAACATTTTTTCGTTTGGCAGCTCGTTTTCGAGAAAATCGAGTTTGAAGTTCCGCCAGGTTCGCGTGGTTTAAGGGGCCCATTCACGGTCAAGCATATTGCGCAACAATTATTGTGCAACATGTTGCACAACATATTAACATGGTGCAATTCGTCAATCATTACCATTCACGGTCAATCATGTTGCGGAGTAGGAATTGTTGCGCAATATGCTTGACCGTGAATGAGTCCCTTTAGTATATGCAGAAAGTAGAATTGGTTGATCATAGTCAGACGCGTCAGACGATTCCTGTGCAATAGCAATGTGTGCTCGCTGCATTTTCAAACTCGATTTTCTCGAAAACGAGCTGCCAAACGAAAAAATGTTATTCCTTTTTCTCGACTTATTTTTGCATGTAGACTCACTATAAACAGAGATTCGCTTAAAAATTGATTGGTTCATGTAAACTCATCAATAGACTCTAAACTGTATGTAACTGTATGTATTTATGGTATGACAAAAGTGAGCAGATTAAACACAGTAAAGGTATTTAAAAAAATAGTTGATTAAATCAATCGGGATATTTCTCGATCAATTGTTGTTAATCAATCGATTGATCTTGAAATTTTAATCGGTTAAGGATGAGTGAAATTGTAGTTGGATTTGTTTTTGTGTCGTTGCTATAAAAGTAACCAACCAGCTTTATTATATCTGCAAATTTTTTCCCAAGAAGCATCAGGGCACGTGTCTCTGCTATCGTCTGACGTGTCAATCCTCTTTGCAGTTTTCTCGAGCACCTGACGCCGTGTATAACCGTCAACTTAGTTTTGCTTATGTTCTTCGTTGTGTCAGGATCTGAAAAGTTAGTTGGTTGATCAGCCTCTTTCATTCTACATGATTAACAATGTTCTAAGTCATGGCAATTAATCTTGTACTTTCGAAGACACTCGGTGAACCAAGTTAAAACTGTTCTAGGACATTATCGATCTCGGATAAATTTTATCGAGAATATAATTTCTCACTGCAACCACATACAATCTACTTCGTCGACGGGATCGGCAGGCAAATAGTGATCGATGCGTTTCTCCAGATTGGTAAGTGCATCGTTCAATCTCTCGGCCGTGGCGTTCGCAACGATGGATCCTATCTGCGACATGCTTTCGGCCCGCGTTAAGACGGGCTTGATTTTGCTGGCCATGTAATCCTTCGCGCTGCTGTACATCTTAACGAGACGCAAAATTAAAATTCACCGCCGAACGTGAAGCAGTCCGGCTCTTGAGAAACGACTGACCGACGACTCGTTTCTATGCAGCATTCCAATTTCATACAGCGTGCGTAAACGGGTGGAAATGCTCCCCGCGAAAATGTATTTCAATTCTACAAGATCTGGTTCTTTCCACGCCGAGGAAATAGTTGATAATTGTTTGCGCGTTCGAGCGGTCGCTCGTTTCTCAGGAGTTTGACTAAACGCACGCAAAAGCGCGCGATGCACTCGTTCGCAAACTTACTTGGCTGGGGGGCAGATGCACCGCAGGCATCTTCTCTTCGACCACGTCGATGCCTTTGCACAGCAAGTTGTCGATCGCCGAAATTGGACCGTTTAAAACGTTTATCGCCGGAGTCGCCAACGTCGTCGCCACCATAAACGATCGTTCGGCCGTGCCCAAACCCCAGTTCATCAAAGAGTTCGAACGCTGAATTGGATTAGAAATGGCGGAAGTGAATTTTTCGCGGAATTTCGGACACCGACAGGAGCATTTGTTCGCATTCAAACGCGCCAATGTGGGAGAAATATGTGCCGAGCGCTAAATCGGCGCACGCGAGACGTCCAAGTTCGCGATCGACCGATTAACTTTCTTCAATCCGATTCCCTATTTCGTCAGCTATCGATGAGGTTACGGAAATTTCGGGAAATCAATGGAACTGAATCTAAAATTATTCATTCTAGAGGGAAACTGATTTTCTCGAAATATTCAAATTATTGTCGTCTTGAAATGGAGGTTGTGCATGGAGGAGGAAACTGATCAGTAGACTGCGGATTTTATGCAATTACGGTAAAAATAAGTAGGTACAATTTAAAATAGAATAAAGATTAAGAGAATTTGGAAACATGAATTTACTATTTTCAACGTATTAAAATTATTAAAGGATGAAAGAATATTTTATGTGGCCCCTCCTTAAAATTAATACACAAAATTTTTATTTTGCATAACTGATTTTCTCGAAGAAATTGTCGAAAGCGACATATTCAGATTATTGTCGTCTTGAAATGGAGGTTGTGCATGGAGGAGGAAACTGATCGGTAGACTGCGGATTTTATGCAATTACGGTAAAAATAAGTAGGTACAATTTAAAATAGAATAAAGATTAAGAGAATTTGGAAACATGAATTTACTATTTTCAACGTATTAAAATTATTAAAGGATGAAAGAATATTTTATGTGGCCCCTCCTTAAAATTAATACACAAAATTTTTATTTTGCATAAAGATCCGCAGTCTACTGATCAGTGAGGATATTATTTTAATTGTGTATCGATTGGAATAAGCAGTTCGCTTCTGTAAGCTAATACAATTGGTGCAAGGTGATAAATATACTGCGGATGTTTATGCTATTTTTAATTTCTGCAAGCAAATTTCAAGAAAGTGGGAACAAATAAAATCTTACTTTCAGTGGTAGTAGCCTTTATATAGGTCCGAAATAAGTGAAAATCGTATTACATTCTGTGAAATTGTATATTCTAGCATTTTCTGAACATTTTTAGTGATAAAATATTATCTTTTGATAACGATTTTCGTATAGCTGTACAGAAATTATAAAGCTGTTTTCAGTGGAAATTACAAAGCTGTTTTCACTGGAAATTATTGAATCAATTTTATCATTCAAGCATACATTATTGTAAAAATCGCGCAAAAACAAGTTTAATCTTGTTGTTTTTAGAATACACATAGCAGTCGCTTTTAGTTCTAACATTTAACATATCTAGATCTTACCTTTATCTTGCTGTACACGATGCCAGCAATCTGTGTGCCATCCTCCACGATGGGAAGCTTCAATATTCTGTTGATGGACTCGACCTGTGGCAAATCGGAGTGCCGCCGTTTCACAGTCTGCGCCGACATTTAGATAGTCCTCGAGCTGCGAAAAGATCAACACGTACACTACTGCTCATGAAAATATGGACACTTAAAAATTATAAGAGAAAAAATAAGAACAGAAATTGGTACAGAAATTACAGTACCTAACGTCGTTTCTAAAGATGGTGCTGACATTCTTTTTCTTTAACTATTCTGCACTGATACTTTCACTTTTTATAAAAATATAATTTCATTATACACTATAAGAAGTTAGATGCAGTCGGTTAACGTTGTTGTCAAATGATGTTAGTATCCGATAATACTGTCGTCGACTAAAGTCATTTCGGTCAAAGTCGTTGTTGGTTAAAGACGTTGTCGGCAAAGTTATTGTCGGTGGAAACTGTATCGGTGAAACCCGTGTCGGTGATTTTCATGGGACCCCTTGCAACAGTGTCCAGACCTGGGTTTTAGAATTGAGGCACTTTTTTCTATAACGCGTACAAAAATTTATGTATATTACTATATTTATGTGTATTACTTAAGAAAGTAAAATATTAGTGACTTATCATTTGGTAAATGAAGGATAACGATATACAGTAAATCCTCTATAAACACAACAAGGCCGTACACGATAAACGCAACAAAAATATCTCCTCCACTGTGTACCCTGATCTCGACTCGGGTATATCGGTGTGAACCAGTACTAATGCGACGCGGAGAGTCGCAGTCGTCGGCACAGTTCAAAGGCCCGTGCGTCATCACAATGTAACAGCAATATAAAATCGTTTATTATTACTTATCTTTTTATGAAACTTTCACCAATATATTTGTGGCATTTTTTTGATTAAAATAAGACCAAACACGATATAATTTCAACTGTATTTAGTAGTTTAATCGACGATGAACGTTTCGGGCGCAAGGAAGGACAGCGTATGGGAAAGCCTCGCGCGCTCTCTTTACACACGCTGTCTCCTTCTTTACGTTCGACTCGAAAATAATTTCCCGTCTGCGATAAATGCAACCGAATCCCCCCGAGGCTATTGCATTTATAGAGGATTTACTGTAAAGATATTTTATGTATACAAGTCATGAATGATTATTTTAACTTTTTAACGAGGTGTCCATACTTCCATGAAGCGGCAGTGTATGCGTGCAAAAAAGCCTCCTAATTGGTAGATTTAAAAAGAATAATACAGTCCAATTATCCAAGCTCACCTGGGAGACATGACTCCGAATATTAGAACAGTTACACAATTATACAGGGTGTTCTAAAAATTTTGCACCGCAAGGGGTTCTTAAGGCCATTTCAAGTGACTTTTTCCTTTGCGAAAATCTTCGTTAAAGAGTTATTAACTAAAACCCACGGATCAATCAGAGCGCAGCTACAGCTGAGCGGGACGTTGGCATTGGCCGAGTCGAGATCCGTCTGCTACAGCCGTGCTCTGATTGGTCCGTGTTTTTCGTTAATAACTCCTTAACAAAGCCGCGGAGATCATTTTCGCAAAGGAAAAAGTTACTGCAAATCACCTCGGGCATAACTCCTTTTAAGTACAATATTTTTGGGACTCGTACGATTAAAACGCGGATTTTATGCCCGGATTAAGTATGTGTTAAATATCTGCAAGTGCATGCGCAAGTCGCGTGGTGTTTGCGGACGGAATTATCTGCAGATGCGACGATAACGCTAACGCGCGATTTTAATTGTAAACATGAGAGAATGATGTAACACTGGGGGAGCAGAGACTGGAGGCGTAAATCGTAAACAGAAGTGGAAATTTCTAACGCGCCGCGCCGGGAGATAATTCGATTAGACAGACGTAATGGTTATTAATACAGCAATGTTGACAACACTATATTAACTAATTGACCATTTAGATACTATATTAGATGTAGCAGTACATATAATGTATTTCACGGTACTTAATTGTACAATAAGCATAAATTGTTTAAAAATACTACTTGCTGTATTTGTATTGCACAATTTTTTGCTACTGGATTATCGAATAGTTCAGTAATCCTAGAGCGTGCTTTCAAAAATTATTTTAACCGCGTCGCTTAATTAGCACAACAATTTCCATAATTACTCCTCCAGCAGTTAATTGATCGTGAGTCATGCTTTCTGATTTATCGAAACCGAAGGGGGAATTATTTCTAAGCGTATTGTTCAAAATTGTTCATAAGTTCGATTTAGCCATTATTTTTCTGTGACTTAGAAAAATAGTTGCTAAATTTTGCTGTGTATACCATTTCTATGCTTATTCCGTTAGATAGGCCAGATCTGGGCAGCTTGCGGCTTGCGAGCCACAGACTCCTCTCTCTACTCTTGGATCCTCCCCACCACACTCCTGTGGAGTGTAGGAGGAGGTGGGGAGACTAAGAGTGGACGCATAGGAGGCTGTATCCTCGCAGTCACGCGAGGCAAAGCACAGTAGGGGCAATATGTGGGGAACCGGTGTACTGGTAGTGGGAGTCGTGAAGCGACAGCGGGGTAAGAAGTTGCCCGAGCTGGCGTTAGACTGATTTTGTTTTGATTAATGGTTCGAGCGCGCGATAACCTGTGTCAATACATAGTAAGTATATTATTTTTACGTTCCTGGTTGATGGCTAACTCCAAACGATTATGGTCAGGTGACTATCACTATCTTTCGTTGCGACGACATTATCGATTCGGTATAACAAATTCTAATTTGTCGGCATCAGTGTGCGTCATAATGTTGCAAAAATTGGCGTTCATAGTTCATAGTTGCAACAACATTTAAGGATTCTAAAAGCAGTGTTATATTTTATCCACCTTATTAGAATGATTATGAGATGAATTGATGTTCTTCTCGATGCAGAACATTTTTGTTACTGTAAGGCTAGAAGGATTAGTTCAGCAAATGACGTTCAATAAATATGTTGGAAAAATGCATTTGATCGTAATTGTGAGAAACAATAGTAAATATTGATGTTTACAACTTCTTTAGCTGGACCAATAACGAAAATATAAAAAATGTATTTGGTCAACTCGTATAAATCATACACGTTCTTGTATCGTAATCGTATAAATCATACACGAAAATTGGTTAATTGTTTTACGAGTTATAAACGATCGAAAGTGGTAAAAAGGCCGAGAATCATGAAAAATTGCAATTTTTTACCACTTCCGATCGTTTATAATTCGTAAACCAATTAACCGATTTCAATGAAATTTTCAGAACGTATATAATTTATACCAATTCACAAAACACATCTTTTAAATTTTCGTTATTGATCCAGCTACAAAAGTTGTAAAAATCAATTTCCACTATTGTTTTTCACAATCCCGACCAAATGCATTTTCTCAACATATTTATTAGACGTCGCTTACTAAACTAATTCTTCTAGCCTCGCAGAAAAATTGAAGTCGTTTGGTCCATTCATAAAAAAGTTATTCTGATTTAAAGTGTGTGTGTTCAATTATGTGCGTAACTGTGTAGAATCCCTTTGAAATTAAATTTGTTATAAGAATTCCTTTAAATTATAGATCTCTCAATTCTTTCAAAATTAGCTGAATTTGAATTTAAACTTAGTTTGAAAATTCCAGAAGAAAACCGCGATTGTTTTTGCATCGTCCTAATTTTTGAAAATGAATCTGTCTCGCTTACCACAGTGCTCCTGTAGATGATTGAACGCTTGGACGCGTGGGTAGTTGAATGGGTAGCTGTACGGGTAATCGTACGGGTAGGTGACTCTAACAAATCCTCGATAGGCAGCGAAATGCACGACTTTATGGACTGTCGGAAACGATCGTCTTTCGCAGAAGAACTGGCAGCCGACTGCATGTCGGGAGTATGGAACAGTATCTCATCGGCGCGACCTATGACACGCCGATAGAGCTCCTGCGACCATGGCGGCTCGCGGAACAAGATTTTTCGCAGCATTGCTTTCTCCCTTGGCCCAATGTTGTCGATAAAACTGTCTACAAAAATTCGCCGGTATTATTGCTCGATGACGGTCGGTACAGAACACTGTCGCTATTGTCAACGATATTTATTAATCTTCATTTATTTTTGAATGACAAACTACCGTTCCTAGTACCGAGTAGACTATCTTCTTCTGAATTGCATTTACCATTTTGAAAATGAGTATTTTCTTCTGTGTCCAAATTTATTAAAATAGCGTTTTCATTAGGGTCGATCTAGAGAAGCAGCTGATCTCTATTTGATTTATATTTATTTATCTTTGGTTTATTTGTAACGAAAATTTTCAAATTTTCGATTCGAGAAACTACAAGCATTGGGTCGGCAAGAAAGTAATTTCGGTATTTTAAGGTGAAACAAAACCGAATTTCTTTATTCAAACGATGAACTTTAATCGATAAGATTGATTGATTTTTATTCTTTTTTGCAAAAGATTATTCTATTTCACATTAAAATAACGAAAACACTTTTTTGCCAACCCAATAGTTGATCACTATTTTATTTAATTTTAGTTGATTTTTAATAAAGACACTTCGTTCTGCGAATAATGAACGTTGCAAGTGTAAATGACACTTTTCTAATCTGTCACGCGAATTTATTGGTAAAGATTGTCGTTTCGTCAACATTGTTAATTTACGAGCAATAAACACACCCGGTGTAATCGGACACTTGTCAGAACGTAAACTTTCCTCTCGTTACCATTTGTTATTATGTATATAATCGATCGGAATGGCGGACGGGCGAGGTCAAAGGAGTATTTCCATTTCAGACACATTGCGTTCATTGTGTAATTATATCGAGGCACGTAAGTAACTGATGACATCTAGAGTATGTAATTGTCTTTATTTATTAATATGTAATTTGTGAATGCGATGTACCAACGTTACAACGAACCACTCAACAACTGTCGCTGACTTTCCCCGATAGTATCGCGACTGTTGACTTCCCGTTGTCGAGTTTCTTGGCGCAAATCAATTATTTCTAACAGATACTTAATTGTATCTTTATATCTTTACATTTACTTTCACATCCTCTACAAAATTCCTTCAGCATCCGGAAAAATGGTAGGTTCCTGAGATCATTTGAAGCGATATTTTCCTTTGTAAAAATAACGTCCGCGGCTTTGTTAAGGAGTTATTAACGAAAAACACGGATCAATCAGAGCGCGACCTAGACGCGTGTTGGCACAGTCGGCCCGACGCGCCATCTGTCAACTAGACAGCCATTTTTGCAAAGGAAAATGTCGCTCCAAATGATCTCAGAAACCTCCCTTTTCCGGATGTTGAAGGAATTTTGAGACACCTTGTATAATATTTCGATTTCTGATTCGTCACTGCCCACAATTATTATTAACAGAGGTTAACGTCCATCGAGCCCAAACAAAAACTAATAAATGAGTTCGTTCGTAAATCTAATTATATTCAATAGAAAGTCGTGCGTCGTGTCGGCATCATCGCAATGAACACAAGACGCATCCTTATCAATACAGGTTCTTATTTCTAATCGTTACATACATATATATATATAGCTTGTTAGCGGTGCAAAGCATCGCTCACTTATTGAGCAGAAAGGGTACAAAAGTATTAAACGTTCGCAATCGCCGGCGTTTCTTCGAATTGTCACTGGCGTCGTCAACGGAAGCAACAGGCAGCATGAAGCATCCATTGCCAATGACGTCATTACTCGATGCCATTCTGTTGATGACGCGGTACATGCATTTGTTTAGAAGTGTACCGTTTTCCGACTAGTTTCACCGTAAACAATTCCTGCAAGAGAACCACCAATAATTAGCATTTGATAAACGACGTCAGCTAACCTGGTGAAGAAAAGTGGAAAAAAGATGTTCTCCCTTGTGAATTAGTTTCTCACAAAATCTTCACCAAGATATCCGCGACTCTTTCCCGATTAAAATGATACCAAACACGACGCAATTCGGATCGCATTCGCACGTGTAATCCGCGATACTGTGGAGCCTCGATTATCCGAACTTGAGGAATTTGAACCGTTGTAACTTCGTGGAGAGAAGTCGGAGGATATTCGACGTGGGCTCATTTTAAAGCTTGGGAGCCCTACTCTCGATGTCCCTGTTCGGATAGTAGAGGTTCTACTTGATCGTGGATTAAACGTGTAAATATCGTCCAAAGTGTGTCGTAGCTGGTGTCAAGGAAAAAGTTGGCTGGTAATAGGTGGTTATGGCAACGGGTTAGGTGCCGAAGCGATCATTAATGGTGTGAATAGATAAACGTCCACGTACCAGCCATTCGTCCATCTGCGATCTGTATTTCTTCGATATTCTGACGATCACGTGATCCTTGTTCGGATTCACTTCGTATGGGATGTGAAGAAGGTTCATCACAGCTCTCGGACAGATGTACATGAAGAGTACGATTATTTCGAAGAATCGGTGAATCCAAATCTGGAGAACATCGTGGATCTTCCATGCCGTGATGTTAGCCAAACGCGATGAGATCAAGATGAAACGTTTCGATCGAAGGATCAGCGGGTGGATCTTAGCGTAGATGAGCACTGGGGACATGAACGCTGTGTCGACGATCTCCTTCGCTCTATGGCTGGCGTATGCTCGTGCGTCGTTCAAAAGCAGCACGAACGACTGGGCCGCTGTGTCCGCTTTGATCAGGTCTCCCGGGAACATCATCTTTCTCTCCCAGTCGAAAAGCTTCTGCATCGCGTTCTCCGGGTCCGTTAGAATCTGCAAAACATTGACTTTCTCAATTTCCCCCTTCGTTTACGGGAGCTTCGATCGAACAGATACAGTGGAGGTACAGTAAATCTTCTATAGTCGCAAGAGCCTCGGGGAGGTTCGTTTGCACAGTTCGTAGACAGACACTATCTTTTTGAGCTTCAAAGACCGAGCCGAACGTAGAAAAGGACAGCGCGTGTAAAGAGAGAGAGCGCGAGGCCGAAGCGACTACGACTTTCCGCGTCTCTTTCTTTCCCATACGCTGTCCTTCCTTGCGCCCGAAACTTTCATCGTCGATTAAACCACTAAATACAGTTGAAATTATATCGGGTTTGGTATCATTTTAATCAGAAAAATTCCACAAACAAGTTGGCGAAAGCCCCATCAAAAAATAATGAAGAATAAAGAAGTTTTGTAATTGGATTAGTAGTTGTTCACACTGATTACTACAGTGGAGGGGATATCTTTTTTGCATTCAACGTGTACAACCGTTTTGCGACTATAGAAGAATTGCTGTACATACTAGATTTTGTAGAGACACAGTCGGTTGCAACTCTTCGTTACTCAGGTGGGAAATATGTACTTCCAAGCTAGGTCTTAAGCCTTTGCACTCTTTTGTCGAGTGTGACTCGACATCAGAGAAAGGAAAATGTAAATACAATGGGTTCTGATACGTATCTGATTCTCATTTTATTTATTTTTTAATTAAAAACAAATATAAGTTCCACAACTATAAATTACAACAAAGTTATATCTAATATAATTAGCAAACAAAATTGTTTAAAATAAATAGCAGTCGAGGAACTGTCGTTTGAAGTAAATTTCAAATAGTATGAAGTTGTTGGCAACAAAATTGAAAAATAATTAAAGTTAGTACCGAAACCGAAATAAATACTGGTATTTTTTAAATCAATGATTAAATCAATGAATGTTATTAATTTATTATTAAGAAATTAATTAAAGTGGAGAAAGAGAGAGAGAGAAAGAGTGATATCTTTTGATGTTTACCAGTTTTATAATAGCTGCGAACTTCGTCCCCATATGTACCAGCAGCTTCAAAAGTTTCCTAATACACCTGTCGCTTAGAATAATAGTCAGCGTTGTATTTTTTACGCCCGTGGTCGCGTCGACAGCTGGAAAAATTAGTTTATTGTAATATTTGTAAATGCGAACAGGTCCACCTTGTCGGTCAGCTAATCTTCAAATAAATAATTAGCTTATGAAAGCATGATTATTGTTCACGCTTGTACTATAACATATAACATATTCATTACAAACCGATAATTTAAAACAAACATTAGAGTTCGTTAGAATACTACAAGGTCAAATGAAGGTCAAGAAGAAGTCGCATCGAAATAAGTTTGAGAGCAAGCTCAACGGATATTCAGCGCATCGAGGTTAGTTTTATACTGAAATCACTTACTATCAACTTTATTAGAAGGATCGTCAGGTAAATAATAATCCATACGTCTCTCCACATTGGTCAACACGTCGTTCAATCTCTCGGCCGTGGCGTTCGCAACGACGGATCCTATCTGCGTCATGCTTTCGGCCCGCGTTAAAACGGGCTTCATTTTGCCGGCCATGTAATCCTTCGCGCTGCTGTACATCTTAACGAGACACAAAATTTAAATTCCTCGCCGAACGCGAAGCAGTCTGGCCTTTGAGAAACGACTGACCGATGACTGTTCGTTTCTATGCAGCATTCCAATTTCATACTGCATGCGTAAACGGGTGGAAGTGCTCCCCGCGAAAATGTATTTCAATTCTACAAGATCTGGTTCTTTC
>CM052248.1:1402213-1426046 GCA_028455795.1 Lasioglossum marginatum
TGGTATCCCCTGTACGTCTATTTCACTGCGTCGCATGATCATTTCAAAATTTCACCGACATTTAGCAACATGGCGTTGGCCATATTAATGGCCAATAATATCGCGTCTGCCATGCTAAATGGTGGCGGTGAGTTTCCAAAAAAATTAACATTTTTATGTTTTATTCTTCACGTGTTATTTGTAGGACAAAGGTTCGTCGAAATAAAAAGAGCAATAGATCTTTTGCAAATCTTGTGTATTAAATATCATAACACTGTCTCGCTCAATGCCTGACAGATTGATAGCGTGCACGGTACACGCGTGCACGCGAAACGACATTCTCCTCGCGGTCTGTAACAGAAATTCGAAGTACAAAAGCGGCGAAACGGTATCTGTGTGTCGGTCTGTCTGTCTGTATCTCGTTTTCCATATAAGAACAATTTTCAAAAAGTGCTGTTTGCCCTTCAAGATTCTCCGTTCACGAGTTCAAATCGTACGAACGATTATCGTCGTGGACAACCGAGAAGAACGGACGAGTACAGAAAAATAGTGAAACACGGATGATGCTTGGCAAAGATTTCAAATTTTCATAAAACTATGGGCTTCGATTTTCATTGAAACCACCTGCTCATCGGTCGCATATCCTTAAATCCCACTAGAGGAAAGAACCAAGGCACTGAATTCCGTTCTGAGCGCGCGGAGTCCCTAGACATGTGTCCCTAGATGATCAAAACAGATCAAAGAATTATGTAGAAAGTCTCTCAAATGTTGCAAAGTAATTACTTTATTTAACCTCAAAAGATACGTTCTTGGGAATTACACTTTTTACAAAATTAATAATGTATTTCTTCGAAGTAGGTTGATCATCTTATTTTAATACGTATTGAGAAGTTCGTCTTAATAGGCAAAATTTAATATTGACTTTTAACAAATTTTCATGTTGTTCAAATTTCATATTTGACGAGAATTTGATGAGACACATGTTTATAGTTGCTTTTCGTTATCTGCGACTCGCACGCCACCAAACTCCTCGTTTCAACACTAGAACTACCTCACCATACGAGCCACTTAACTAAATCATTTTAGTTTCACTATTATTGCAATTTTACACATCTTAAATTACGGATTATCAAAGAAACCAATGCGTTACAATAAAAATCTTGCAGAATCTGGACAAATGCAGTCTTATTATTTAGCTAGGTAGTTCTAGGTTTAATCTATATAAGAATCGATCTTAATTAGTTTTGTACTATTTCGCAATCTTAGAATTTTCGTTTGCATTCCAATAATCCTATTGTTTTGCTTTGTATTATTGTCAATGAGCAACAGTCGTCGGTTTTCTAATAGAATGCAAAGTAAATAGTGTCGGCTGGCGAACAGTTTCACCTTTTTCGTCCATGAAATTCGTGTTTAAACTTTCCCGGTGTCGAATAGCGTTCGAATTTCGCGCGCTGACGCACATGTTTAGTCACGTGGGTCTCGCTACACTCCTTACAGACTAGCAAGCATGCATCCCGGTATTATCACACCTACGCGCCATTCTGCCTCTTATTACTCTTAATTAGTAACCATTTTTGTACGTTTTTTTGCTTTTGTGCAGCAAGGCACTAGGAACAGATCGGTGGCTCCGGTCGGTCGTGTCACGAGATTCGATGTTGCGTCACCATCTTGGAATGTTCATCACTTCAAAGAAATAATGTTCCATAATTTTAAACTTAATTGTTTACTATTTGTTTCGTTGTGAGAAACGTTATTTTTTAAAGTGAATTTAATGGATGCATACACATCTGAGTCAGAATTTTTAATAGTTTCGTTGTGAGAAATGTTATTTTTTAAAGTGAATTTAATGGATGCATACACATTTGAGTCAGAATTTTTAATAGGAATTCTTTTTAAGGTGTCAAGGTCTATGAAGTAATTAATAATAATCTTTTTTAGCTCAAAGTGTATGCCTGAAACATCATTTCTATTTATGACTGAATGATACAGCAACGGATTAAAGTCTATTAGGATGCAACGATCATAGATCATCATTATAATTAATTTTGTGGATGGTATATGGCCGGAATAACTAATTAAAGAATACAATACGGCTTTAAGGCATTCAATCGTAACATCGTAACCTACGTCAAATGATGACAATAAGTTCAAGTTAATAAAAGCTACTTCTTGGACGCCGTCCATATGTCTAAATTAAGTTATGACTGTCCAATTAATGCAATTGCTATAATTAATATTAATACAATTTGCAATTGCTTCAAAATATTTTCATTTTGCAGAAAGTGGAACTTTTCATTTTCAATTATTTTCTAACTAATTTCGCTTGATCGCTTGTGACTCGACCTACAATAATTTATAAAAATCGCAATTTATTGTCGTATTTTGATCACATGATCCAAGCAGACGCAAATCGTTCAACGCTCGTCCGCCGGAGCCTCTTATCTTACAAATCGTTCTCTTGTCACAGTGAATCGAACGAACGCACACACGTTTAAAGCCGAAAACGCAAACGGTTCCAGCTCTTAGGTAAAAACGACGCTTAAGTATAATTTATATATCTATAACCGTATCGCGTGTACGTAAGCAACTAGAGAAAAAAAAGAAAAACAAAGAAAAAAAACCGTCCCGCAGTTGTCTATGAATTCGATGGAAAAAAGTGTTTGTCGTTCGTGCGCACGGCCGTCGCACCGCGAATAAATAATAAAAATGAGGAGAGAGAGAGAGAGAGAGAAGAGACAGAGAGAAATGGGAGGCCCAGGCGTCAGGGCCTATGCCCCTGCCGTTACTCGTCATAAGATTTCGCACGATCCACAGTCATGTGGAGCCGGGTACTCCGAGCCACGATGTGTCGTTGACTTTGCTCGGTTAATCGCTCGAATCGTATAATCGCGCACGCTGACGATCATTAACATCCCGTAGCTTTTATTTAGTTATAGTCTTGTCCAATTAGCGAAAAATATCGCGAGGATTTGGTATATTCAACCGGTCAGTGACCACTGACAGTGCCATTAAACGAACACACGTAGGTCAGTGACCACTGATGACCCCATTAAGACGTCAGGCACTGATCAGTGACCATGTTGACCAATATATGTAATGTGTGCTTTCCGGATGTATCTTGACAGGCAATGACTTTTTACCAAATGTCATCAGATAAAATTTTACGAAAAAACATTACGATTAAAATAAAGTTAAAATTACGATTAAATTAAGAATGTGCGACATTTGCGCGAAGACAACATGCCTCCGTATAATCGAAGATACAGAATGTTCAGCGCAACATCTTTTTTTTATGACTCCATATTTAGACTTTTCCGTTTTCTTTTATTCCAACCCCTTGCCCTGTACTTCGTACTTCGTTGTTGACAGTTCGATAGCAGAAAAACTTTGAAAAATTTACCGTGATATTAGAAAACTTGTATTCGTTGTTACTATATGTTTGAACGTGTACAAAATGTATAAAATCTCGTAGGATTCGAAACCTGCTGGAATTGAATAAAATTTCCGTCCGCAGCGAAATGGCACAGTTCGTTGAATAATCGTTGCTTGTTATTACTCCTCAAACATTCAGAACATTGAAATGTCCAGATCGAGCAATGTCAGAGCAAGGGGTTAACACTCACTATCATCGATCGACGTCGCCGTACTCTGATGACCACACTGCACGCGCGACGTTAATGACTCTCAGCGCGCCTACACGTGGCGTACGGCATTGTACGGCGCGACGTCAGCAGCGACGACTCTGACGTAGATAGGCGAAGATTGTTCATGCTTTCTAACGTATACACATCGCATTCTATGACGACGCAGAACTCGAGTACACGAGTCGTCGGAGGGGGGAGAAGTGATGGCGAAGTCTTCTCGAAAAGAGTTCGTGCACGCGCGTTTTCAATCAATTTTGTAAACAATCTTTATAAAAATATCATTTTTGAAACTGCAAACTATCGTTTGCATGTACTTTGATATTTCTTTCAAGGCAATCGCTGGTATTGTGAACTTTCTTATTTTGCGAATAAAAAATTGAACAACTGAATAATATAAAAACGCATTGAGTAATTGTAGAATTGCCTAAAACTGCAGCAGAAAATTTAAAATATCCCGTCTCTCTATTTCAGCTCGGAGCTCGTAAAAAATTGTTAATTTTTAATTATAAATTTCGGCGTGTATCTAAACATTTGTACTCCTGTCGATTTCTTATAAAAACAAACATGTGTACAATATACAGTAGAAAAAAGGTCGCGCGAATCCATCATACAGCGTTACAAGTGGCCGGTCTATTAAAAATGTTAGAAAAATATTTTTTATCAAGGTTGCTTTTGTGGGAGCCCAGTCTCATAAAATCCTAATCAAAGCGCTACGTTGGTTCCAGCGGTCTCTAGTACACGAACTCGTTTCGGTACAACTATGAACTGTTTTTCAAAAGAAGCGACCTGAGGCACATCGACCCTTAGGACAATGTCTTCGAAAAGTCTGACCGTTCAAAAGTTAAAACAAAGATTGACAATCGAATTTTCAATATTTTGTAGAGAATGAACTTTTCAGATCGACCAGCCAAAATAAAAATAATATTCCACCGATCTATAAGATTAACAGTCATATCTGTTCTCTGCTCTACTACAGTAACCCGTAGCATAAGCTTAAAGTGTCTACTGCAGGCTAGGCAGCTGTTATAACTATTAGTGTACCTAAGGTATCTACTTTCAAAAAACATACTACGATTTTACAATCCGAGAGAATATGTGGCTGAGGGACAAGACAATGAGAAACTGAGAGTGCGCTACAGGCTCGTGTCTACGCGACGTCACAGACGAGGTATAGCAGTAGACCAATCACGCAACGCACATTTTAGAGTTGTTATCATCTCGCCGTTGCCAGTAATTCACGAATATAAAAAATTTCTTCTTGTTTCTTTCTTGTTTTGCAGAAATCCGGACTATAGAGAGTTAGGAATGTTCTTATGAAAAAGCAAGACATCACTTGAACATTTTTGATGTGACAACAAGTTGTATCTAAACTCGGCAACGCTGTATCTCGGCGGCCGTTGAATTTGGGTAGATGGCGCGAGGTGTTGGGCAACGTCGGTAGTGCAGATCGCGCGCGCGAGAGGTAATGGTCTAGTGCTGTGCCTGGCTTGTGGCGACGTCTTCGTCGTCGGTGTAGTCGTCGTGCTACCGATACGAAAAGAGAAGCAGCGAGACGAAGCTGGTAGTTCGGAGCTCGCGTGGCCGCGTAACTCTTCCTGGATGCTTCAGCGGCGACGGCGGCCTCACCGTCCTGGAGACCGTCGGCCATATTGGGCGACGGGGCAGCTCGCTTGGAGCGCGGTCGGTGTCGAGCCCGCCGGCATCTATGGTACGCACTGAGCGATTATTCCGTCGCACCGCAGCTCCTTCGAACCCGGCGCTTCATTTCGTCTCGAGGATCTCCTGGATGCTGACGTAGGTGCCGGTCAAGAATCCGAGCACGCCAAACGCGATGATCGCCAGGTTCTTCCAGAGCCTCCAGTAGCAGGCGCCGAGCCCGTTCTCTTGATCCCAGACGGTGACCAGCTCGATCACTGACGGGAACATCAGTCCCAGTGTCGACAGGCATACCGCGCCAACCAGCGAGATGAACGGGCCCAGGTTCGGTATGGCGATCGCCACGCCGACCGTGAACACCACGAAGCATATACGCATCACGTACTCCGCCGTCAGCTTCCGTGAACCGAAGTACTGCTTCAGGTTGTTCCAGATGATCTCCATCGGCACATAGAACTGCAGGCCGTATGTCAGGAAAATCGCCACCGCGATCATCAGCTTTGTGGATTGAGCCAGGATCTCGCTCTCGTCCAAGTTCAACGTGATCGACGCCTTCGTATTCTCCCCGTAGCGCCAATACCCAAAGAAACCCACCGTGCTGTACAACAACACCACGAAGAACATGCCAGTGTTCAGCACGCCCGGGCAGCCGATGAAGTGGGTCGGGGTTTTCATGTTGTTCTCGAGGGGCATCACCTGGAACGCACGGAGTTGTCATGGTTAGAGGTTAGAATATAATTTTAGATCAGAGAGAACTGGTATTCTTTGGGGATAACATACGAATGGTATGTTAGGGCTTGTATCGGGGTGATCTTAGTCTTTAACGGATTTAGGACAGGGTCTTAGCCAACGGTGGTCCCGGAAGAGAATGATTGGGACTAAATACACCTGCTACCGAACGGTGGCTGACGGTCGCCGTGGGTCATTGTGCTAAGTCAAATTATCCTTCGATATCCTACCAGCCCTCGATCCCAGCATCTGGCCACGGATTGGGGAAAGTGACAAAGGTCCTAGCAAAAGAGCCATAATGAACCGCATGTCACTTACCCCAGAATCTCTAAAAAGGACACAAAAGGTCTCACTGCAAATCTTTGACAGGTGTAATGAAAGATTGTTTTAGTAGTGCAGGCTAGTGAGAACTTTGACCGTCCCGCACTATCCCCAAAACCATTGAGGGATGAAGCTGGCAATGAAATTAGCTTTGTAAGAGCCGCTACTCTATTCCTCAAGAAAGTGGTACGATGTCGGCCTGCCACGCACAAAGATCCCCGACTTTCTAAACATGATGTCAGCGGATGCATCACATCCGATGTCTGCGCGCAACTTCGAGTTATCGCCCGTCATCTGGGGTTTTGCGTTGGAGAAACTACGCCTCAAGAGGCTATACTCGAGAAGCCCTGACGCTCTCATTAAGCGAAAGCGACATAACATCGGGCTATTTGCCTAATTTATAACAATTATGTCTTAAACTGAATTAAACTGCCATTACGTCATACGATGAATTATCAATTTCGGGGATTATCTAATCCCCCTACCTTGATGAATACATTTATACTTTTATTTGTAGGAGAGATTAAAAGAGTGTCAATAAAGCGATTAGGTTCAACGTTCGTCTCATGTTTAGATGTGTTATATCTTTGCACGTTGGAATTTCTGATTCGACACCTAGCGGCTCTTCTCTAGTGAAGAGAATTCAATGAAGTCTTATCGCATGATCGAAATACTAAACGCGATTCAACCGGTACGTCTACGCCCGATCCGATCAGGTATCGGTTCGAATACAAATGGCGTGTCCGTTTTGCTTAGTATGCGTGTGCTGCTAGATATTATTACAGTAGAAGCATTATTATCAGAATCAACTGGAATATGTGTTTTTTTCAATGAAAGAACGGTAGCTATCCTAGCGCCAAGAGACTTCCGATATCCACAAAACTACATCAGTACAAACGGATAGTTGTAAAGGTCTGGGTTAGGTTTTGACGATGACTATACTTACCACACCGATGCCTTCGAGTGCGAAGATGGCCGTGCCGAAGAACAGAGGTAGCTGAGACCAGCTCGAAAAATTCGGCACATCGCTAATAGTGGGCAGGTCGCTGAAGATGTAGTAGAACGTGATCCCCATTCCCGTGGCGATCAGGATGTTGGCAACCATGGAAAACGGCGCCAGGTACTTCAGGTTCCTCACCAGGGAGAAAATGATCAACAGTGGTAGCAGAGCAGCCATATATAGCCTGACATCTCGATCAGAGTCCGTATAATAGTCGGCCACCTCCTTCACGTTCGTTGAGATGAACACTATGTAGACGCAACAGCAGCCTATCAGATCAATCACCAGGAACGAATTGATCGTCGCCCTGAAAAGTAATAATGTGGAATTTATTAAACATTCAGAATCCCTCATTGGTAATCCCTATTTGCCAAAGAGAGGGGAGGAAGCGAACGTGACAGAGTTTCTCGGAGGAGCATTCTCCACGTAAGACTTCGTTATTACGTATGCAAAGCTGACTGAAAGAGGGAAGCCATTTTTGGCATCGGTCGCCGACCACAGAACTGACGCCCACTGCCGGTCACTGCTAGACCTGGTGGAGATAAGTCGCTATAATAAGTCAAACCTATGCGCAGTTCTGTTATCAATCCTTCAGCTCCCGTTATCTTGATTACTTCAACCTCCAAAACTAATAGAACAATTTTAACGAGGAAAGTCGAGAATTTGTAAACAAATCGGAATATTGAAAACTGATGGCGTGGTTGAAGTTGGTATTGTCCAAATCTGACTATAGCCTTCCAACAACCTTCAAACCACGTCATTATGCACCCCCTACAAGAAGATGCTTGAAGAGGAAAGTGATACTCACTTGGCTAGGCGAGCGTATTTCTGCACAGGCTCTGGACCGACAAGAAATGCAGCTTCGGCAACATCCGCGAACCCTAAACTAGGTGTCTGTGTCCGCCTGCAGAGGTTGTGAGCGCACTTGACGAGGATGTGCACGCAGTAGGTGCACACCGCGCCTATGAAAAAGGTAGCAAAGAGGCCAAATAGCAGTCCAGCATTGCGGAAGGCCATGGGCATGGCCAGGATCCCTGTCCCTAAGCTACCCTTCAGCAGATGAATCAGCGTGTCCATATCCGATGTAGGGTGGGCCAGCTTCCGGTGCTCGAAGGGATTGTAGAGCGCCGCTTCCTCATCATTAGGCCGCTCCACGAGCGGCAACGTCGAGCCGTTCGTGACGGTAATCGGTACGTCATTTTTCTCGCACTTGTATCTGCAAAACCGATGTCGTTAGCGATGTGTTCTTGTTAGCGGTGGTAGAGGGTTGCTGCGGGGTAAGAGCGCGCGGGGACCATATGGGGGTCGCTCAGTGTTGTGGGTCTGTGACACGGTGTGCCGCGGTTTGTAACCTAGTGTGACTCGTTTTGCGAAAGAGGAAATGTGGAAGACACTTGGAATCCCGTTAGATGGCCACTCCAATCGGTCGTTGCTAGCTTTGAGCGATGATCATAACACCACATGTCCACGACACGCTAGTATTAACTTAGAATGATGGGAGTAGAGGGGACAGCTATTATGACAATCAGTGTATTTCACGTTTCTTCTTTTGGGAAGATGTGGTGGAGCTTTGAAGTAATGGCGTCGGGATGGACTGTGAATGAGTTGTTTCTTTCGGAGAACTGATTTGCTAGATTGGATCATGACAGTCGAGGGTAATTGGCAGTTGTCGGGTAGAGGATACCCTAATTCTGATGATCCTTGCATCGTTGGGACATCGTCTTCAAGTCAAGTACTATTGTTAGTGGTGTGCACCTAACTTTATCAGGCTAGGAGGATATTGTAAATTGTGTTTCCTGATTATTTTAGCTGCTGGACACAATGTACAGGATGGGTCATCTAAGACAAGACAATTTCCTTCAGTTTTCGAGAGATAGGAATAAATGTTTGAAATTGAGGTTAATTCAATGATTAGTGGACAAAATTGCAATCTAATAGAATTTTGTTTTTCAACAGTTTTTGGGTCGGTGATCTTGGGTGACTTTGAACCATTATTTGACATTGAGAACACTTTTGAGAAGACTCATTGAGAAGACTTTTGAGAAGAGTCTTCCTGAAGAAAGAAGGAATGATTGTCATCCAGTTTATATATAATATGTACATAGGACAAATTTGGAAATAGTGAAAGTGACTTTGTTAAACAATTTTCCCTTCCTCTGAACTATGGAAGTCATTTAAACACTCTGTCTTTGGTAACTGAAATTGTCTTAGGTAATCTTAGGTTAAACTGTTTCAGTTATTTTTTAGGTTATGTAAGGTTGTCCGTACACGCGATTGGTACTGAAATACTAATTGAAGGTTTTTTTGATGGCCTCTGTCACAAGCATGTTAAGTCACATGTGCTTTTAATGCCTCATTCATGGTGCTAGCTGGATTGCCTTTTTCGCGATGCATGCATGCCATTGGAGGAAGATGGGGAACAGGGAGGATCGAAGTATTTCGACTTTTCTGACGATCTAGATCTAGAGCAGGCGTGGGAACATAGGGGCCCCTCAAACTCCTGCTACCCCCACCAACGGACGAAGCGCGTCCTTCCTCCATGGATGCTGATGGGGGATACCGGGCGCTATGGACGATTTTGTCTCAATTGAGGCAAAAATGCCCACTCCTGATCTAGAGCAATGGGAGCCTTTGAAGCTTGTGAAACAGTGTCGGCGGATTTTTGGAAGCATCACTTTGGAAGAATCTCTTTTGAATTAATGAAAAATTTTCATATCTTGTTTGTTCCTAATAAAAACAATTTCATAATCATTTTTTCATTCGTTACGAGGGATCAATGTAAATATATACCAGGTCAATAATTGTTAAATGATAAGCACCACAGACAAACAAGTCGTATTAAAAACATAAATTAATTCTTGCTCGCTATTACGCTGTCGTTAATCATTGTTAATCTAATTAGAAAATAATTTTATAAAAGTTATCTTTATCAGAAATGATTTTTAAAAATTGGTAGTACTCGATAAATAACAAAGCATCGTTAACAATAAATTTCTGAAAGTGTCTACGAGAAATGATTTACGGAACACTGGATTGGCATAAAGATCCACAATTTATCAATCATCGTAGAGTGTCGACAGTTGGCAAAGGCAGAAGAGGAAGAATGAAGTCCGCCTACGCCACTGCACGTGCGCTTATGAATTAAACGTTACTCCGAGCGAGCACGATGCACGATAAGGCTGTGATCCTCGCGTTTTGATCAAGCGGAAGCTGGACACTTATTACAGGCAGAAATCTAGTGGGGATGGAGTTGGCAGTGAGCGATGCGAGATCTCTCATCGTTGACAGCGAGGGTTTATCAACGTTATTCAACTGTCACGGAAAACAAAAAACATTTCGTTTTATTTTATGCACCTCGATAATTTTATTTGAGAAACAGAGCTGAAAATATAGAACAAAATTTCTTCATACGAGGCCCCATTAAGACAAAAACGACCTCAAGAATTTATAATAAAAATCATGAAAAAATAGCATTAGACGATTCTTTATACAATACTGAACAAATATAATTTTTTGGTAAGATGATTCGAGATCGAATTTGAAATAAATTGATATTTTGGAAACCAATTTATTCGAGAACCGAGCCTGGTATTCAAAAACTTTGTTTCACATTTCCGATTAATTTTCGCTCGAGGAATCATATACAACATTTCTTCTGTTAAATCGGAGGAAAACGTGTTTTTCGGTAGTAGACATTTTTATCGATTCGGCCTTCGATTTCTTCCCTGTTATCCAGCTCCCGGCCATGAGCAAGCATGCTGAGGGAACGTCGAGAACAATCGCAACAAGCGTTTCGGCACTCGATCGACCTCGAGTTTTTCGACGCGATGCTTTTGATCCTACGTGCGCCGGTTTTCGTCGTGTCAGTACAATTATGTTTCTCGATCACGGAAAAAGTGCATGGGCGCGCGACGTGTTTCGCGAGCCGACGATTCGCATTTGGCAGAGACCAGTTCCGTCAAGAGCAGAATTAGAAATTCGAACTTCCGGGATCATTTCTGGCAAAATTCTCCACGGGATCCACCGGGCCTCGGTTATTTTAATTCCTCACGAGGCGATCGCTCACATGACGCGGAATCTCAGAAACAATTGAACTGATTGTCAACCACTCTTGGAATATTTTCAAAATTATCAAAATATGATTAAACGATACGATTAGAAATAATTTATATCAACGTTGTAACTTGGGTGAAACACTTTTCTCTAATTTGGACTACAAGTGTTCATCGAATTATAGGCTTGTAAAAAGATTGAGTTGAAATATAGGGCAGTGAGAGATAATTTAATGACGATATTAATTATATGTGCTCGATCCTTTTGATATCTTTACGAGAAAAGTGAATTAAACATATATTGCTCTCCGGGGTACCGCGCCCTAGCTGCTTTGGGAGCTGCAAAGCCACGCCCTCTGAGATCACTATACAGAAATGAGTGAAACCATTTAGATACTTTATGTATCGCTCTATGTACCACTTTATGTACCTCAAGTCTCTACGGGGCATTGTCTTCGCCGGGAAAAAAACTATATTTTTATCAAAAAACTGTGACAAAATTTTCGAAAATTCATTTCCTTCACTCATTACTCTGCGAGGCACTGGTCTGGCTCCGTGGAAGTCGGGAGCAATTAAGCCACGTCCTCTCGGGGACTTGTATAGTAAATGGAATATGCAGGTACTTATATGAAGCAGTGCCCCAGGAGCCAATTCCTGTACTAAATATTACTAAATTTTAATTCTTTTTGTAACTTGTTCAATAGATATTTACCAGAAGTACAAAATGTAAAATGACTATTGTCACGCCCATGCACCTATGTTCACCATTATGTACCGATGTTCGGCGTCTAACTATAGGGACCCTAGCATCCTAGTAAATACTGTAGGGACCCTAGCATCCTAGTAAATACTGTAGGGACCTTAGCATTCTAGTAAATACTGTAGGGACCCTAGCATCCTAGTAAATACTGTAGGGACCCTAGCATTCTAGTAAATACTGCAGGGACCCTAGCATCCTAGTAAATACTGTAGGGACCCTAGCATCCTAGTAAATACTGTAAGGCCCTAGCACCCTAGTATTATAGTATTATAGGAACCCATGGGATCCTAGGGACTTGGTCCATTCCTTTGAGTCTCCAGTGTGTCGTGTATGTGTCTGTTCGTGTATTTGTGTGTTCGAAGAGGGGTGGGGGACAAATAGGTCGACGATCAATAGTGTGATAAAAAATCGTTAAAAAGTTAGGTGTGTAGGCATATAGGTACCCATTTAGGTGCGGTAGTTCTCTCCGTAGTCGTGCGAAGCTTTCTGTCGAGAAAGCTCCGTCATAGAGTCTGTGTGTGTCACGTGACACGTGACAATAGTTCACGCGCCGCGATCAGGCTTAGAGGCCGCTGCAACCACCGCACTGCATCACCGCGACGGCCAGCGCCACGACGCAGTACGACGACTAACAAGCCTTCGTTTTTCATTTTGCACTTCTCGCCGAACGTGTATTTTTTTTTTTTGTTTTGTTTTAACATATACATATATCGATGTATACACATATACATATAATTCGTAACGAATTCGAACGATCTACGTTTTTACTCGATGACCAATTTGGTTTTCTGGTGTTTCTACATTTTTTGAAGTTTCGCCTCGATTTTGGTTTGCTCGAAAAAATCGTACGTTGTCCAAACAAATTTTTGTCGCAATACTAAAACGGAATTTCGAGAACGTGCGTCGGCGTTTGCGTCACGGTTACGTCCGATCAGAGGTTCTCACACGATTTGTTTTTTGGAATTTTGTTTCGTGAAATGAGATCCGGACCGTTTTGTTTTTTGTTTTTTTTTTTTTTTTTCGTTTTGTCTAAACCCGCGATTGTCCATCGGAGACTGTTTGACATTTTTTTTTTTTTTGCGTCACTTTCATGTTATTCGCAGAGCACTTTCATAGAGCCCGAATCTATGCCCGCAGTTTATACGCAAGTCTGGAATCATATAAATGCACATATTATATGGTAAAGACAATTGTCATCTTTATATCCTTCAAAACGATAGCAGTCCGCCCGCGCACACCGCTTGCCCCCAGGGGCGAAGCATCCTCAACCAATGACGAAGAAACCGTCGCGGGACTCCCCCTTCTTACACCTTTTTTTTTCTCTCGAATATCCCAAATGTCAAACATTACAGTTTCATACAAAAATATTCTCACTTTTGTTATAAAATACGGTTTTCCCTCCGTAACGTCGCGTTTACATCCCCACTGTGCTGCGCCCTTTTGTGTCGCGCATTAGATTTTTACTTTACATACCGTACAATTTATATTTCCTTTTTTCTAGTTAGTAATTCTCTCGATTCTGTCGCGAAACAGGTTTTTACCTCGATAATGTCGCGCGGGTTCCTCTCCTCCAGCTCTCGCGTCACGCTAAGCCATCGTTCGACGGTAGATCCCCATTTTATTGGTTTTTCGACTCCTGTTTTGCCGACTTCAGTTAAATTTCTTTTTATATATATCTCTGCTTTATTAATTAACACTGAGTTTTCTAATTCGGCAACCAAGAACTAAATCACGCGGACGTGGGAGAACAGAATTTCAATTTACATAAAAGATGGAGAAAGTATGAAAATGTGTGAGTAGTTCAATAAAATTGTGTTAACATTTTAATAAAATTATATGACCAATTTGATGAGGTCTTGTAAATAATTTCATCGAATTGTTAAATGCTTACAACGTGACAACAACAAAATAAAATGTGAAAAATACGTTGTATCATAAATTATAATGAAAAACTGAAGTAAATCGTGTTTGAGTTCTCAAATACTGACGTGAAAGAAAAGAAACATTTTTATCCACGTTCTCTAACACGGTCGCGATACTAATTACCGGCGGTTTGTCGAAAATTCGCGGAAACAAATTAACAGAGTGCACACGTTTTCCAGAACGGTAATTAACCTTTCCAACTAATTACTTCGACGCGAAATTACCGGGTCGATTACACGGTTGGCGATCACGCAGATGATCGAGCAACAGGTGTTCCGCGGATCGATGCGCGCCTAATTAGCAATTAGCAATTAACTGGCTGAACATGGGGTTTCGTTGAACGGCGCGTTTAAAGGAAACCGAACTCGCAATTACAATTAACTTCGCACAATGCTGTTATCCCGTGAAAAATGAATTCTTACGTAACTAGATGTCGCGTCGGAGGAGACAAAATGGCGCACGAATTGTCTCTGGTACAGGCCGGAAAACATGGTAAGTTTGGCAACGCTGTCTCAGTCAGATTTGAAGTGATCTGAAGTTGGTCGCATCACATCAGGGCCGTCTCTATATGCTACTGCGCATGTGCAGTTGATCGGACTGATGTTCTGTCTGTACGGTGTTGCCACATCTCCTGTTCTGTCCTGTACTAGAGACATGGAAGAGCACGAATTGGTTGGAAGCGGATAACTTGATTCGAAAATCGGTTCGAAATGGACGAAATTGTTTCGGAAGAAAAGTAAAATTAGTTAAAAGGTGCAGCAAGGGGGAATTCCATTTTCTGCGCAAATTCCATCGAGTTTTCTCGGCTTCGCGACGTTGCCGCTAAATCGACGATCGAGAGAATCGCTTGTTTGTGCGGGAAATCGATAGTCTTAGGTGCATGGTTCATCTATATTGTATCCTCTCATGTCAATTTGCTTGCCTGCAGTGTGTTGCCATCTTTGGCAGAAAGTAGCAGAGACCACGTTTTAGGTATATCTTTCACTTTTATTCTTCAAAAGACTGCCTGCTTTGAATGTATTTTTTAGTTGAAGATATACGCCACTGCCTGCTCTAAATGTATACACGATTTTTAATTTTTAATTCTCATTCTTGTAATCTTGAAAGCATTTATCACGAGACCGCTTACGAAGAGTCGCACCTGCTTGCATTCAAAATGGCGGATTCTGACGATTTCTAGGAACCTCTTAACAAGTTGTAACACAAGTTGTGTCTCGCAAATATTTATAACAATTTATGAATGAATGGGAAACCTTTTAAAAACATTTCTAGATTTTTGTTAAAATTCACCACTTCATGTGCAAGAAATTCTAATTAGTTTATTCACGTTGGTCTTGAAGGATCCATTTTATTACTGCGGTTGGATTTCGAAAGCAATTTGTTATAGTTAACGATTCGACATTTCTGTCGTAGCATATGACACTCATATCTGTCATAGTCAGCATCTCTGATGCTGTCACGTGAGGAATGTTCGTAAAATGTGCGACAGTAAGCGAAACGGAAGCCGACTGTAGATTAAAATGGATTGCGAAGTTTGCGCGACGAGGGAGTCGCTTAAGCCATTCTAGCTTTCGGGGAGTTTTATGGTGTATAGTCGCGACTATTCGCTCTCGAACTATAATTGAAATCTATACGAATACGCTCATTTGTTTAGATAAATGCGAGGAGCTACGAAGTCACGCCCACTTTTGGAATTTTAAAGTATGATATATAAAGACTATGACAATTTGGCATGATCATAGATCGTTCTCTTGGAAATTCACTTGGCTTCATTGGAGCCGGGAGTTACGAAGCCACGTCCACACCAACGCATAAAAAGAGAAAGAAAGATAAAATAATAAGTGGAAAAGTATATTGCGCACTACTAAATTAAACTCAGGCAAAAAGATTACAAAAATACCTCTATGTGGGGTACTATAGGAAAATAACAATAAACAATTTTCTATCAGAGTTTGGACAAATCTTTTTCCGGTTTGTTTTAAATGAGGCATGTGTACAAATTGTCCAGTAGTGGAGCAGTATTCTTATTCTGTAGGAGTTCCGAGCAACGAAGCCACGCCCAGTTAAGCTGCGCCCACTTTGTAAATAAGAAGACTATTATAGCTTTCTAAAAGAGAAAAATGGCCTTGTGAGAAGTAAGAATATAATCTCTAAAGTGAATATGAATACAGAATGTCTTATGGAGCACTGGTCCGGCTCCGTAGAAGTCGGGAGCATCGAAGCCACGCCCACTGGGGACACTTAAAAGCAAGGAAGAACTTACTCTTAAAATTGATGTTTTACAAATACAACTCTTCATTTCGTGGACGTGACACGATTAAAAAGGGGCGGAGCAAACAGGGTCTGAAACTATACAAGAAGTGAATAAAGACAGTGAACAAAATGGAAGCACAAACTAGCAATGGAATCGTCACGATTCAGCGGTCAATCGTCAAGCATCTTTCGTGGCAGCTACGCTACGAATTCTACGTCAGCGGTCAGGCGATATGCGTGATTGTATTAGTAGTGATTTATGTATAATATAACAATAAAAAAATATATATATGCATGTTTATAAACAATACATATACGCATGTAATAAAATAGATAACAGAGCATATAAAATGAGAGAATACACATATATACGATGGAATGCACAATATATGATCCTCGGGTTATCACTCACGTTTGCTTGAGCACGGAGCATTTGAGATTTGGCAAGAAAGCAATGGTGATGATTGGTCGTGGTAGCAGATTGTGATTTGCTCAACTATCGTTGAACTGTTCGTTCGCGTCGGTTTCGCTAAACCATGTGTCGCACTTACTTGACAAGAACCATGTCTGAAAGTTCTGTTTTCACACCGTGCTTCTTTGGGTCGTATTCCGCTATCATCGGGCGCATTGGTGTTCTCTGTAACAAAGGAAATATACATTATTATTATATAATGCTTGCCGTAATATAGTTCACATGAAACTGTACAACATATCATTTTGTTCCATTCGAAAATCAAAAACATGGCTTTTCCTCCCAAATGAAATTTCTCGAAAATTACAATTGGTGGACAAAATGGTTTTCGGATTTGTATGCCCTGGAAACTATAAAGTAGCTTATTATCAAAATGTAGGAGAGACACAATTTATTATTAAAGTTTGGAACCTACAATCAGCTTAATTTGAATTTCGATTAAATTCTAAAACTTTTAATTGGATTAGTTTTGAAACTGTACTATTATTTTAACTTTAATTTTTATGAAATTTTAAAACTTGAAATCGGTTTAAGTTTATCATTATTTTCGGAAACGAAGTTTAGCTTTAATTTTAGTTAAATTTAAAAGTAAAAGGCTTTATTAATAATGTGTAGTATATTATTACAATTAATTTCGTAAACGGGTGCAGACTGTGCTCGCTGCATTGTATCATGTGTCAAGTAAATGCACACTGCATATCGTATATTTACTGGCGCCTATGCCCGGCATATACGTCGTGGTCTGCTTTTACAACCTGTTCGACCTGTCAATGGTGGTCTTTCGTAATTCTTACGCGATCGGAGCCAATTTTTCTTACTCTAATGTTGTCGGTTGTCGAATCGCGTAGTAACGCGCCGACCTATGCTCGATTTAGAAATCTGATAAAGACACGTTTCGAAACCGCCAACTATTCTCACGTTTCTGCGACACAATTATTTATTACTCACGAGGAAACGTGTTCAAGTTACACTAACCGATTTTATTGAAACTTTGTTATAATGTACTTTAGTAGAAAAATGTAGAAAATATATACTTTTTGAACGGCAGAAAAATTCATGTTCGAATAACATCGTAAAAATTGAAATTTGTAGAATTTTAATATAACATGAAAATTATTATAAAATTGTGACATGACACAATGAAATAAATTTCATAACGATATTGAATTATAATAAAACAACGTTGAACTAAATATTTTCGATTTCATAAAAAGAAGTTCCTAAAATGAGAGTAGATGTTCGCATAAATGAGTTTCTGCCCGCGTGAACATACGTTATGTCAGAACACGTTATTATCTTATGATTTGCCGTTTGACTACGCAGTAAATATGGGTTTAAACGGCGTGTCACAATGGAAATATGAAAATTTATTTTTTAATTTCGCACGAACTACTCTTGATAACGATACGAAAGTTTACTAACTTAGTTGCTCAGTTTTGTGTATGCTCTTTATTGCGTACTAAATTTTCAACGAGACAAGTGTAACTATTGTATGTACAGTGATTTCATACTAGATTAAATGAGACTTTATATTACTAACAAATTTCACTGTTGATAACGAGAAAGTATTGTTAATAATATCGAGATAATTCCTTCTATTTGAAAGCATTATTAATTTCTTAAAATTTTATTTAGTTATGCTTTCGAACATTTATTATATTTTATCAGTTTAATAGTATTTATTTTGAAGTACTACTGAAAAAACATTTTTACGTTTTAGGAGTTTAAAAATTTTTACCGAATTTTATTTATTTAAGAAAAGTACAATTGTTCATCGCGTCATCCAAAGCGCCCCATGATAATATGAGATGTCACCTATAAAACATGAATAACGAAAGTTTACTAACTTAGTTGCTCAGTTTTGTGTATGCTCTTTATTGCGTACTAAATTTTCAACGTGACAAGTGTAACTATTGTATGTACAGTGATTTCATACTAGATTAAATGAGACTTTATATTACTAACAAATTTCACTGTTGATAACGAGAAAGTATTGTTAATAACATCGAGATAATTCCTTCTATTTGAAAGTATTATTAATTTCTTAAAATTTTATTTAGTTATGCTTTCGAACATTTATTATATTTTATTAGTTTAATAGTATTTATTTTACTACTGAAAAAACATTATTACGTTTTAAGAGTTTAAAAATTTTTACCGGATTTTATTTATTTAAGAAAAGTACAATTGTTCATCGCGTCATCCAAAGCGCCCCATGATAATATGAGATGTCACCTATAAAACATGAATAATATCCCCCAAACAAACACGATCCAACATCAACGACAGCAGTCTATTTACCACAATGTGAGGCCGGTCATTGTCAATGTTCGACAGGGAGCTCATCTCCACATCGTGCACACTGTCGGTGTTCCCCATGTTCATTATCCCCGTTCACTCTCTCCACATTCCACCGAATCACTTTCCAAAATTCTTCCGCTCTCTTCGAAAAAGTCCTCTCTCAGTCCAAGCCTCCACGTGCTTTATTTATCTCCGATCGGTGCCAGCTGGTAGTGTTCCGTTCGGCTCGGTTCGCTGCCAGCAGCGACGATACTTGCCCGAAATAACGGTAGAATTACTTGAACAGGGTCGCGAGCACGTGTGTCGGGTTCAAAACACGGGAGACCGCGTCACCAGCCACTAGTGGGCTCTATCCGATCCAGACAGTGGTCTTGGACAAGCTGACAGCGACGCATGTACATTACGCATCTATCATTCAGTCAACACTGTTACGAGACGGTTGACTGAAAGAGAAAGTCAAAATTTCGTCTTCGTTTGGTGGTTATAGGGTTTTAGGGAGCTAGAGACCGCCCACCGGGAGGTAGGGACTGCCCACTAGGGTCTGCCCGTCGCGTCGCGGCAGTCGCAGCGCTATACACCGGCGCGTAGGTTCCGCCCACTTGCGCGTAGGGCCAGCCACCGGCGAATGACGCCGCCCACTGCTGCCCTAGGGAGCAAACGCGTTCACTCGACGCCGTAACCGCGCTGAAGCCGGAGCACTGCGACAGTCTCCGCGTCTCGCGCACCACCGGCTCGGCTCCGCTAGCCGAACTATGGCCCTGGTCGGCTTCACTAGCGGCTCTATCTACGGCGCCGAGAGCTGCGGCGCAGAAAATCGCGGAGCGCTGCCAAATCTTTCGGCAACGTCCCGAGGACGGGTTCTTTATATACCGACACGACTACGAAAATAGGAAGAGCAAATAGACGTGCTGCTGTTGCGCTGACTAGTCGACCGCTAACCAGGCTTAATCGAATCCCCTCGGCGACGCGCGACAGATGGACCGGCGTCACACCTTGCGCGTAGATTGCACGCCGTGTTAGAGGACGATAATTGACGCGCGTACGTATTTTCCGAAGAAAATCATATCGCGTGCTCTTCGCGACTTCTTTTTTTAGACTTGTTGGCTGGATCTGTGACTGCGACAGCGGCTGAACACGGTAGCTTTGTGTTTGTGTTGTGAGAGATCTTTGAGAACTGGAAGTGACAGGTGGAGCATGTTCGTGGCAGAAGAGCTCCGAATAGTTTTCTGATATAACGAATTCGAGTTCGAAGTTTTAACGAGTTTCAGGTGATGTTTGTGAGGCTTCGTTTGAATAAAAGAGATTCTGGGTTGAAAGGAATTCAATCTTCGCTGTGAAGCATGCCAATCTGGTTTTTCACTTGTTCACCTCTGCAGGACAAGGGACACAATACGTCATAATTGAGAGCCACAATACCACGCCCACTGAGTGCAGTGTGTACAAAAGTAGCAAAACCCACACCCTTTCGGAGCTCTCTGCACACGGAGGGCAATAATGCCACGCCTATTTAAAGCAAGACACACTCCTTTCGAGCCTTCCATATACAGTGATCATGGAAACCACGCCCATTCAGTGCGCTTTACACCAGGCTGTTCAAAGTTGTCTTCCGGGAGATAAACGCTATCTAAAGACAATTTGCACAGGAAGCACACGATTGACAACATCACAGCTTCTTTTTCATTATACCAACTTAGACTTAATCTTCTAACAGGACATTTCCTGGGGGCGTGTCTACGATGCTCTCACGTTTATCACAGGAAAATTTTCACTCGTTTGGAACAATCTAGAAGATCGATCACAAATCTAGCTGAAGTTCTGATAGAAGACTGGCCCTATCTTCTTCTAGATAGTTCCAAGTTGTGAAAGAAAATTATCCTGTGAGGCACTTGAGAGCGACAAAGACACGCCCTCTCGGAGCTCTCTACTAGTAGCAACAAAACCACGCCCACCCAACGCACTGTAGAAGAACAATAATCCTAATCCAGGATTACCTAACTAACTGAGATTCAAAGTGTCCTCAGTAAAAAAAAACTACGAAATTTTTAATTATTATTTAATTTAAATTTTTAACATATACGGGTGTATACACATCGCAGTGGGAAAATTCTTCCGAAATTTCACTTAAGCTTCAGTCTTGTAGATTGGCTCAACCCGAGAGTGCACAGGTTGTAGACGGAAGTGGTGCCAAACAGCAAGTCTGATATACGGTTCGCGAATGTAGAATGCCTTTCACGATTCGTTCAGAACGAATTCAATTGGCAAGAGCACGGAACAGTATTTTGACGCGATTGTTGTACGGCGACGCGCCGGAGTCCAATCATGCTCTATTTTGAGTGAGACACCGTATAGACGCGTCCAAAAATATTGTCTGTCCGGTAAAAGCGCCTCCTTCGACCACTGCTTTGCATAATATTATAAATAAATATACGCTTTCTCAAATTTCGTCCGAATATACCAACGGAAATAAATAAATAGAAATAATTATGCAATATTGTTGAAAATTGAGTATCCGGAAAAGTAATCAACTATTTTTTTCAGGCAGAAAACTATTTTTTATCGAAAAATCGTTATGCGCGTTTTAAACTATTGGCCAACGACTATAAATTTAACTTTTTGTATTGCAAAAAAATTTATCATTATTATTATTAAGAACTTTTAAAAGTTTTATAATTGCGAATAACAACTCATCTTTGAAAATATAAATTGCATAGTTTTCTAAGATTTTAAAAATGATAACTGTTATGATAATAATTGAATTTTTGTTATAGCAAATTGTAGGTACACGAGATTAAATCAGAAGCATTTTATGATGTGTCACTAGACAGCGAGTGTTTATGCAAATTTACAACTGGCATAACTTGTTCTTTCTATTAGGAATTTAAACATCGAATAAAAATCACTAAATCTCAATTAAGATTTTATGTTCTCTGCCATAAATTTCGCAGGTTACTTGTTAGTATCTCATATCAGAACGTGTTATGGTTATTTCAGGAAACCTGCTCCGGTTCGTGGTTTCCGTTAAAAAGTAAAGAGACCACAGAAACAATCGAAAAATCTGGCAGGCTTTTCAAATATTTCGAACTGAAACGAAACAGAAAGGAATTATTTTAAGATTCCACAAGCTCGCCATTATTTAAGAAAATAATACACATGTATTATAGTCAATTTCTTTCACTGTTCTTGATTTCGATTGTCTTCTAATTTTAAAATCAATGGTGAGAAATAAAAATAATCCGTTTTCCTATAGTAGATCTACATGAACTTGTAATTCCAATTTTCAATCAAGAAGAATTGAAAAATGAGAGTTTATTCGAAATTTAAACAGAAACAGATTGTTTTAAGAGAGAAATTGTAGGTTTGCGTTTCGGCTACAGTAAACGTCAATTGCTCTGCGAAAGCCTATAGAATTATTTTCATCAGGAGTTGGGAATGCCACGTTTCAAAGGTATTCGAGGAAGCTTCGTACCGAGGCGGCACAGAAATAGAATTTCCATCGTGGCTACAGCCCACGTTGACTCTGTTCAGTTTAGCCACAGTTTGTCTTAGGGGATCATGCAGCACAGAAACAAGAATTTAACATTATCATTAAAGTATTAACAACATATTAAAATTATTCCGAGAAGAAATCACAATTTTTCTGGGACTTTCCATTATTGATACAGGCAATTTTTATTTTCCATCTAGTCATTAGAATTTCAATTATCCCCCAGCAAACAATTACGGGAAACTGTTTTTGCAAGATCTATTTCGGAAATCAGTTTATGCAATCGATGGTTTGAAGAAGCGTGCGCGAACTGGTAATTGTTTAACGCGTTAATGTGTTGTTTAATGACAATTCTATTTTCGAAAACGCACCCGTTGTTGTCGGAACCAGTTATTACTAAGCGAACTCGTTTATCATCGGTCTGGGTTTCGTAAACATTTTTCCTCGGCGAGGATCGTATCATTCTCTTACACCTCTGACGTTTCGAGATTCGATTACGTCGGGAGATTCACTGGCACGTATTCCCCGGCTATTTCCGTTGCGGCGGCGCCTCGGCGAAAGCTTCGCGATCCGCCATCGTGCATCATCTCGAAGCGAGTCGCCAGATTAAGACTTGTCTCCCCACTCCAGTGCAGCCAGATCGAGAAAATCGAGGGGAATACAAGTACCCCCTCTCTGATGACCAGAGTAATATGTGACACGTTGCGCGATCAGTCTACGGTCTTACAAGGAGACCGCACAGCCTTCCCCTCACGGATTTTGTTGAGATTTTACAGGGTTATAGATCCCGTTCCCCTGATTACGAAAATACCCCATTATAGGGGCAGACACTCAATAGTTTTCGAGATATTTGCAATTAAAGTTTCATACTCGTAAAATCTCAGTTTTACCGGCCACGTGTCTCGCTCCCCATGGCGGTCCTAGTTCTCCTGGGCGCCACGGATAGTGCCTATGGTACGCTCCTGAGGAGCTCCGAACTAGGACCGCCACGGGGAGCGAGAGGAGCGTAGCCTTCGAAAATCGGCCGTAGCGAGTAAATAATTCCGAACCCTAATGTAATAAAAAAAATTGCATTTACTATTAAATAGAATTTAAGTATGAATAAAGGACAAAAATAATTAAGCACACAAGTGCACGTTCTTGTTACAAAGCAAAACAGTTAACAGGTTAATATGTTTCTACAGAATTTAAACAGTATGTATACCCAAATTTTCCCAAAAACAAATCATTCTATGAAGCTCCACAGAATACTATACAGG